>JAKJMR010000374.1:360368-372410 GCA_024449315.1 Daboia siamensis
TATATATATATATATATATATATATATATATATATATATATATATATCTCCAAGTGCTGATTACAGATCAGATCATGACTTGGTGGCAAAGATTAAAGTCAGATTATACACCATCAAAAAAACAATGCCTCCAAAGATGTCACCAAAATCCCAAGTGCATATACAATAGAGGTGAAAAATTGGTTTGAACTACTGAACACTGCTGAGAAAACTGATAAACTGGGGTAGAAAATTCAATTGGCCGTTATTGGAGTTGCAGAAGAACACATACCGCTTACGGGGCTACGGGAATATAAAAGACTCTGGGGACACGACAAAACACCTCAGACAATCTGAAAATTAAAGGACACAGCCTCACACATATTCAAGAAACGTTTCCCAACTAACTGAAAATATTTCAATTTCAAAGCCCTAAAACTGTATAAAAAATTCGTGTACTCATCAGGTTACTTTTTAGTCAGCCACCTCAGAAACATGCTGCTGTCACGGATGTTTCAGGCTACCAAATAAATAGAGGCCTAAAATTGCAACGTGCCTCCAATTCATTTTTCCAGCATCTCTCTCCCAGCTTGGAGTAAGACACAGGCCAGATTTTACTCCCCACAGTAGTGAGGAGACATTACAAGGTCAGATCTAGAAAGGCCATCGGGACTGCGCATATAAATTGGCCTAGGAAAAAGGGGACAAAGAAGGTGCACTGGATCTCCAAAGAAGAGATGAATTCAAGATGCTCAGTTGAGTAAACTTTCCCCTTACCTCACCATTTTACCATCTGCAGTAAACCCTACAGATTCCTGTTCTAGTCATTTCCACCCAGCAGGGATGATGGGACTTGCAGTCGGTCACCCATAGAGCCCCGTTTCTCAGATTTTGGTAAAGGAAGAAAGGGAAATGGGCCATTCCTTTAGATCTCCCAAAGCAAAGTATCCTCATTTATTTTCAAGAATGCCTCAGTTTATTGGTTATAAAATTGACTAATGACATTCCTCGTGAGACTTAATGGGAGCCTTTGCCAGTAAATATAGTCTTGCACGCTGCAAGCCAAACATGCTCTGCATAAAAATGCTCAGGCTGGAGATGAGGAAGACATAAAAGGAGTGCATTTTATGAGGGCAGGAAGTGGATTTTCTGACAGGATTAATGACTAGCAAAGAAGAAACGGCCGACCGGGTGGATGGGGAACAATTCAGCACAGCTCCAAAAATGAGTGGGCACACGGATTGGCCGAGGGTAACGCATGGCCCCACGGCCCCACAGTGTGCCTCCCTGGTTTCTTTAGCCCGGCGCTCTGGGGTCAGGGCTGAGCTGGCCAGATCCTGTTTCAGAACGAAAACAGCCAGTCCAAATGCTTTTGGTTAAACACAAGCTTCTTGACTGGAGCCAAAGGCGCTGAAAACCAGCTGTTTCTGCTGCAGTTCCCCAGGGGAGTTGTGCTGAATGCAATGAGCACTGGGGCTTTAAGTGGGGGAAAGGCAGAGGGGCAGGCAAGCACATGGGTCAGGGGTATTGTGAAAGGAGCCAAAGACATATGCCTCTACATGGCACACACATCTAGAAAAGAGTTGGGCAATCGTAGGCCTCAAAGAGACACAGCCGAGGCTAGGTTTAATTGCCAATCCAAGCTCTGCTAGGACTATAAGACAACCTGTGAGCCACTGCCCAAAGAGGAAATGGCTGGAGTTGGCTTCTTAAAACAACTGTTCTTCAAAGACCAGCTGAGGAAAGCTTCAGGCCTGAGGGAGAAAAGAGGAATGAACAGAAACAGCACAGACTCATTTGATGCATAGAGGAAGGTAATGACCATAGCAAACACAAGGTCTGAACGAAGAAAAAGGGTGCAATCTTCTATTACATCAGATCATTCTAATTGTATTGTCTACTATCCTTGTTTTTTAAAATTTCAGCCCTACTTGGAATGAACTGGAGCCCATCCTAACACTGAGCTGTGGCTCATAGTCAAAAAACAATATATACGAATGCACAAATATCCACATAGATAATAAAATCGATATCCCTCTGTAGCCAACTCCAGGAATCAGGAAAAACCTCACTGCTTGATTGGTGGTTTGTCTAAACTAGTCATTAGATGTGAGCTCGGTAATGGGACAACATCAAATAAATTCATAATTCTCCATCGGATGTTGTCCTCCAATTTTAAGGGATGGTGAGTGTTATGTACTGGGCTTTTGGAATATCATCACGTGCAACCATGTGCAATCCAGACAGGACGTCTCCGGTCCTGCCATTGGTCAACTTTGGGTGGCAAGTATAGCTTCAATCCGATTGGTTAATACCATAGGGCCTGGCTATATATTGAAGCAGGGTGACTCCAATCTCTCAGTACAGTTTCTGCTTAAATAAAGTATGAGTTTGTCTATACTCATCTGCGTGTTCACGTTCCTGCTCATCAGAGCCCACGACATAATAGTGAGGGAGTTTCATTTCACAAGGCTACCGTTTAGAGGGGTAGCAGCCCAGGCAGAAAAATTCTTCCTAAGTTTTTCACAGCTGTTGCTTTTTGTAATTTTGGTTATCTAATTCTTCCCCACTGAGATGATCAACTTGTATCTGGATCTTTTTGGAGTATGGCTAGGGCAGGAGTAGGCAACCTTGGCTTTTTTATGACTCATGGACTTCAACTCCCAGAATTCTTGAGCCAGCATGGCTCAGCTTGGAAACCTCTCCCTTTCCGCTCAGCATGGCTGGCTCAATAATTCTGGAAGTTGAAGTCCACCAGTCATAAAAGAGCCAAGGTTGCCTACCCCTGGTCTAGGGGCTTACATGATTGAAAGCTGCTTCCTACAAATAATAGAGAACCCCTCTCCATAGAGAGCAGAACAGATAAAGAATCCCTCTCCATAGTGTTAAAGAGGAGACTACGTCAATCCAATTATCTTTAATACTTAATTTTTTGTGGTCAGATGAGGTAGGAAAGAAATGTATGTGGAATGTATGAGCTGTCTGTCTTATTCACCATATAATCCAACCTTTCACTTTTGTAGGGATCCACTGATAGACAGCTTATTCACCATATAATCGAACCTTTCACTTTTGTAGGGATCTACTCAAGTCTCCATGATGGGTGGTCACCCAAGACTCCATTTACAAAATTCCACTAAAGGGAAAACTAGAAGTATTTCTGGAAACTGTAGCAAGTTTAAATTCCTCCTAATACTCAGCCTGAATCTTTGTTCTTTTCATTTTAATCCTTGTCCATGGTATCGACAGACTGCTCCCCTTTAGGTATGTTACACTCTTAAAGAGTTATGTAGTCATTATTATACCAATTGTCACTTTGCAAGTTAAATATGACCAGGGACTTTAATTGTTCCTCATGGGACTTGGTTTCTAGACCCCTTAATCCTGATTCTATTCTCTGAACCCACTTCAGCTTTTCTGTGTCTCTTTTAAAATGCAGTATCCTGAACCCACCACAACTCCAAATGAAATCTAACCAGCAAAGAGTACAATGGGACAATTAGTTTTGCAATTGGTATTGCAAAAATCCTGTATCAATCTTTTTAACCGCTGCATCTCACTGCTTGATCATATTCAGTTGGATAGATCCTTCTCGTGTTTACTTCTGCCAAACCAGATCTCCCTAGTGCAATGTTTATATTTTTTTTCTCCCCTCTATTTAGATGGAGGACTTCACACTGGTCACCATTGAAAAATCATGAAGTTGGATTTGACACAAAGTTCGAAGTAAAAAAAAGTCCAGTGATTTTGTTGTTCAGAGTCTAATCTATTATCTGCAAATCTGATAAGCATCGCTTTCATCCAGTGCTTTTTTTGTAAAAGAAAAAGGTGCCGGAACTCACACATGTCATACAACCCGCCTTGCCTACTCTACAAGGTTACATCCAAAAAAGGTGCCGGAACTCCGTTCTGAGCGTTCTATGAGGAAAAAAGCCCTGCTTTCATCTATTCCACTTTCTAGATACTTGTAAAGATGTTGAATAACACAGAAGCAAAGCTGGAGCTCTACTGAACCCTATTTGAAATTTCTCTCCAGGATGATTAAGAACTATTTATGATCTTCTGATGGGTGTGTGACTGTTCAACCAGTTGCTAGTCTTCCTGTGGGTCTCTTGCCTGCTGTCCACAAAGATACATCCTGGTTTGCCAACTCATTGAAAAGAAAGCCTGAGACCCACATAACTACTTAGCTGAATAACCCATAAGAAAATTCTGGGTTTTCCTCCAGCTCTACCCTATTCCCAGCATCTTCTATGACTGCTTCCCTAATGGAGATTGCTGCTGGTTAGGAAATATATAGCAAGGGAAAGATCCCTGAAGGGTTGTGTGTGTGTGTGGATGTGGCAATATATGGAATTTGGCAACTGAAGTGATATTTCTCGCCAGGACTGAGTCATCCTCTCAGTAGCTCCCAACCCAGTCCTAAACATCCTTGTCAAACCAGAACTCGCATTCCATCTTCAGCACATGCCACTGCTTATCTTGAGACTTCTGGATACCTCGCTGAGCTATTATGAGTTTGTGGGATCAACCACTGCCCCATGGACCCAACATACCAGGCAAGACGGAGTCAACATTTCCCCCCCCCACTCCATTCTGCCTGGCCGATCGAAGTTGGCAGGCCAAGCCTATGTTGGGATCCACCCTCCAAAGCAAGCTCAGACCCGCTCTGAAAGGGTCTGGGCTTCTCTGTCAGGAATTAGAAGAATCTGCTCCATAAACAGTGCTTACCACAACATTCAAGTTGCAAAATCCAGACACTTTCCTCAAAACAAGCTGCTTGGACCGGCTTTCCTCCAAACGAACCCAAATAAGCGGCATTGTGGTTTCTACCCAGCAGTGGGAGGCCAGAAGAGAAGGAGCCTTGATCTTAGTAAAGAGCTGCGCAGAAATGGCAATGGAGGTATTGGATAGGTATGGAGAAAATCCAAGTTAAGTTCTCATCAGATCATGGAGCTCACCACCTTTTTCTTTTAGCCTAACTAGTTCAAAGCGTTGTTGCTGTTAGAATAAAATGGTGAGACGGCATCCAGTTCTGGTCACTATGACATGATAGCAGTATTCCAGCATTTGAGGGGCTACCAGAAAGAAGAGGGGGGTCTACTTATTTTCCAAAGCACCAGAATTCAAGACGAGAAAGAATGGATGGAAACTAATCAAGGAGAGAAACAACCTAGAACTAAGGAGAAAAACTTCCTAACAGTAAGGACAATTAACCAGTAGAACAGCTTGCCTTCAGAAGTTGTGGTTGCTTCATCACTGGAGGTTTTAAAGAAAAGATTGGACAGCTATCTATCTGAAAGGATATAGGCTCTCCTGCTTGAATAGGGGGTTGGACTAGGGGACTTCCAATGTCCCTTCCAGCTCTATTTGGATTCTAGAAAGAATGCAGAAAAGAACAGCAAAGATAATTAGGGAACTGGAAGCTAAACATAACAATGTGGACTTCAATACCCAGAATTCCTGAACCAGCCATGCTGACTCAGGAAATCTGGGAGTTGAAGTCCACAAGTCATAAAAGAGCCAAGATTCCCTACCCCTGGTCTAGTCTAATGAACAGAACGACTAGGGATGACATGGTAGCAGTTTTCCAGTATTTGAGGGGTCCCAAAGCTGCATTTCATGAGCTGAAGAAGCTTCTTGGATGAGAAGCGAAAGGTCTTCAAAGAAAAACAACAAAGTCCAGTTGCCTCATGAAAAAGCAGCTTTGGGATAACTATGACCTGGATGATTGAGAATCTCCATAGACAGTATTTGAGGGGCTATCACAGAGAATAGGTGTGTGTGTGTTGACCTATTCTGAAAGTACCTGAGAGCAGGACAAAAAGTAATGGATGGAACATTATCAGAGATTCAACCTAGAATTAAGGAGAATTTTCTTGACAGTGAAAACAATCAGTGGGATGGCTTGCCTTCAGAAGTTGTGGGTGCTCCGTCAGTTGATGTTTTAAAAAAGAGATTGGATAGCTATTTGTCTGGAATGATATAGGGGCTCATGCCTTGAGTTGGACTAGAAGATCTCCAAAGTCCCATCCATTATTCTATGTTTTACATTTGACACATTATAGACACAATCTTGAGCTCTCAAGAAAAAAGCCAGAAGAACAAGGAATCAGTCCATCATGGGGTAGAGAAAAATCTTGGGAACTTAGACCAGACTTGAAGTGGAAAGCTGATGCAGAAACTGAACCGGTAGAAAAAAATGATGGAAATATTTTGATGTTTTGCCCTTCTACAGTAAATGTAAAATATTTTTTGCCATTTCTCCAACGTTTCTCTTATCTCTCTCCTCTTTTCACTTCATGGTTCCTTACATCACACCTCGATAATCCCATTTCATACCACAAAACTAAGAAGAAGGTAAACCTACTAACATTCTTTTAGCCCTATAATGCTACTGCTAGTCTCTTGAAATAATTTGACCTCATTCTAATGTGAATTAGCTTGGGATAATTTTAACAGGACCCCAGTTTATAAAAACAGAATAAATAAGAATAATGAGTTTTAGGAGAAACAACAGCCATGAAGTTATATAACGGTTTAACATGGAAGAATACAGCTGAAGCTCTGCCACTAAAACAGATCAATCCAGAGGGCTATTTCTACTGGGTGAAATGAAAACATTGGTATGTCAATAAATGGTCAATGAAAAATCCTCATGAGATTAACAGATCGGTGAACTTGCATCAGTTGCCGTATTATTCACTGCTTGCGTGCATAACTGGAAATGAACCACGAGGCAGGTTATTGTTCGAAACATTTATTTACAGATTTTAATATAATTAACAATGTCTTCCACAAAATCTCCCCAAGCCCTGAGACAATAAGAGATACCGCATTTCCATCATGTCCCACTACAACAAACAAGCAGTTGGGCGTCTCAGGAAGTTTGGAGAAAATAAACCACAAATATAACATGTGCAAATTTTAAATAATTATCAATGAGAGATGGTCCCCTGTGTGAAGGTTTTTTTTTGTTTTTTTTTTTTGGATTGCACTAAATTTGCCAGGTACAAATTAAACTGTAATCCCTTGCAGGCAGTCCTCACTTTACGACCACCATCGAGCTCAAAAGTTCTGCTGCTAAGCGAGACATTTGTTAAGTGAGCTTTGCCCCATTTTATGACCTTTCTTAGCCAAGGGACGCAGTGGCTCAGTGGGTTAGGACGCTGAGCTTGTCGATCAGAAGGTCGACAGTTTGGCGGGTCGAATCCCGAGTGCCACGTAGCAGAGTGAGCGCCTGTTACTCATCCCAGCTTCTGCCAACCTAGCAGTTCGAAAGCACATAAAAATGCAAGTAGAAAAATAGGGACCACTATGGTGGGAAGGTAACAGCGTTCTGTGCGCCTTTGGCGTCTAGTCATGCCGGCCACATGACCACAGAGATGTCCTCAGACAAGTGCTGGCTCTTCGGCTTTGAAACGGAGATGAGCACCGGCCCCTAGAGTCGGAAACGACTAGCACGCATGTGCGGGGGAACCTTTACCTTTACCTATGACCTTTCTTGCCACATTTGTTAATTGAATCACTACACATGTTAGATTAGAAACACTGTTGTTAAGTGAATCTGGCTTCTCCATTGCCTTTGCTTGTCAGAGGGTTGCAAAAGGGGACACTGTCGTAAGTATGAATCAGTTACCAAGCATTTGAATTTTGATCATGTGACCATGGAGATGCTTCAATGGTTATAAGGGTGAAAAACAATTGTAGGTCACCTTTTTCCCCAGTGCAGTTTTATCTTTGAATGGTCACTAAATGAACTGTTGCCAGTCAAGGACTACCTGCATTTTGGATTCACCAGTGCCACCATAAGGAATAGATGATCATGGAATTGATTCTTAGTCCTTCTGCAACAATGCTTCCATGCAAAGCAGCCACAGAACAGAATTTCTGGCCTTAAAAATGTTATTTGAAATCTTATTTCCTGGGAGATTTTATAGGCTGCTCAGAAACCCAGTTTGCTTAATGGGCAACTTAACTAGGGACCCTGTTCTAGAGAATTTTCAAAATCAATTTCATTTTTTTTTCCAAAAAAAGAAGTTTAAAAATCAAACTTTTTAAAACAAATATTGACAACAACAATTTCATATAAATATGCTTAAAATAAATATTCCCTGCATTAATTATGGGGAAAGCAGCTTACAGTGATTTTTACCATCCAGATTTTTTGCTTCCATAAAAATGTACAGCAGCTTGTGAGTAAACAATCTGTGGAGAACTGCTAGTAGATTTAGAGGTAAAACTGAACTCAAGAAACCTCTAAGGAAAACTGTTTTAGCAGCATAGCAATCAAAATTATGGTGCATTGTTCAACATATGTTCATCAAATTGTGAGAAAGCTACTGGAAAAAAAAAGAACTAATTACATAACTAGCTAACACACACATACACAAACACACACCATGAAACCGAAGCACAGCAAATTTTATCATAAAGGCTTTTGTTTTTTTTAAGTTGAAACATCACATTTTCTTGAATAAGATTCCTTCAAAGCAGCTGATTCAATTCATTTTCCCCATAAAAAATGCTTTCAGGACAATAGGAACAAGCTGTTAAAAATCCAGCTAAATCTTTTTGATTTACAGGGAAATTATCTGTAGCTAAACAGCATAGAGAGGCTGCCCACTGCCATCTAGTGACCACAAATTGTATTGTTCTGTGACAAAGGCCTCTGAATTTAAAGCAATTAACTCTTACAATAGTACTTCATCAGTTTTCATGACACATACTTCCTTAGATTATTTAACTTTGTTTTTAATGCTGAGCTATTATTTCACAGGAACCAATCTATTTAAAAAAAGAACAGGTGGAGTCATTGTGGCTAGACAGGATGATTTGCCTTAAAAGTTCATAGAGTTGTAAATGTTATTCACTGAACATGCAGGTAGAATGCTGATTACATTTCCTGTGCTGATCTGTGAACTGGATTAAATAAACTGTGTATAAAATCATTAATTTTATGTAGATTTACATACATAGTTCATGAGACTATACATCTGGAAAAAAATTGTTCAATAATATCCCGACTGATGAAGGAACTAAACAGATGATGTGATAGTGCATACTATACCCTATTAGTATTTCCCTACTGAGAGATTGAGAGCTGATTCTACAAGGAGATAAGCAATTGTTCCAAAATGGAGAAAGCATAGATCTTATAGGACACACTTATTTCCTTTTTTAAAAGAATTTGGGGATTAAGGAAGGGGGAGAATGAATATTGTTCCATGACCTCTATGTTAAAAACAGAGATTTGAAAAACTGGGAATACCAGGAAGTTTCTCTTGTTTGATGGCAAATCAGGAAAATAAAACACACCCACAGTAACAATTACAACCAATTCTTTCATACTGATCCTACACAGGCTAAATTCTGATCCTGTAGAGAGAGGAATCTGAATTTCCACATTTCTTTAGCAAAGTCACACCACCACACAAAAAGAGAGCTCTATTAGTCCAATCCTTCTGCTTTTATCTTTTGTCTTGCCATCACGGCCTCTAGCTCTGACATTTTCCCAGAATCCTAGAAGAAAAAGGAGAAAATCAAGGAGGGAGTGCTCATCTGGGCCCTATCTAACAAAATGAAATTCAATGTAGAGAAAAGTAAAGTCTTAAACTTAGGGAAGAAAAACCAAAAGTACACACATAGATTGGGTGAAACCAGGCTTAATAGCAGCAACTGTGAGAGGGATCTTGGAGTCTTAGTGGACAATCAATGAAATAGGAGCCAACAGTGTGTGGCAGCAGCCGAAAAAGCCAACGCAATCCTAAGTTGCACTAACAGAGGGATTCAATCAAGATCGTGTGAGGTACTAATGCCACTCTATAAAGCAGGGATGTCAAACTCGCAACATCACATGACGTGTCGTGATGTATTGTGACTTTTTTGCCATTGCCAGCAATTGGGGGGAGGGCGTGGTTTCGCTATGATGCATCCGGCCTGCGGGCCGGCAGTTTGACACCCCTGCTATAAAGCTTTAGTAAGCCCAATCCTAGAATACAGCAACCAGTTTTGGTCACCCCACAATAAAAAAAGATGTTGAGACTCTAGAAAAGGTGCAGAGAAGAGCAGCAAAGATGATTAGGGGACTGGAGGCTAAAACATATGAAGAACGGTTACAGAACCAGGCATGGCTAGTCTAGTGAAGAGGAGGACCAGGAGACATGATAGCAGTGTTCCTATATTTGAGGGGCTGTCACAGAGAGGAGGGGATCAGCCTTTTTTCCAAAGCACCTGAAGGCCAGACAAGGAAAAAGGGATGGAAGCTGATCAAGGAGAGATTCAAGCTAGAGATAAGGAGAAATTTTCTGACAGTGAGAACAATCAAGCAATGGAGCAGTTTGCCTTCAGAAGTTGTGGGAGCTTTATCACTGGAAGCTTTCAAGAAGAGACTGGACTGCCATCTGTCAGAAATGCTGTGGGATCTCCTGCTGGGGGGGGGGGGGGGGTTGGACTAAATGACCTACAAGGTCCCTTCCAACTCTGTTATTCTGATTCTGATCTTCAAGCACAAAACTCTCCTTATGTTATCTACATCTTTGAAACTTTGGCAGTCTCATCCCACTCAGCCTTCCCCCTCCAATCCTTATATCTTTGCTGAATCTGGCTAGATTTCTTCGTTGCTTGAGGTCTTGATGGTCAAGAATGGTCTCAGCTCACCACACTTTTCTCAACCCTTAGAAGTGACTTCAAAATCCCTGGTACCTTTAGGAGGGCTTTCTGGATGGTAACCTGGCTGTAGACTCGAGGTCCTTCTTCTGGGCTGATAGCTCTGAACTCGTCCTTTTGCAAGGAAAGGAGCTGAGCGCCATTCAGAATTCCCAAGGCACTGACAATCCTGCAGAAAGGAAGGGAAATGGGTAGGTAAAATAAATAGGCCGTGATAGGAAAAAGGAGTTATTCCATTTAAACTCTCAAAATGAAACCAATTTGAAAGTGACCTCTAACTAGGTCAAACTCTGACAGCTCTTTTGATCAAATAGCAGAACGTCTAAAAAAAACATCTCCATGGGGTCTACTTTATTTACTCAGCAGTTCAAAAGCATGTAAAAATGCAAGTAGAAAAATAGGGACCACTACGGTGGGAAGGTAACAGCGTTCTGTGCGCCTTTGGCATCTAGTCATGCCGGCCACATGACCACAGAGATTTCTTCAGACAAGCGCTGGCTCTTCGGCTTTGAAACAGAGATGAGCATCGGCCCCTGGAGTTGGAAACAACTAGCACACATGTGCGGGGGAACCTTTACCTTTTACTTTAAGGCAAAGGTACATCTGCTAGGAAACTACTAATGCGGAGTAATAGTTTGGCTAGCCTTGTTTGATTCACGCTCATGCGTTTTTTCCAAGATCCGCCACAGGGGGCGAGCTAGCTCCATACCAGAAAGAAAGACAAGCGGTTTCCTGCAGCAGCATCTCAGTCCCTCTCCCTCCGCCGAAGCTCCCTCACAAGCCTGCGTTGCAATTGGGAAGCTCCAGTGCCAGAAGGATCCTAATTATATGAGGTGCTGGCTCGTCTTGCCCACAAAGTGATTCCTATTTATCTGCTCACATAGAACATGCTTTCAAATTTCTAGGTGGGCCAAGAAATGAGAGGGACTCTTGCCCCACCCCTACCCCCCCAACCAAACAGAAATCTTATTTAGCGCAGTTTTACTCTTAACTTTAGTTAGGATCTATTAGGGGTATAGAACTAAAATCCATAGTTGATCATAGCTCAGCGGCAAACTTTAGAAGCCCACCAACTAATTCAGGAAGGCTGTTGCCACTGGTTTATATTGTGGCTATTGCAGAAGTCATTCTCTAAATTATTAGGTGTTTGTCAACTAGGAAGATGGCTGATGTTAAATAGAGGGTTCTTTGGTGCAGGAATGAAGACGAGATAGCTGAGTACAGGAAAACTCATATTTATTTTGTGCAGACTCTGTACTGAACAAATGGCTGCAATTAGCTGCAATATATAGTCTAGCCCAGGGGTAGGCAACCTCGGCTCTTTTATGACTCATGGACTTCAACTCCAAGAATTCCTGAGCCAGCCAAGCTGGCTCAGGAATTCTGGGAGTTGAA
>JAKJMR010000374.1:372810-393010 GCA_024449315.1 Daboia siamensis
TGAGTCATAAAAGAGCCGAGGTTGCCTACCCCTGGGCTAGCCCCTAGGCGGCAGCCAATAGATTTGAAACAAGCATTGCCACCTAGGGATAGCCAATTGTAGCGCTGGAGACTTGTAGTCTGGGTTGCTGGAGAGCCGTTAACTGCTGCAGCAACCCATGTGGTATTACTATGATCCCAGTACATAACAGCTGACATGTCTAGCATCTCTGGTCTAGAATCTAATATGATTTAAAGAGAGAAATAGGCAATCTAAGTCCTGTATTTCATTATCAACCCATATATTTTCTCAAAGAGAAACAGAGGCCAACTCACAATGGATTAAACCCTTTGGCCTCCAACCAGGTCCGGACTTGATCAGAATTTGAATTGTAGTCTAAAGGGACGTCAGTATCCAAAGTACGTGGGATATGAAGGGCTTTACCACAGCCACCTGTCCCGTTGGCCAGCTTCAAGATGAGCTCCTCATTGACCACGCTGAAGTGTTCTACCAAAGCAGAAAGAGACGTCACGCAAGGATTCATCGGAAACGAATCATTGGAGAAAGAAAGGATTGTTCCTTATATCTAGCTAAGTGCAAGAACTATGTGTTCTCTTCCAAGAACTTTGCATTTGTTTGTTTTTTCTCCAGATATGGAAATACAGGTATTTCAGAGTTGTTTGTGTACTTAGGGGCAGATCGTATCCAGAAGAAAATATATCACTTGCTGTTCCAAAACATCCACTTCTGAAAATGGATGAGCCATTCCTGTGTTGGTGGGATGGTGGGGGAGGAAGGGGGAGGAAGGATGGACTGCCCGATTTTGCACATCTCCATTTGTATCCCATACTTCAAGTGGTAGTCCTGTCCCTTCTACAGTGTCCTGCAGTAAACTAAAATGCTGTAGGTGCTGTTGAATTTTGCAGGATTAAATTATGGATTTGATCGCTCTAGAGTGCTTCAAATAATGTGGATAAGGGTACAGGTAGTCCTCGACTTACGACAGCTACAACAGCACTGGAAAAAGCGACCTGTGACCATTTTTCACACTTAGGACTGTTGCAGCATCCCCTTAGTCACGTGGTCAAAATTCAAATGCTTGGCAACCAGTTTGTATCTCTGAGGGTTGCAGTGTCCCAGGGTCACGTGATCAGCTTTCGTGACTTTCTGACAAGCAAAGTCAATGCGGAAACCGGATTTACTTAACAACTGTGTCGCTAGCTTAACAACTGCAATGGTTCGCGTAACAACTGTGGCAAGAAAGGTCGTAAAATGGGGCAAAACTCACTTAGCAAATTTTCTCATTCAGCAACATAAATTTTTGGGATCAGTTGTGGTCGTAAGTCGAGGACTACCTGTATTTCCTAGTAGTATGAGACCATAACTGCAATCTTTCTAGATCTGGGCATCCAATGGTTAACCATTCATATCATCAGCCAGCATCATGTTAACTTCTGAGAATTCGGAATGTTGAAGCCCAGACATCTAGATTCTAGAACAGACATGTCAAACACAAGGCCCGGGGGCCGGATCCGGCCCGCGAAGTGGTTTCATGCGGCCTGCGAAGCCATCCTGGAAACAGTGAGGGAACGGCCCCCACTGCCTTGGCCCTGGCCCAGAGACCCTCCTTCTGCCAGAGACCCTCAGATCTGTCCCACTCCTGACCAGGCCCCCATAGGCACCCTTGATGCAAACGATGTAGAGCTGGCCACGCCCACCCAGTAGGCCATACGCACTCTGGCCACGCCCACCCAGTAGGCCACGCCCACCCTGGCTATACCCACCTGGCCCCCCGAGGGTAACCGCAATGTTGATGCGGCCCTCAATGAAATTGAGTTTGACACCCCTGTTCTAGAAGATTAGATTATCTACAACAGGTTGCACCAAGGATTTGGAAAACCAGGTCCATTGTTTTCAGGGACCACATGCCAAAGCTTTCGGTAACGTTTTTTGCTGTATCATTAACAGGGAGTACATTTGGGAAAGCAAACCAGCAAATGGTTTAATTGAAAGAATTCCTTTAATTCTTTCAATTCTTTCAAGAAGTAGCCAGGAGGTAAAAAGAAAATGAAATTATTCTCAGAGCAAGTAGTTCTTCAGTTATGAGAGTAGGGTACTAAGTGCTGTAAAAAGGACATCGGGATTTGGGATAAAGGCTCAGGTTTTGGCGGTCACAGGAGCAATATTCCTTCCAATATTACATGATCCACCATTTTAGGAAACCATTGAGAAACTAGTTTAGTTCTTTGAAAATGTATAGATCATGTTGCTTTCTTCTAGAGCAGTGGTTCCCAACCTTTTCTATAACCCGCACCCCTAGAATGCTTCTGATATATTCTCTCACACCTTACAAAAGTCTGAAATAACGGCAACAAATTATGCACATACGCTATAATTTTGAAACTTCTAAATCCAAGTTTCCGCACTCCCTGGAATGTCGTCTCGCACCCCTGGTTGGGGACCCCTGTTCTAGAGCAAGGATGGGGAGCATCGTGGTTTCTAAATGCTACTGAACTGTCCGAGAGTTCTAGTCAACCATGAACATCGGTGAGGGAGATGACTGGAATGTAATTCAGCAACTTCTGAAGGACCACAAGGTCTCTCTTGCTATCCTAGACTCAGAGTTCAGATTGTCCAAAGGATATTTTAGTAGACAAGTCAACTCCATCTAACATAATTCCAGTTCTGTGCTCTTACTATGTAGGTTAGAGGTCAACCCGAGATTTCTCACAGATAATGTGGACCATGTGCTCAGGCAAAACAAAAAAGAAGAATTGCTTGTTTGCTGGGTCTTCAGTTCCAAATGAAAGAGGGGTCTCACCTTTCTTACTGTGGTTCTTGTTAAGCTCCTCTGTGGTGGCCCATTTTACACCATTGGACTGCAGATTTGTGGTCTTTGCTGGTGGCTGAGGTGGTGTTATCTATGTGGAGAAAGAAAGGAAGAACAAAGAATGGTAGAAGTCTATTTCTGATTGGGAGAGATGTTACAAGAAATTGTGGTGACAAGGCTGCATTAATTATCTACAAGCCATTAGTCCTCTAAAGTAACTGAGTTTTAATATGTAAGATCCCAATTCATTTGGCTAGTTTTGTCTGTTGGTGTTTGGACCCAAGTTATGCTGGCAAGGAAGAGGTTAAGTAGAGTCCATTTATTACACATTTAACACAGCACCAAATGACCAAATGGTGCCAGTGTAGCTCCATCTCAGCCCTCAGTTTTCCCTCCGTCTGAATTCCCTGGTTCCACAAATTAAATTCTAGACAACCCATGAGGCCAAGAGGGAAGTCACAACATCCATAAGTACCAAGTCTGCAACAAAAATCCAGGGTTCCAAGAACCAAAGCATGGTCCAAGAGTCTGAAGTCAGTTTGGAGCCAACACACGTGAGCCAAGATCCATGAAAGCCAGGAAGGTGTGCATCAGAATAAACAGGTGTTCCAGATAACACATCTTCCTCCAGTGTCTAGTTAAATCATGCCCAGTTCCTTGTGAGGAGGAGTGGGGCTGCTTCCTTGCGAGCAACCTCACCGACCTCCTCTGTGCCTCCCTCTGCTCTGCTCTCCATGCCTGTGGATTGTGGGGGGGAGGCAGCTGTTGCTTGTCAGAAGTGGTCTGGAGCTTGTCATCTCCACTGGCCCTCTGCAACTGATCCTCTCCTGCAGGCACCTCTCCATCCAGTTGGCTGCCTCCCCCCACTGCCCAGTGGCCCTGAGACTGCCTCGCACTGAGCCCCTGGACTTGCCACTCGTTCTGAGGGGACCGTGCCATCCCCATCAGATGGTCCTGGTTCCTCCTCCTCCTCCTCCTCCAAACCAAGATCCATGATAATTGGTTTCCCCTTTTAGAACGGAATGTGGAATGCAGTTCTGATTTCATACTCTTCCGTTTTTGATATTTCAGCATTTTCTAGACCTCAAAGAGGGAAAGCTTTGATTGCTTTCCCTAAATCTCACCAGGCTTTATCAGGTCTCTCTGACCAATGTGCTGCAATGTTGGATCACCCCAAAGATCCATCTAGTCCAGTATTTGGTTTCTAATAATCACCAATAGATTCTCCCAGGACATCCCTAAGCATATTACATTTCATGTCCTCAGCATTTCATACTTAGAGATAGAGTTGGGGCTTGCAAAACCATATTGCCACATGCAGTAATCCTTTTCACTAGCCTTACCTTCCTCTCCAGTTTCCATTCTGCTTCTCCTGCCTGATATTCATCATCTGGTACCATCTTACCAGTGAAACCTGCATGATGTTCCTTGTAGCATGTGATCAAAACTCAGGCATTTGGTAACCAGCATGTATTTATGACCATTACAGTATCCCATGACCCTGTGATCATTTGTGACCTTCCCATCTGGCTTCTGACAAGCAAAGTCAATGGGGGAAGCCTGGTTTGTTTAATAACCTTGTGACTGATCCACTTAACAACTCTAGTGATTTGGTTAATTGGGGCCAAAAAAAGTCTGTAAAATTAGGTGTGATTCAATTAACAATCACCTCACAAAGAAATGGCAATTCTAGTCTCAAGTGTGATCCTAAGCTGAGGACTAGCTGTGTCAGTGTGGATCATCAAGTTATAACTTAACATATCTGGAGAAGATTAAGGCTGTTCTACCCAATCACATTTTGTATCGTATGCCATCGAGAGCCCTGATCTGTGACATGGGTGGCCATATAAATACATCAAATTAATGAATACATTTCATTAGTTCCCCACCACAACCACCGATGTTTAGATTGGTTGCTTTGCTGGTTCAAGGGTTTTCCTTGCCCCAAAGGTGCTTTTTCACAAGGCAACTGGACTTTCTTGTTTTCCTTTGAAGTCGTTTCACTTCTCATCCAAGAAGCTTCTTCAGCTCTGACTGAAGAATTCAGCCCTGCCATCCAGTCAGAGCTGAAGAAGCTTCTTGGATGAGAAGTGAAACATCTTCAAAGGAAAACTAGGAAAGTCGAGTTGCCTCTTGAAAAAGCACCTTTGGGCCAACTATTACCTGGATGACAGAGAATCTCCATAGACATTTGTTTTCTTTGCCGTTTTTAAAATATTGGTTTTTAATCTTAAATCCCATAGGATACAGAATGTTAAAAAAAACAGAAACAAATAAACAAAGCCCTAATTCATGTAATTAACTCACCTTTGTCATTACAGGGGTGATTTCATGAATTAGAAGTATTTCCTTGCCATTCTGGTTACTGGAATTATCTCCATTCAGCACTGGAGCAAGAATATTATAAGGGACGTAACCAACTTGACCATAACAGTTCTTGACTTTCCACCAATTCTTACTATCATCGAGAACCTAGCAACAAACAAAATATTTCCATATAAGCAGAGACAACATTTCAGCCAGTTTTTGTGACTCTCACAACTGTCCTAATTTCAGCCTCATGAATAATTCCATTCCTGCTAGCAATGTGCAACTTGTTTAGTAAACAGCCTGTTTATACATAGTGATGCTTTTCATTTAAGGCATATGGCCTCTGCCGAAGAGGTGTGAAAGCACTTCACAAGTATTTAGCTAACCTTGCAGAAATTCTGTATTTGTTTGTTTGTTTGTCTTTTATCCCACCGTTCTTATTTTATAAGTGATATAACAGAGCTTACACAGGAAGAAAAGTAGATTTCCTCCAATTAACAAACACTGTGCTTAATTGGATAAATGGCATAGATACCAACAGTCCTCAACTTACAACAGTTGATTTAGTGACCGTTCAAGGTTACACTGAAAAAAAGTGACTGATGACCATTTTTCACACTTGCGACTATTGCGGCATCCCCATAGTCACATGATGAAAATTCAGCCACTTGGCAAATGGTACATAGTTATGATGGTTGCAGCATCCTGGGGTCATGTGATCACCTTTTGTGACCTTCTGACAAGCAAAGTCAATGGGGAAGCCAGATTCACTTAACACCTGTGTCACTAATTTAACAACTGCAGTGATTCACTCAACCACTTGGGCTAGAAAGGTCATAAAATGGGGCAAAACTCACTTAACAAATGTCTCACTTAGCAACAGAAATTTTGGGCTCAATTGTAGTCATAAGTCAAGGACTACCTGTCATACACACACACACACACACACACACACATTATAGTATTAATATATAACATATGTGTTAATATATAGAACACTTATTTTACTTTATGAACCAATGTATTTTATATGAACCAATGTATCTTAAAATAAAGTATATACTTGTAACTGAATATATAATTTCTTGAATTCCTTATAGCTTAAAAAATTCACTATACGTCTTCATCTTACATGTATGATATTATTTGTTTTTCCCATATATCTTTACTACTGCTATCCATGTATTTCATGCCATACACTAAAGAAAGTTGGATGGATGGATGGATGATAGATAGATGATAGATAGATAAATAGATAGATAGATAGATAGATAGATAGATAGATAGATAGATAGATAGATAACCTTTATTGTCATTTTTTTTACTGTTGGAAGAGTGGCATACCTTAAAAGTGAATTTTTGTTGCTTGCTCTCAAAAGTGTACACATATATAACACACATTTAAAGAAATACATACTTTATAAGTAATTCATGAGTAATACTCTTCCTCTTCCAATTTTCTCCACCACAGCAACAATGTGGGGGAGTGAACTGAGAGTGACTGGCCCAAAATCACCCAGCCAATTTTCATGTTAAAATTTCAAAGTGGCAAACAATAGTGTGTTTCCAAATTTTGGGATTCCCAAATGCAATTATCTTCTTTATATTAAGGTTTCCACTGCCCTTTTTTTTTGACATGGTTGATATCCTGGGTCATAAATTCACCTCTAATATCTCTCCTTGAAGCACCGACAGTTCATTGCTGTTTCTGGCTGTGAAGCTATGGGTGCAGATCACTGATTTCTCTGGATGTTTGCACCTGTGAGCGAGAAGGAAGATACACTGGGTTTAATGCAAGAATACCTATGATCTGTGTAGATCAGACTCCACATCTAAGTTAATTCACTTTGTTTTTACAAGATCTACTGACTGGAGACAAATGAATGAAGATAGCAAGTTGATTTAGGATTAAGGAACAAGGTTGCCTCTTATCACAAGTCAAGAAATTTTAGCTGAGCTCATCCTTCAGTTAGTGTGGTACCTTGGTACTTATCATTAAATGGTTTCAAAAGATGTGATCAATACCAAAAAGTTTTTTTCCATAAGGGATAATGTAGTGAGTCATAAGGCAGCCAACATGGATAAGTTCTAGTTTGGGCGTTGAGTACCAAACAAACAATGAGAACCAGGACAAATTTTTTACGTCAAATTTGTTGAGTACCAAATTCGCTGAGTTTCAAAACAGTTGAATACCAAGGCACCACAGTATATGCATATCCTAATAGGGTGTCTTTCTACCTTTTCCTCCCTGCTAGCCATCCGATTTAGACCCAGAAAACTTTATTTTTTTCCATTTTGTATTTTCTGAGAATCAGAAAGTCTTGGCCTCTTTTCTGCGAATTTGCTATCCGTTTTCCACTGTTCCTGATCAGTAACCAATAAGAACAGGGATTTAGATGCTGCTGGGGGGTGGGGGGGTGGGATCATCATGTTTTACTGAAAGCTTTAGAGATGACCACTCCCAAGGTTTATGTCTATCTCGTCTACCATTCCTTTCACTTTCACTTTCACTTCACGGAAACATTCTCTGTTCTAGACCTTTATACAGAGATGTGGCTTTCGTTTAGTTTACTATACAGCCACACAAGTTATTCATTCACTTAGTTATTATTATTATTATTATTTAAAAAGAAAACTGCCTCACACAATTTTTTGGGGGGGTCTAAATCTGCAAGTGGCCCAGCCCATCTTCACAGAAATATGAACGCTCAACAGAAAAAAAATGGGGGGATTACTAAGATGCTGCTCTTCCAATGTATTAAAAACAAGCTACATGCTTTCTTCTTTGGAAGCTGCTGTTTCCAGGGAAGTCTGGAAAAGTCAAAATGGTGGCCGCAGCTATGTGACCAAAACCCTCCCTCCTTTTTATGTGCATTATGGTGCACATAGAAAGGTCCAGGCTTTGATCACATACAGGTAATCCTCGACGTACGACCACAATTGACTCCAAAATTCCTGTTGTTAAGGGAGACATTTGTTAAGCATTTTTTTTGCCCCATTGTATGATCTTTCTTGCCACTGTTGTTAAGCAAATTGCTGCAGTTGATAAGTTAGTAACCCGTTGTTAAGTGAATCTGGTTTCCCCATTGACTTTGCCTGTCGAAAGGTCACAAAAAGTGATCACATGACCTTGGGACACAGCAACGGTCATGAATATGAACCAGTTGCCAAGCATTTTGATCACGTGATCATGGGGATTCTGCAGCGGTCCTAACTGTGAAAAATGGTCATAACTCACTTTTTTCAATGCCGTTGTAAGTTTGAATAGTCACTAAATGAACTGTTGTAAGTCGAGGACTACCTGAAGCCTGTAGCAACCGTCTTGATTTTTTTTAAACACTTTCCCTTCACTTTCCCCTGACGTCTTCTTTACTTGCAAATATATGCAAATTTCATCATATAATTGACTACAACAATTGTTGGGTCCACATTAAGTTTTCTGTACTTCTACAACCGTCAGCATAATTAAAATAGTGCATTTTTAAAATAAATTAATTAATTAAATTTTAAAAAACTGCTATTGAACAAGAAAACTACGAAGAGTGAAAACTAGTAATAAAAAGTTAACCAATTTTTCTCTTGACAGGTAACAAAGCCGATCCATTAAAGAAAACCCAAAAGAAGGAAACTTCTAATTAAAGTCCCAGAAGTCCTGAAAATTTCAGTAGACCTTAGTCAGCATCACAGCAAAGACAAGGATGAGATACAGAAATGCGGAAAAGAAGTGTGGTCAGTGGGATGACTGACAACTCTTGGGTTATCAACAAATTAAGCTACAAAACGTTTTAAATGTTAATAAGTAAGGATTAATCTAGTTAATAGTTGAGGGTTAGTAAATAAATTGTAAAATATTATTTACTTCATGTCATCTTAATCTAGAGGTGTAAGTATGATAGAGAATGAAAGGGTAACTTCCAAATACAGTTAATAGTGTTAAAAGTCCTGTTTATTGAACTGAATATAAATATCCAGCACTTCCTTCAATATCTTAAAGTGGAATTGATACTGGATTTGGGCATCATCATGCAAATGCTTAACTCATCTGGCTAGTTTTAAACAGATTGATTGACGACATTTATTTCAACTCTAGATTTCTCTTGTTTTATGCAGATTTTATTTAATATATACTGGGTTTAGGGGGTAGTGCATTTCTAATATCCCAACTTTCATGCATCCTGCCGGTAAAAAATGGTAGCAGAGAAGATTGCAAGAGGGCTAGGTGTTATCATTAATTAGCATTAACCACAATAGCAACGTGACCCACTCTGGCCACTTTCATATTCACAAAGATTGCCCAATTACAGAACAAAAAAAACAACAACATGATATAGAAGGAAGGAATGGATAATGACTAGGAAAGGGCAAAATGAGATATTAGCTTACACCAGTTGCCTCTTTTTTTTTTTGTAATAGGTGGCATTTCCTACCAGAAAAGACACCCTGAACCATTTACAGTACAGTAACTGCAATCCTTCTTCCAGCTAGATTTTATGAGGATCAGAGCTGGACTGGCTGGGACACCCATCTTGCAAACTGGTTCTGAGAAGGATAGGAATTCAAGAAGAAAAAGAAAAAGGAGACACCCCAATTCCCACCCTGCTCCAATCCTACCTTCACTGGCTGTCTAGTGGCCCCCTCTTGGGTTCTCTTCTGGGCGCCATCTTTCTTTAAACCGCTGTCCTCTTGTTTTCATCTTGTTACGTTTCCCTTCTGTGCCCAAAGCACCTGGTCCCTGACTCTGCCTTCTTGCCTTCTGGAAGAGTCTCATCTCTGTCTCTCTCCTCCAATCTTCTTCCTGCTTTCAGAGCTGAGTTCCCCTAACTCCGTGGTGGCAAACCTATGGCACGCGTGCCATAGGCGGCACGCAGAGCCCTCTCTGTGGGCACGCGCGCCGTCACCTCAGTCCCAGGCCTTCAGCTGGGTTTTATAAAACCTTTTCGCTTTAGGCCTCCGCCGCCGTGGGCAAAAAAAAAAAAAAAAGGTTCAATCAATCAATCAATCCATTTCAACTTCTCTCAGAGGAAAAAAAAAAAAGATCTCGCAAAGTTGGAATTGATTGATTGAACTTTTTAGTCCCACCCAGTCTGCCGTTACCACCGCAGCCACGCCCACCCAATTGGACACACCTACCCAATGGGCCACGCCCACCTGGCACCTGATGATACATAAGTGGGTTTTGGGTTGCAGTTTGGGCACTCGGTCTCTAAAAGGTTCGCCCTCATTGCCCTAACTGCTTTACCCCTGTGCATCAGAGTCTCATCCAAATCATAAGACAGCAGAGAAGAAAAGAACTGAATTCTGTTCACTTCCTTTCTTGTTCTGCTTGAACACACTCTGTTTTCTTTTGAGATAATCTGGGCTCTACTTTATTCTCCTGGACTTCTTGGGAGACCCGAGTCTCCTTCCTTTCTTTTTCTATCTCTTTCTATCCCTCCCAAGTCCCCAAGGCCTGAAGGATTCCCTAAGTTCTTTTGAGCTGCTCCTTGGGCTACTGCTTTGTTCTTTTGTTCTCTGCTCCTGTACATTCCGAACTTACTCTTGACTGCAAAAAGAATTAGGTTGTAGCTTGGCCAATAACGAAGTGTGCTTTTAACCACAGCTATGTTTGTATTAACACAAGGGAGAAAGGGGACATTTTCCAGAGAACTATTGGGAAGGCAATGTGCATCACAGATAGCACGAGGGTGTGGTAAAGTAGTACGACTTGGCGTGAGAAGACCCAAGTTCTACTTTACTTTTCTGCCAATAATTCTCCCTCAGCCAAACCTTCTTCCTTGGATTGCTGTTGTGGGACAAAATGGAGGGAAAAGCCCTAGGTCAGGGGTCGGCAACCTTGGCTCTTTTATGACTCGTGGACTTCAACTCCCAGAATTCCTGAGCCAGCCTGCTGGTTCAGGAATTCTGGGAGTTGAAGTCTACGAGTCATAAAAGAGCCAAGGTTGCCTACCCCTGCCCTAGGTACAGGTAGCCTTTGATTTACGTCCGTAATGGAACCTAAGATGTGACCATTGTAAAGTGATCCTCACCAACGGTGAGGGAGTCAAGTGCGCCTCACTTCCATAAGAGTTGGACCAAACAATATTATGTAATTAGGGTATTGGTTTAAAAGAACTCTTTATCCTTATCTCATTTTATGTTCTTTGCAAAAGAACTGGAAATCCTTCAATGTTTACTAGGCGAAACTGTGGTCTACAGTTGCATAACTGGGCTCACCCTTTCTAATCTCCACATAGATACTCCTCTTTGGTTTTTTTGTTATTTTTAGACTGGGAACATTCTAGAAACTGAATTCGATTAGGTTTTTCAGCATGAAATTTAGTGCAGAGATGTCATGAAAAGCTTTGCAAGAAGTTTTATTATACTCTGCCTTTATTATTTTCATAACTAAAGGTTGTGAACATACCTAAAACTGCTTCCCCCTCCTATTTTGCTCACAAAAACCTGTGAGGTAAGTTGAGTTGAGAGACAGAGTAACTGGCCTTAGGCACCCAGCCAGCTTTCATGCCTAAGGCAGGACTAGAACTCACAGTCTCCTGGTTTTTAGCCTGGTGCCTTCACCACTAGACCAAAATGCCTTTGTCTTCCCAATCCACTTTCATGATTTGAAAAAGAATGGACAAATTACACTGTAAATATACGGGGAGCTGGGCACTAATATGAACCCTATAACAACATTGCTTATTGAGAATGATGCTTTCTCCACCATGACGTGGAGAAAAAGAACGGGGAATATTCATGCTTGTGTATGTGTGCATGCACACACATACATACACACACTTCTAACAGAGGAGAAACTGTTGATTGTCTTCCCATTCTTCTGTGGTTCTTCTCTCCTGTTAAGCTGTTCATTTTTCCTGGCAGTTGAGCACGGCAATAAAAGGGACCTGTTATAAGGGAAAGCAAGCATTCTGCCTTCTTACACCAGTTCATTTTTTACTAGCTGCTTCCTCTTCCTTTACTCCATGGCATAATCCCAAAGTTCTCCCGCATGGCAAACACGTTACATGGCCCAGAATTTACCTAAACATTTTCTCCAAATCTGTGATGATGTTATGTTTCCCAGTTATCTTTTGGGAAACCCATGACATTGGCCTTAAACTTGTTTATATTTAGCATGGATGTGTTTTAGCTCATTTTCCAGGTTGTAAAAAAACCCATAGTCCTCTCCATTCTAAGCAAAAATAAAAAGAGGGAGAAGTTATCTACAAGGATTATTTCAGTGTTACATTGAGAATTTGTCGTGTTTTATCTTTGCATTCAAGCAGTGCTGGTCAAATCCAGAATTTCTAGTACCACTGCAAAACAGTAATTTGATTTTAATTTATTTTGAGAACTATGAGAGATTCCCCTTCCTCCCTGCTACATTATGAACTGATTATTAGGTGCTTCCTCATGTCTGCATATGTACGTGTTTGAATAAATTAATCAGAATACATGAATATGTGCATGTAAAGAGTAGGAAGGAAATTCCATTGGGTGCTTATCTAGTTTAATTCAAAGCCTCTATAGTTGGTACATCTTTTGTTAGTTTATTTATTCTTAGTTCATTATATGCTTATCTATGCTTATCTATGATGAACTGATTATTAGGTGCTTCCTCATATCTGCATATGTACGTGTATGAATAAATTAATCAGAATATATGAATATGTGCATGTAAAGAGTAGGAAAGAAATTCCATTGGATGCTTATCTAGTTTAATTTGAGGCCTTTGTAGTTGGTACATCTTTTGTTAGTTTATTTATTCTTATCTCATTATGTGCTTATCTATGCTATGAACTTTAAAAATTAATTTTAACAGCTAATCCTGTTTCCCTAGACAACTAATCCTTGGTAACCTAATCACGATGTAAGGATTGTTTGAAAGATAGTTAAAATAGCATTTGGAATACAATTTTTTTTGTCAGCATAACCCAATTCAACAGGTTAAATGTCAATAAGTTGAGTGAAGATTGACATGCCAATATTTTGGTTCTTTTTGATCTGGGCAAGAATCAAGACTCCGGAGATTTTGGGATAAATGAATTTAGAGAACCACGAGAGAGAAAAACTTACAAGTTCTGGAAGTTATACCAGAAGTCTCCATTCTGATTACTTCTCAGTTATTTCTTACTATCCAATAGTAAATAGATAATTAAAGCATTTCTTAAAAAGAGGACAGAGAATTTAAATAGGACTGAAATACAAAAGTCACTATGGGGCATTTTATGTCGCTTGTCAAATTCTGTGTTCAGAGGCCCTCATTCTTTTAAGGCATGGTGGGCCAACTGGATTCCTAGCCACCAGTACTTGTAAGTTCAGTTTAAGGACAACAATTTGAAGTCCTTGCTCAACATCCAAAGGTTGCTGATCACCAAAAGCGCCCTCACCCTGGTAAGAACCTGCAGTTATTAACTGCAACACACCATCACCTGCCCTAAGCTAAGCTTCTTAACGCCCTCCACCTCCCTAGCTGGCTCCTATCCTTGATTTTACCACCGGACCCAGCTATTCCCAGAGCAAAGAGAGATGGATAGAGGAAAATAGAAAAAATAGATTTTTAGAAAAAAGAAGAAAGAGAAGAGGGGGAAAAAAGCAATGTAGAATTGACCTAAGCATTTCATAAACGGCTCACAATTTTCAATCTCAGAAAACCTCCTAAATTTATCCAATCTGATCACCATCCTCTAAAGCAGGGGTCCTCAACCTTGGCATCTTTAAGACTGGTGGACTTCAACTCCCAGAATTCCTCAGCCAGCAATCCTTTCTCAAAATGTTCACCAATATCTCACCAGTTGCCTGAGGAATTCTTGGGAATTGAAGTCCACCAGTCTTAAAGATGACAAGATTGGAGACCCCTGCCCCAAAGGGCCCATGACAAATCCTTGCACACCTGACCCTAACTCCTAAAATGTTAATCTCCCCACCACCACCACACCTCCAACTCTTCATTTCTCTTTGAAGTTTCTCTTCCCAGTAGGATCAGGGTAGGGACTGGAATCAT
The DNA here is from genome assembly GCA_024449315.1 of Daboia siamensis. Taxonomy (NCBI): domain Eukaryota; kingdom Metazoa; phylum Chordata; class Lepidosauria; order Squamata; family Viperidae; genus Daboia; species Daboia siamensis. The sequence continues at coordinate 386,913 of JAKJMR010000374.1, forward strand.
GTCCCCAGCAAGATACTCTCCTCTATTCACACTGAGTTTTGTTAATGCTACAGTGGTGATTATACTGGGGGGTGATGACCATGACTGAGGAAGCCAGGCTTGGCGACTTCTTCATCCAATAAAGTGGAAAGGTCTAAAATCTCCAACATTGCACGCATTCTGCATGTTCCAAATATTCGATTTCTTTACTTCCTCTTTAAAAGATTTCATGCACCAGGAATTAGAAATGGCCCTTTCCACCCTAATCATTAAAATCCTTGTCTTTCCCAACCTTCCCTTTTAGCTTTTTAAAAAATCCTAAATGCTATTCCTCTCTTCCAAACTCCCTGTTTATATTCCCCATATAACCAATCCTTTCTCAAAATGTTCACCAATATCTTACCAGTTGGCTGCAATTGTGGGTGCCGATTGCTGCAACACAGAGAAAGAAGGAGAGTAAAGTTAGTTTAGGTCCATCTCAAGTGACTCTTTCTGAAATTCTCTCCCTCCAGTTCATGGACAGGAATAATACTGAATGTAATTGGAGCTAGTTTTTAAGTGAACTAAGAACCTCCACTTGTTTGGGCTAGAAAAACAGCTAATTTTTAAGAATGTTCTGTGGCTACTCTTTCAAAATTGGAGGACTTTTCTGTTCATAAAATTTTTAGGGTGAGGGACAAATTGTTAGCATGAGTGACATAACTAGTTACAAAGATACTTCCTCAAGCACTCTGTGGTAGTATGTGGGAATGAACAGAACAGAGTAACAGAGTTGGAAGGGACCTTGGAGGTCTTTTAATCCAACTCTCTGCTCAAGCAGGAGACTGTATACCTTAGACAAATGACTGTCCAGTCTCTTCTTAAAAGCCTCCAGAGATGGAGCACTCACAACTTCTGAGGGCAAGTTGTTCCACTGATGAATTGTTCTAACTATCTGGAAATTTATCTTTAGTTCTAGGTTGCCTCTCTCCATTAGTTTCCATCCTTTGCTTCTTGTCTTCCCTTCTGGTGCTTTGGAAAATAGGTTGACCCCCTCAAATATTGGAATATTGCTATCATGTCACCCCTAGTCCTTCTTTCCATTAGACCAGACATACCCAATTCCTGCAACCGTTCTTTGTATGTTTTAGTCTCCAGTCCCTTGATCTTTTTTGTTGCTCTTTTCTGCACTCTTCCCAGAGTCTCAGTTTTGAATAACCTTGGAAAACAGGAGGAAGATCCACTGCCTAGGTTGCAAATCTTCCTCTTGTCACCCAAGGACTTCCCCACATACCAGGGGTCAGCAACCTGAAACAGTGAAAGAGCCACTCGGAACTGGTTCCCTCACAAAAGGAAAAACTGGGAGCCGCAAAAAATGTGTGCACATGCGCAGAACAGGGTTTGACTGAAGAGTGGAGCCAAGGCACCTGCCCTGCATATTTGAATTGATTGGTTGAACTTTTTTAGTCCCACTTTTTTTTTTGGACTGCACATGGCAGAGGACTGGGAGCCGCAGGAGACGGCTGAAAGAGCCGCATGCGGCTCCAGAGCCGCGGGTTGCAGACCTGTGCCACATACCATCATGCTTGTTCCTGAAACATTCAGGAATGCATGAAGCAGTGGTGGCACAGTGGTTAGAATGCAGTATTGCAGGCTGATTTTGCCCACAGCCAGGAGTTCAATCCTGAGTGGCTCAAGGTTGACTCAACCTTCCATCCTTCCGAGGTTGGTAAAATGAGGACCCAGATTCTTGGGGAAAATAGGCTGAAACTGCCTGGAGAGGACTGTAAAGCATTATGAAGTGTTATTGCCTTAGGCTTATCCCTTTTCTGGAAAAATGAGCAAAGCCTAATAAATACGCACGCTTCTTAGAAGCATATGATTGGCCAAAGAGAAAGCACAGGCTGGCTACGTGAACCTTTGGCCTCATCCAGTTGGATGGTTCTACAATTAAACATATAGTAAGCAGGGAAAGTTAATTCGGGATGTTCCGAGACCTCCCAATTAAACAATATTATGTGATGGGACTCAGGAAGTGGGCCTCCTCTGACACACCACTTGCCTCTGGAATAGCTTCCCTCTGGACATCCTAGAACTCCTACTCTTCCCTCATTTGAAAGATCATGCAATCATAGCTTTCCACCCAAGTCTTAGAGTGGGTGACATTTTTTTTAAAAGGATAATGTCTGTTGGGCTGGACTTTTTATGTAGGGGGATATGCAGGGCGGAGGTGTTCTTTGTTATATGGTGTTTGTACTGATTTTATTGTTGTAAGCCAAGAGTCATCATGGAGTTGGGCAAACTTATAAATTTAAATAAATAGAGAAATAGTAAGCACATTAGACTATCAACCTGGGAAGGCTTATGTAGGCTGCTTAGGCTTAGTTTTCTCCAGCAGCCAAAACATAATGCCAGAGGGGGTGGGATAGTCCTCCAAACTGGAGCTCTGCAATTGGCCAGCTTGCTTTGGGTTTTTCCTCCTTTCAGCATAGAAGTTTTAGTTCTGTTTCATCCTAGAAAACACTGCTTTCCTGCTGGATCTCTTTGTTGTTCTGATCCTGAGATGGACATTTTATTGTGTGAAAGTGTCCTCCAACAGTAGGCAGCAGAGCTGAGGCAAGGAGGGCACTTGGACAATCACAAGTGTAATACTGCAAATATGCTACAATCTGTGAAAGTCCTTGTGCCAGTTTAAGCTCCAAAGTCATTCAATGGTGCAAATAAAATGGAAGTTGCTTGTCTGAAAAAAAAAAAAGATTCCACAAGCAAAAGCAACAGATCCATTGCAGCATTACTTCAGGCATTTGCTACTAAAGCAACGAGCTGCTTGAAAAGATCAAAATGCACAACAATGACCTTTTTGTCTGAAATTCAGCGCAATGGATACACCAAAGTCTATAAAGTTGGGAAAGGGAAAGACAAGGAGAGGGTGACTAGCACCAACGTGGATGGACTCAGCTACAGTGGTAATGGGTGTGCTATTAGAAGACTCAAAGGACCAAGTTGGAGATTGATCCTCCTGGAAAAGATACATCTTTTTGGCACACAATCAATCGAAACCTGCAGCATATATGTAGGCAAAGATAATCTACTTCTTCAACTGTTCCAACTGTTCAACTGTTGCCTCAGCTCTACGGTGGACCTTTTATAGTTGTCCTCTTGCTCAGAATTCAAGCTTATGCTCTCCTACCTGCTTCTTGTCACCAAACTGACCTGGGTGCGTCGTTCTTCATGACGGTGTTGCATCTCTACTGGGTCTTCCCAAGGTTTCCCAAAAGCATCCCGGACAGGAAGTTCCCAGTCACTGCAGAAAGTTAGGTTGTAGGGAGCTGCATAGCCTCTAGGGAAATCCACCCTTGATGGACAAAGCAAATAATAGGAACAATATGAATTGGAAGGAAGGAGCCAAAGTCATGACATTTTCAATCACTGCAAGGTAAGTAAACCACCCAGGCAACAGGTGTCAATCAATTTAGAACAAACCCACCACATTGTGTCATAAATGATTTGGTCTAATCCACCAAAATCTTCTCGACATCTTTGAGAAGATTTTGAAATCCAAATTCCAAAATTTGCAATTACTTGTTAAGTAACTAACAGATCAAGGTCCAGATCATCTGTGGCATCACTTCAGAGGGGGTTATTTCACCAAAATTAAATAGCCAATAGGGACACAGAAGTTGCAAAGGAAGAAGTGGGTAGACTAAACTGCATCCCATAGGGAAAAAAAATTAAGAGGGCAAAAGTAATAACAAGAGGAAACAAACCCAAATCCCCTTACCTGGGCTTCGTCCAGTTTTCACCCAGAGAATGCCACAATTCTGTTTCCTGTTCTCCTAAGCAGCTTCGCATCAAAGTCACTGCCTCCAGAGTTATCATGGGATTGCGCAGTTCAGAAGCAAATTCCACGCCCCCAGAAGCGTCCACAATCTGAAATGGGAAATGAGAATCAGAATCTGTTCCCCTGGAGACCCGATCTTCTCCCAGAGAAATTTACTAATACGGTCGTCTAGGAATTATTGGTACATGCAAAGTAATCCCATGATAAAGCTTTTCATGGATTACAAAGTATTACGCAATTCTGCAACTAATGGAACTGAGGCCCAAAGTATTTTATTAAAAAAAAAGGATACAGAAACCAAGCAATTCAGAGGAAGTGTACTGTATTAGCCTTCTTGCTTCTTGCTCTGTAGGAATTCTCCCCTATTCCTGTGGAATTCAGCTTCGCATTTCACATGTGCTATTTAAATATTATTGTCCCTTAACACAGACATGTCAAACACAAGGCCCGGGAGGGGGGGGGGGGCAGATCCAGCCCGCGAAGTGGTTTCATGCGGCCTGCGAAGCCATCCTGGAAACAGTGAGGGAACGGCCCCCACTGCCTTGGCCCTGGCCCAGAGACCCTCCTTCTGCCAGAGACCCTCAAATCTGTCCCACTCATGCCCGGGCCCCCATAAGCACCCTTGATGTGAACGATGTAGAGCTGGCCATGCCCACCCAGTAGGCCATACGCACTTTAGCCACGCCCACCCAGGCCATACCCACCCGGCCCCCTGACGGCAACAGCAATGCTGATGCGGCCCTCAATGAAATTGAGTTTGACACCCCTGCCTTAACACAATTTCATATTCTTCTACTGCTTTTACAATCCAACTGCCCGTGTATATTTACAAATCTATTGTTTCCCAGTCTTGGATACTCCCAGAATTCTATGTCACGTCCATATAGGCTGCAGAATTCTGGGAGTTGAAGTCCACAATTTGGGAGATGCAAGACTGAGAAATACACTATTACTAATTCAGCTACCAAATACCTCATTTCCTCCTCTTCTTCAGCACTTACCATCTTCAAGGGCTTGAAAAGAATACATAGTAGCTCCTCTGAAGTAGGGCTAGTGATGTTAGATTTCAGCCTTGCCTAAGTGGTGGAAAAGAAAATATAATAATTTCGTTGTAAGCATAACCCAAGGAGATACCTTCCATTTCCTTGGGAGAAAAAAAAAACTATACACAAAACTCACCAGAAGGCTGAAGGAATATTTGATCTTGGACAGAGTGTCTTCAAACTCCTCTTGAGATGGGGGTTTGGCTCTGATGGTCAAGAGTCCCTCTATGGTTGTGGTAAAGAAGAAGAAAAAACAGTAAAAGATCTCCCTGCAACTTTATTTATTTGGGGGGCTGGTGAACTCCCACCCCTAAGACTCAAATCTTTTTTTTTTTTGATTGGGAAAACCAAGGCTCCTGGTTCTAGAAATCTACACAGAGCAACTCAACCATATTGATGCAGAAATAACACACCATTATAATAGTCTAATTATGTTTGTAGACCTCAGCTCTGTATTTTAGAACTAGTGTCTCTAAAAATTTCTTGGCAAAGAAGCTCATGTGACTTGTGCCAAAAGAAAGAATAATGCATCTATGAGGCACTTCTGAAATTGTCGGGAGATCCATTGCAGAGGCCCATGGTGGAAGGGAAAAGTTTCAAAGCCACAGTGGAATTTTGCGGAGTCTGATGAAATTATTTGTTTTGTTTATTTATTAAACAAATTTATATCGCCATCCAACTCACACAGAGATGACTCCGGTGGGCCTACAACATTTTGCATTGTATAATAAAAATATTTTTTTTAAAAAATCACACACACGCACACACACACACACACACAGCAGCAATAACACAATCAAATCAGCAAGTTGATTGGCCCATCTCTTTTAGGGGTCCTCAGACCCAGCTAACAAATCCACTGTCATGGTTCCGACAGATGCAATTGTTCAAAAAACCTCGAAACATTGTTTATCTTAAGGAGTCTTTAATCAAAAGAGCATAGCTTCAGCATGTACATGGTCAAGCCAAAATCTGGATTCCCCTCCCTTAAGTACACAGTATCAAATTGCAGTTCCTCCCTCTAATTAACTGTCCTAAATCACATTCTCCAATTAGTTTGAATTCTAAGCTTTCCCTCCTGTTAAACAACCAGCCAAATTCTTATCTTCTCTTATTTCAAAACAGCCTTGAGAGACCTTCCTACTCCCCCCAGCATTAACTAATTCTAATTCTAAAAATAACACACAAGATAATAATAATAATAATAATAATAATAATAATAATAATAATAATAATAATAATAATAATAATAATAA
>JAKJMR010000374.1:402612-435265 GCA_024449315.1 Daboia siamensis
ACCTTCAGAAACGATACCGATAAGGCCGGCTTTTGAAAACTTAACACAAAGGCAGCATCATCTGGCATGTTCTCAGGGCAGTTCACAGTTCACAAAGAGAGATGGGCGAAGTGTGGCGTGGCAGAATTTTCCCATCCTAAAATAACCCATCCTGACCTTAGAACGGGTAGTTTCAACTGTTCCAGACCTGGTCCATTCTATCTAAGCCAGGACCGGGCGGTCATTCTGCACCTAGGGGGCTGTAACGCTAAGGGACTGACAGGGTATTGTCACTAGAAGGAGCAGGGTGCATTTTCTTGCTTTTTCTTCAAGCGTGTACAATTTACTGGGGTTTTAACTATTTTGATATTTTAGAGGGTTTTTGGTTTTTTTTAAATGTAACTAGCCACTCTTTGGTCAGCCAGCATGGCTGGCTGGGCAATTCTGGGAGTTGAAGTCCACAAGTTGCCAAGGTAGGAGACCCCTGCTTTAGAAGGCTGAAGATTGCTCACTGATTATCTAGTCCAGGGGTCTTCAAACTTGGCCCTTTTAGACTTGTGGACTTCAACTCCCAGAATTCCTCAGCCAGCCATGAGGAATTGGGAGTTGAAGTCCACAAGTCATAAAAGGGCCAAGATTGAAGACCCCTGCTCTAGTCCAGCAGCTTCCAGCCTTTTCTATACCCCGTACCGCTAGAACACTTCCGATACGTTCTCGCGCCCCTTACAAAAGTTTGAAATAACGAGAACGAATTATGCATATACCACTATAATTTTGAAAAGCCCTGGAATATTGTCCCGTACCCGCTAGGGGTGCAAGCAACCCTGGTTGGGAACCCCTGATCTAGTCAACATCATCTCCTCTAAGCTTTGCAGAAGCTTTCCAAAGATCAGAAAGTTCCCGCTCCTCAACCTTTTTTTTTTTTTAAAATACAGGTAGTCCTCAACTTACGATCCCAACTGAGCCCAATATTTCTGTTGCTAAGTGACACAGTTGTTAGCTGAGTTTTGCCCCATTTTATGACCTTTTGTGCCACAGCTGTTAAGTGAAACCCTTCAGTTGTTAAGTTAGTAACACGACTGTTAAGTGAATCTGGCTTCCCCATTGACTTTGCTAGTCAGGTCGCAAAGCATGATCATGTGATCCAGGGACACTGCGGCTGTCGTAAACATGACTCAGTTGCCAAGGGTCTGAATTTTGATCACGTGACCAGGGGGACGTTGCAACGGTCATATGTTGTGAAAAATGGTCGTAGGTCACTTTTTTTTCAGTGTCGTTATAACTCTGAACACTCACCAAACGAAATGTTGTAAACCGAGGACTATCTGTAGTGGAAATGCCAAATATTGCCCACAAGCGAGAGATCTCCTGCACCAGAACTGCAGCGTCTGTCAGCTTTATAGATAGTCCTCGACTTACAACAGTCAAGAAATTCTGGGCTCAATTGTGGTTGCACATTGAGGACCATCAGTACTTTCTCTCCATTAGATATGAAAGTGCTCTATCCTGGCGAGCCGAGTTGTCCTTCTCCTCCTCCTCCTCCTGAGTGACATTTCTGCAATTGCTGTTCATGGGTTTTCAAGAATAAAAGCCAGATCATTCTACCAAAACCAGTGGGAAGTGGCAAATGAGAAAGTCCTGATGTCCACGACATACCCATTACAAAATGGCTGGCTTGCATACAGTTCTACCTAGGATCACCACAGGTCAGGGGTAGGCAATCTTGGCTCTTTTATGACTCGTGGACTTCAACTCCCAGAATTCATGAGCCATCTATGCTGAGGGGAAAGGGAGAAGTTTCCAAGCTGAGCCATGCTGGCTCAGGAATTCTGGGAGTTGAAAGTCCACAAGTCATAAAGTGCCAAGATTGCGTACCCCTGCCATAGGTCTACATCTTTTGTCTGAAAATTAAGATCATTTGCTGGTGTCTTACTCCGCATACCTTCTTCTTTACAGATGCCTCCATGATGAAATACTCTCCTTAAATCTGACTCAGTGTATAGCTAATTGAGTTTTTAAAGATCAGGTTAAATCTTGTCTTTTTTGCCCAGAATTATGAGATAAAATGGTGGCTGGATGGAGTCACTGAAGTAGTAGGCGTGAGCCTAAATGGACTCCAGAAGATGGTAGAGGACAGGAAGGCCTGGAGGAACGTCCATGGGGTCGCGATGGGTTGGACATGACTTCGCAACTAACAACAACAAGATAAAATCTAGAGCTACTTTAGCTTTTTATCTGCGGTTGTGGGCTCGTTTGGCCTATTTATTTGTTTCCTTTGATGTTACCTCCTTTTTAAATTGTAAATCAACCTTCACTCAGCCTTCCATCCTTCTGAGGTAAAATGAGGACTCACACTGTTGGGGGCAATATGCTGGTATTTGTAAACCCCTCACAGAATGCTGTAAAGCCCTATGAAGTAGTACATAAGTCTAAGTACTGCTGCTATTGCTTTAAGGAGATCAATCAATCAGAATAGAGCTGGAAGGGACCTTGGAGGTCTTCTAGTCCAACCCCCTGCTCCAGCAGGAAAACCTATACAATTGGAGACAAGCGGCTGTCCAGTGTCTTCTCAAATACAGCCAGTGATGAATCACCTACAACTAATGAAGGCAAGCTGTTCCACTGGTTCAGGGGTTAGGGAACCTTGGCTCTTTTATGACTTCTGGACTTCAATACTCAGAATTCCTGAACTATGCTATGCTGACTCAGGAATTCTGGGAGTTGAAATCCACAAGTCATAAAAGAGCCAAGGTTCCCTACCCCTGCACTGGTTAATTATTCCTCCCTCCCCCCCCTCCCCCGATAGGAAGTTTCTCCTTAATTCCAGGTTGCTTCTCTCCTTGATCACTTTCCATCGTTTTTTGTCCCCCCTGTTTGGTGTTTTGGAAAATGAATTGACCTCCTTTTCTTTGGGGCAGCCCCTCAAATACTGGAATAATGCTATCATGTCATCCTTAGTCCTTCTTTTCTCTAGGCCAGGGGTAGGCAACCTCGGCTCTTTTATGACTCATGGACTTCAACTCCCAGAATTCCTGAGCCAGCATGGAAACCTCTCCTTTTCCCCTCAGCGTGGCTGGCTCAGGAATTCTGGGAGTTGAAGTCCATGAGTCATAAAAGAGCCGAGGTTGCCTACCCCTGCTCTAGGCTATCCATACACAGTTCCTTCAATCATTCTTCATATGTTTTAGCCTCCAGGCCTTTAATCATTGTAGTTGCTCTTCTCTGCATTTTTTTCCAAAAAAAAAAAAAGTCATCTAATTGGACAACTGATGAGAAAGGGGGGAAATGAAACAAAAATGCAATCTGTCAAATATGTGCCTGATCCTTTTACCAACTCTTATTTATTATTTATTTATTTATTAAATTTGTATAACTCTTCCCCACAAACTGAAAGATCTTCCCCTGACTGGATTCAGATGAGACCAAAAAAGGCTACTGTTCAAATACCTGACGGTACTACGGACAATTGTGCTGCCTGGAGACCAGAACACTTGGCACCCCTCTCCTGGTTCCTCGTACGAAGGGAGAGCAATCCAAGGCTTTCCCATTTCTTGATGCCACCCTCTTCCACACCTGACTGCAGCAGGCTAGCTTAAGAGGTGCAGGGTGGGCCAAGTCTTACAAAGGTGTTTCCAACAACAGGTGGCTGCCCTCAACTCTCAGAATCAACCACCTGAGACAAATGATATATATTTTAACCTAATGGCGAGGCTGGCCATGCTTGACCGGCCCCAATGGACTTGGTCTCCGCCCAACTCACCTTCTCTTCTGTATCAAGCCGGGGACTGGATGCTGAGCGCTTGATGCCGCTGCCCCCCTTGGGGACCCCTTCATCCAGCTTGGCATCCTGCAGTACTCCAAAGCTGCTTGTTTTGCGCAGACTCTGTCTCCATGTGGCCGGAGCTGGCAAACTCCCTGGCTCTGTGATGCGGCCGGGACCTCCAGACAACTGGTGGAGAGGAACAGAAGAGGAGGGGGTAAAGCAGAAAGGGATAAACAGAAGAAGCGGAGAGAAAAGGAAGGGAAGCGAAGGGGAGTCAGGATGGATGAAGGGATTTTTCACTCGGGGGGGGGGGGGAATGGAAGTGAAAGGAGCAGGGGTGGGCAACCTTGGCTCTTTTATGACTCGTGGACTTCAACTCCCAGAATTCCTGAGCCAGCATGGCTCAGCTTGGAAACCTCTCCCTTTCCCCTCAGCATGGCTGGCTGAGGAATTCTGGGAGTTGAAGTCCACAAGTCGTAAAAGAGCCAAGGTTGCCTACCCCAGGGCTAGACCAAGGAATTCAAGACCTGAATAACTGAGGATTCCTTAAGACTTGGGGCCTCCAAACCTGGCGACTTTTAAGACTTGTAGACTTCAACTCCCAGAATTCCTCAGCCAGCCATGCTGGCTGGGGAATTCTGGGAGTTGAAGTCCACAAGTCTTAAAAGTTGCGAGGTTTGGAGACCCCTGCCTTAAGAGAAGAAACAAGCCCTGAAATAGATACATCAGATTCCTAACTTGGTAATAAAGTGGCAACTTTTCATTTTCCTCTCTCTCTCTCTCTCTCTCTCTCTGAATTACAGGAGAAGCAGTGCTGTGGGCATGAAACTTTGGGTGCCAACCTGAGAACAAACAGAATTGGTTGGGTTTCAAGGCAACAGCAGGAGTACTTCCAGTCAGCTAGCTATGGGCTCTGATTTTTTTTGTCTCCAAAGCAGGTGGTGTAAGAAAAGGTCAAAGCATTAGAAAACCCTTTTTATCACCTGAAAGCTTTTAGAGATTACCAAGGAATAGCCACTTGGCACATCCTCAGATGTTCCAGAGCACTGACTAAACACGGTGGTAGGATTTCAGACTGAACTATACCTCAGGTGAAAGGAGCCAGGACTGCAGTCTTCTCAAAGCAGCTCTTCCCGGAAACATCTCTCTTAAAACATGCTTCCAGACACCTGCCTGTTGAGATGAAGACTACCACCAACCAACCGCCCAATCTTCAGAAAGGCCTGAAAATCTTCTATATTTGGCAGAATGCATGAGTGCTGGCAGTTCCTGATTGCTTAGTTAGCTAGATAAGATCTGTGGATGAGTTTTGTCATTTTTATTGCACTGTAAACTGCTTCAAGTCCCTCTGGGCACTGTAAAAATTGTTTGTATACACAAACAAAGGGGGAAATAATGAAGGAATTACCCTAGTACAGGGGTCCCCAACTTTGGCAACTTTAAGACCTGTGGACTTCTGGAAGTTGAAGTCCACAGGTCTTAAAGTTGCCACAGTTGGGGACCCCTGCCCTAGTATGTATATATAAGCAGCTGCTTAAAATAGGATTTAGAAGCAAACAGTCCTGGGGTTGTTAGCAAGCAACCTCTCAAGCAGGGCTGCCCAATATACCGTTTACATAAATACAAACACAGCATAAAGGACCACCGAGAACCTCAAGGCTGCCCCAGTGTCTGGCCAGAAGCCCTCTCCCACTTCTGACAGTCCAGCGTCTTTGCGAGACGAGGCGATCTGTTCCTCTCATCCCATCACCAAGCCCTGGCCAATGTAAACTCCAAAATGGAAGAGCTAATGCTCGTGGTGTCAAGAAGAGCTGGCCAGACTCACAATCAGCACAGGCTTTCAAAATGCCGTCGGGGCGGAGGGAGAAGCAAGTCCTGGAAAGCTGCCTCCATGCATCGCCACATTTTTCAGGAAGTTTCAGAAAAAATGGTGTCTGCTGCTCATTTACCAGGCTCTCCCTTCTGGAAGAACTTCACCTTGGGTTGATGGGATTCCCTTGTCTGCTTCGCACAGATATTACAGCCCAGCTCTATAATTCACTATGATCTGGATATCCTCTCACCAGAGCGGGCAATCTTCCTGCCCGCCCCATCAAGAGTTACATTCCTTCAAAAGTAATGATGGAGAATGCCAATGGCAAGCAGAAGACGGGACCAACGTGCTTCCCTCTTTGTCCTCCCCCCCCCCCCCCCCACTTGTGTTATCTGTAACAAGCTGTTTTCTCTCCTTTCCCTCTATCTTCTTCCAGAGAAGGGACAAACTGCTTTGGGCTTTAGAACTCAAACTCAGGGTCCTTGCAGCCCAAGGCCAACCTCCCTACTGAAGTACTACTTGACCCCAGCAGCTTATAATCTTAGCGGCCCTCTTCATTTCCTCCCTTGGGCGTCTTTAAGCTGTTAAACCATTTTCTCTTCCCAAATGCTAGCATTCTTACAATGCACAGATAAAGTAAAACGCAGCTCCCCACAGTGCGCGGAAAGGAAACTGCAACCTTATCAACAGCCCCGCATCCTGTTTCACACAGTAGCCAGGAGATGCTTGCAGAATCTTCCCAGAGTGGCATTATCAGTATTTTCCTTTAATCTTATGCACACCAAAGGGATGAGCAGCCAAGAGAACAGCAGGCTGGGGTTCCGGTGAAAAAGCCTCTCTCCATTCCACTCAGTCGCTGACCGACTCGGCCACCCACACCTCGGTTGAAGATTAAGAATTTTAAGCCCTACTTTGGGCTTCCTGGAGGCAACCACACAAAAGGCACACTCATCTTGGCTCCTTCATCATTCATTTAGCTGGGACACTCACAGCAGCCGTTTGTCCCTTCTGGGGCACCAGAATGATCCCTGTTTTACGCAAGCGTCGTCTCCACGTGGAAGGCCCCAGAGGGTTTGGGATAGGCAGCAGAGGCAAAGTGAAGGCAAACTGTGGCTGGAGTGAGCAGGTGGAATGAGAAAGCAAGGAGGAAGAAGGAGATGCATTTCACAATGGATGGAAGACACAGGAACAAATGTCAAAACAGGGAAGAGAGGGGGAAAAAAGAGAAAGTTCAAGGTATTTTATACAGCGCAGATAAGAGATGACATGCAACAGGATGGGGAACAGAGGCAGAGGACCAACAGGAACGGAAAGGCCTCTTTGCAAATATAGTCCCTAAGACTTGCTTGTGGCAGCATCCCAAGCAGGGGGAAAGTCAGAAGCAAGCAAAAAAGGGCTAATCAAGCATGCTAGATGAAGGCACGTTAAAAAAAAAAGTGCATTAAGTCGAATTCATCACACGCTTTGTGCAAAAGAGCAAGCAACCACGGAGAACTGATGGAGGGCTGGAAGAAAAGAAAAGGGTGACATTTCTAAGGGGAAGATTATTTCCTATTTAGAGGTGGGCTAGACCAAGTGCAGGACTACTAAGGTCTCTATTTCCTACGTCTTCTGTGAAATTAAGAGTACAGGGGCTCCTTTTGCAAAGAAAAACTTTGTGGAAAACTTTGCTGAGTATTTGAAAGTTATAAAGGTAAAGGTAAAGGTTCCCCCGCACATGTGTGCTAGTCGTTTCCGACTCTAGGGGCTGGTGCTCATCTCCGTTTCAAAGCCGAAGAGCCAGTGCTTGTCCGAGGACGTCTCCGTGGTCATGTGGCCGGCATGACTAGACACCAAAGGCGCACGGAACGCTGTTACCTTCCCACCGTAGTGGTCCCTATTTTCCTACTTGCATTTTTACATGCTTTCGAACTGCTAGGTTGGCAGAAGCTGGGACGAGTAACAGACGCTCACTCTGTTACGCAGCACTCGGGATTCGACCCGCCAAACTGCCGACCTTCTGATCGACAAGCTCAGCGTACTAACCCACTGAGCCACCGTGTCCCTTCTTGAAAGTTATACAACTCATCAAACATAACCAGCCAAGGCACAGTATTTAGGCCCTGCTAGCCTCAGCTGTGCTACTTACCTCCTTGAGGAAAGTTTTTTCTGGACAGAAATGTTGCCAATGAAATTCCTCAACAGCAGGCATGTCCAACACGCAGCCAGCGGGCCGAATGCGGCCCACGCAGGCCACACCCACCCCAGCTCCCACAAGGGCAAAAAAGCATCCCGATACATCACAATACAAATGCGACTGGGCTTAACACCCCTGCTCTACAGATAGTTCTTAATTTACTACCAATTGCTTAGCTACCATTCAAAATTATGCAGGACCCTGAGAAAGGGACTTAAAGCCCAGATTCAAAATTCTGACCTTCGCCCCCACTTACATGGTTACATGACTAGATTTTGGATGCTTGGCAATTGGCCCACATTTACGGCCATTTGCAGTGTCACGTCTCCTTGAATCGTGACGTTTTTGCCGGAAACTGCAAAAAAAAAAAAAAAACCTTCCCTTTTCCAGCAAATACCCCACAGAGAACAATGGGTTTGCTTAATGACCACAGAGTTTGCTTTACAAGTGCCATGTTCGCTTTATGACCACCCAAAAAAAAAAGGTAATAAAATCAGGTGTGATCATGAGGTAATCTGCTTTAGAACCATCACAACTTACGACTCTAAACTGCAGGCTCCATTGTGATCATAAGTCGAGGACTACTGTACTTGTACTCTGAAATGGTACAGTCCAGGGTCTATGGAGATTCCCAGTCATCCAGGTCATGGTTGTCCCACAGGTGCTTTTTCAAGAGGCAACTGGACTTTCTTGTTTTTCTTTGAAGACGTTTCGCTTCTCATCCAAGGAGCTTCTTCAGCTCTGACTGGATAGTGGGGAATGGAAGGATTTATACTCCTTGCAGACAATTGGTCATTTGCATTCTTTTGGAGAGACACTGAGGCCACTTGGAGCTGAAGAAGCTTCTTCTCATCCAGTCAAAGCTGAAGAAGCCTCTTGGATAAGAAGCGAAACGTCTTCGAAGAAAAACAAGAAAGTCCAGTTGCCTCCTGAAAAAAACACCTTTGTCACAGTCCAGTATTATTCTGCTGTAATATGCAGCCTGTGCTCAGGGGCACATAAATACTAGCCACCTGCAATCCCCATATTAAGTGGCATGAATGAACAGGGATGGCAAAGGGACTGGAACCCTTGCAGGGTTTGTCACCCTCTTATCTTGGGCTCTAGGAAAACCATTGGATTTCAACTACAACACAGCACCTGTGATGATCCTGCCTGGAACCACAACTGGAGAAGGAAATTGAGAGACAGTGGAGAGAGGAAGTTCAAAAACACCTGACTTCCTTGGCCACCACAATGTCTTGCCTTACCTTTGGGCCAAGAGGACACGGAGAGAGAGGCCTAATGGGAGTCACGGACACTCCATTCACTGCACTGCTGTCTGCTGGGGGAGCAGCCTTCACTTCTGCAAGAGATGGGGGGAAGCAATTAGCAACCAGCCCATTGTGACCTCTTAAGTTCAGAACCAGGGCCTTGGCTGCTGCATTTCCCCCCCCCATCCCCCTCACCATTGGACTCTGGCGTTTCATCCCCCTCCGAAGCCGAACTGGTCTCCTCTTCGCCCACAGCAATGGTACCCAAGGTCTTCCGCTCCTTTGACTGGTCTTGGACCGAGATCTTTTCTTTGCTGCTCATGCGACACACGGAGCTCCTAGGAGAATCCAAGCAAGAGAGGGACGGGAGAAGAAGCTGGTAAGATCTCGCTCGCTTACCCTACCGCAGATCTATATCACAAATTATGTACGTACGGGTGATCCTCGACTTACAATGATTCGTTTGGTGACCATTTAAAGTTCCAGCGGCGTTGAGGGGAAAAAAAGTAATTTCTGACTTTTCTGATTTTTCACACACTTATGACCATTTCGGCATCCTCACAGTCACGTGACCAAAATTTGGATGCTTGGCAACTGAGCCACTGACTCATATTTACGATTGTCCCGGGGTCATGTGATCAACTTTTGCGACCTTCTCATAAGAAAAGTCAATGGGGACGCCAGATTCACTTAACAGCCGTGTCACTAACTTAACAGCTCCAGTTATTCATTTAACAACTGTGGCAAGAAAGGTTGTAACATAGGACATTTTCTTAACAAATGTGTGGCTTAGCAACAGAAATTTTGGGTCCAGTTACAGTCATAAGTCGAGGACTACCTGTATTTAGCCCAAACTAAAGAACATGGTAAGATGATAACTCCAACCCACCAAGCCACCCCTAGTTCTATCTCTTCCATTTTCATAGTTTTCACTGGATTCAAGTTACAACTTGGTGACGTAGGTAACACTTTGTGGCTTCTTAGTGCTTGGCCGGCATGTTCTACTACAATGATTTACACCTGGAATAATTTAGTGACTACCCTAGAGAAGGAATGATTATTTGTTTACTTATTTGTTTAAATATATTAGCTGCCCAACTCCAATTGCTACAATATGAATTTCTGTCCTTGAGTTAATATACTTTTAATTTTCTAATATGGATTTCAGGCTATTTAAGAAGCTGCCAACCAGTCTAGATCCAAGAACATAAAAGGTGGTCCTCATTTAACAACCACTCAATTCATCCAGTGACTGTTCAAACTTGTGACGGAGCGAGTGATAGCTGTGGGTGATCCTCCTACTTTGACAGTCACAGCACTCCTGCGGTTATGTGCTTGCAATCTGGGTGTCTTCACCCAGCTTGCAGTTTCAACATTACAGCATGCCATAGTCGTGTGATCATCGTTTGCAAGCTTGACAGCTTTCCAGAAGCAAAGTCAATGGGGAAGCCAGCAGGAAGTCGTAAATGGCGACCACACGATACCCTTGCTTTGTTAACTGACAGTGATTCAGACAGCATCCAGAAATGCTGGAATTTCCATTGCTAAGTCAGGTGTGGCATGACATTGCTTAATAACAAAAATCCCAGTCCCAAATTGCTGTCAGTAATCAATGACTAGTTGTATTTATGTGTGCTCAATGCTGAAAATGCGACGTATTTCAAGAACAGTAACATCACATATGTTAACTCCAATTGTGATGGTGAGGAAGCACTTGCATGCCTTATACCAGGGGTAGGCAACCTTGGCTCTTTTATGGCTGGCTCAGGAATTCTGGGAGTTGAAGTCCATGAGTCATAAAAGAGCCAAGGTTGCTTATCCCTGCCTTATACCAATGTTTCTCAACATTGGCAACTATAAGCGGTGTGAACTTCAATTCCCAGCATTGCTGTCTTGAGATTTCAGGGAGTTGAAGTCCACACAGCTTAAAGCTGACAAGGTTGAGAAATACTGTCTTACGCTCTACAATGTTTCGTACGGCAGAAGCCATTTTGGAAAAAATGGCACCCTAGTCCAGGTTTGAACATTCATAAACTGGCCAACAATCTGCTTACAAATCCCAAACCCCTCTACGATGTCCCAGCATGTGCCCAACGAAGTCTGACTCCGAGCATGACAGCAGACGGTTCTTGCTAGGAGATTTTCTTTCCGGATAACAAGACATTTGTAATTTGCACAGGCTCAACATATAACCACAAACAGAAAGACCAATCTGACAGCTGCAATTTCAAACCATAAACATTTATGCGGCAAACGCTTGTCAAACTTGCTGTACATCAAATAAAGATTCCTCCCTCCAAACTTGTCTTGCCACTTTTTGCTGGAGGTGTGATGGCGTGGATTTCACATATCTGATTCCAGGGGTTAAAAAAAAACACACCTAGATTAAAACCTTAAATTACAAATGTCTGAAAGCAAAGGCTGAGGGAGTTAAGTGGAACTGAAGACTCGGTATTTTCTATAACAGTACAGTATCTAATAATAGTCTAGTGCTGACCTCCGATGTTTGCTTGTGTACGAGGGGGCCTGTTCCAAACTGGTGTCAATCACAGCCTGACGATGGGCTTCCTTTTTGCTGC
Source organism: Daboia siamensis (assembly GCA_024449315.1). Lineage (NCBI taxonomy): Eukaryota > Metazoa > Chordata > Lepidosauria > Squamata > Viperidae > Daboia > Daboia siamensis. The sequence goes on from JAKJMR010000374.1 coordinate 414,176, forward strand.
GCAACTGAAGGATAAAAAGGGGAGAGAAGCAAATCAAAACTTTTATTCCACTTAACGCAATGCAGCCTTCATCGTTTTTTGTTCGGGTGGAATGTGACAAAATCTGCTCCTCTGTATGTGAAATACCAGAGGGGCAAACAACCTTTTCAACAGCTACTGCTCTCTTGGACTGGTCAAGACCAAGGACAGTAGCAAATTATTGTGATTCACACCAAAAAGGCAATAGGAATCAAGCTGAAACGGTGACAGCTAAGTTTAGAGAAGTGCTCACCTCTTTGAAAAGATAGGTCCGTTAAGTAGCATTTCCGCGCAGTGCAAAAGACTATCTGCCCTCTGCAGTATAATACTTGGAAGCAGAGGAGAAGTCCTATGAGCAACATCTAGAACGATGTGCCAGATCTCAACCAACCACTAACTTCCCTAACTAGTATCCTCTTCCAGATGTGTTGGAAAACAGCCAGCACGGCCCTTGTGCTTTGGTGTTGTAGGGTTGTAATATATGATCCTGCAAACCTCTCGGCCCAACTCCCCTGGTTGTTGTGGGGAAAAGAGGAAGAAGAAAAAGGAATATGTTCCCTATCTTATTTATAGAAATAATAAAGGCAGGGTTTTTTTAAAAAAAAAAAAAATACTGCTTTTTTTAGTGAGCCATGGTGGCACAGTGGTTAGAATGCTGTATTGCAGACTAACCCTGGCCCACTGCCAGGAGTTTGATCCTGACCAGCTTGAGGTTGACTCCATTTTGCCTTCTGTCCTTCCAAGTTTGGTAAAATGAGGAGCCGGATTGTTGGGGGCAAAATGCTGACTCTGTAAACCACGCAGAGGACTGCAGAGCTGTATATAAGTCTAACTGCTATTGCTAATACTATTTTTCATAAGATGGCGGCCACTGGAAGAATATCAATCTGGGCCATCCCCAGAGGCTTTGACTTGCAGTACCTCTATAAGTTAACTGTAGAAGGCCCCAAGTCAGTCCTTAATCTTCAGCCCATGACTCCTATGGGCGGGGAAGGAGCAAAAGAAAACAGGGGAAACTCACCCCCCCCCCATTCCACTGGTTTCTCATCACATTCTCCCCTCCCTTTCCCCCCCTCCCCGCCCCCCCAGTCAGATGCATTTTTTTTTTGCAGCTAAAAAAAAAAGGGCTGCAAATGCTTTGGCTTTTATAGCTCAGAAGGTGGGCCAGGCCCTTGAACTCTGGGTCCCTTCAGATGCAGCTTCACCCCCTCCACACACCTCTTCCCCTCCTGTCTTTGATTGGGCCAGGCTGCTCCTTCAACTGGTGCTCATAGGGAAAACTTCCAAGTCGAATTACGAAAAGGAAGAAGGCAAAGAAAGTGCCTTTCGGCTTTGCAAAAGGACTTGGAGGGCTGATCTGGTTCCAATCCACAGCTGGGAAGGGCAGAAAGCTGACAGGCAAGAGGGAGGCCCATCCTGCTTGCATTCCCTTGGGAACCAGCCCTTTTCTCTCTCTCTCTCTCTCTCTCTCTTTCTCTTCCCTCCTCCTCCCCCCCCTCTCCCCCCCACCCTACCAGTGAAGCTTTTTGCCTGAAACAGATGAAGAGGGCGGCTGACTGCCTTCCCCAGATCAGCCGCCTCTTAAGAGGCCCACCCTGCAGTTTCAGAAACGCAACCCTCAGGCTGGCAAAACTCAAGTTGACAGGCATGCTGGCCTCTCTCTGTGACCTTCAGCCCTGAGGGTCATCCGTACTTCTTTAGCCTTCCAGCTTGCCCCACTTCTTGAGGGCCATGCAAAAAAGGCAATGGAAGAAAGACGAGTTTGGGTGGGGCGTCTCCTTATGTGTCAATTAAATAACAAAGGCATCCCAATGCTTAAAAAAAAAACCAACAACATTCACCCACATCAACCAAATGCCCAAAACTGTTACATAAAGCAAATGCAGGTTTTCTGGTTGCCTGATCTGTGCCATACACACACACACACAAACACAGAGAGAGAACAAATTAGCATTTCTTAGTAATGGATTATGGTATATTTAGGACAAAGTACACATTGGCATAGGCAAGCTTACGCAGCTGGCCTTTAAAAAAAATAAGATTAAAGTCTCAGCAATATATAATGATTGTCAAATTTAACTAAAGCATGATTTAAAAAAACAAAAAACCAAGCTGTGGTAGTTAAGGCAACTCTGACATATCAATGCGCAGGCAAATGCACAAATTTTACATTAGAGCTTAAAACCCATCAGGCAAGGCACTGACTGAAAATGTTTTACAATCACAGGACACCACAAAAAAAGATCTTATTCTATTCAGACAATTTTGGTATAAAATCAACCTGTTAGCCATATCTGACCTGATCTTCTCCATCCCCCTCAAGGGTTAATCATCTTATATATATTTTCAGGGCCAAAGGCCTTTGAAGGCAGCTTACATAAAAAACATAAAAATCACATCTTTAAGGAATCTCTATAATTAGATCATTATTGGGATAAATTGTATCAGCAAGCATGTAACTGTGTAAGAAATCTGAAATGAACGACTGCAAAGAAAGGCAGCTAAAACAATGTGGAATAAATAAGTCTTTTAAAACTGAATTCTGCCATCGAGGGGTTGAAAAAAGTTAGTTCTGATTCAAAATGCATTTATTGGTTTTGCAACTATTATAAGCCCTGCATTCTTAAGGGCTCCTGACAGTTAACAATGAGCATAAAAGATCCCAAAGAAACACAATACGCACAAATACAACAATAGAAGCTGGAGCAATTAAATAAATAAATGAATAAACCACCACAGATCAAGCATGGCTGGATGGAGAATTCTGGGAATTGAAGTCCACCCATCTTAAAAGTTGCCAAGTTTAGGAAACGTTGGACTAAGCCATTCCACCAATTCTCCAAGTGCGGTCTAAAAAAGCTGTTTTAACACATTTTTGGAATATTATTAGGATGGGAGCTAATCTAACTTCTGGAGGGGAATGACATCACTGGAAAAAAAAACCCCAGCTGTCTCCTCATATTACAATTACGTAATGACTAGCAGATTCTCTAGAAATACACATACCAAATGGGATCATTTCTGGTTGGAAAAGACAGTCCCATCAGCCAAGTTGTCAAGCTGTTAGAAGCCAACGCAGCAACAAGGTTACATGACTATGGCACTTCTTACCTGCCGGCAAAGGGCAGTTTCCAAGTGGTCTTCAAAGGCAAATCTTGTGCAAATCACAGTGTAGTAGACTGGATGTGTAAAAAGAGTGCAATTTATCTTTACCAGCTCCTCCCAGTACAGGTAGGGATGTAACCGGCACAAGCTGGGCAAAACTCCCTGGTTATGTCCTTCCTCTGTCAATGGATCAATAGGCAGTGGGGACATAAGAGACCCCCATTCTCCCCCCCCCCCTAAAGTTATGGGGCTTCATGAATCTAGAATTAACCAGTGGAATTGAAAAACAGCCTCTCTGATCCACACTGATAGGAGAAGTCTCCCAGCGGTTTCACCTATTTCATCAATTTCGTTTCTTAACACGCGGCTAAATTTTGTTACACCGTCTGTAAAACCAAGGCATGCTCTGTGACTGCCTCAACGGCCTAATTTTAATCTCACGTTGTTGATATATTATTTGAAATGGAAACTGTTTAATTGTTTTCTTCGCTCAGAGACTTCCGGTCAGTGACTGTAAGAAAAGAGAAGCTTGGGAGTGGGGGGAGAACAGCTGGGATCATCCCACGGGGAGAATCTTCTCAACTCGGCCCCCAAACCACCCTTTTTGCAAGATCTCCTGCAGAGGTCTTCTCTCCTAAAAAAAAGTCTTCCAAACCCTGAAGAATCCCACACAGAAAGTGGCCTAAGCACCAGATCTTCAGATGTTAGAAACTTTCTGCACAAATGCAAAAGTCTATCACAATGTTCTTCTGCATCCACAACAAAAAATGGAATTGGCAAAAAAAAGAAAAACAAAAGCTTCCAACAACCCATCACTCACATCATTTTGTTTATGCTGCAGCTCTTCCAGCAGTGACAAAGTACCTTCATCTGCGAGGTCGAAGGGACGCTGGCCCTGTGGGAGAAAAGAAAGAAAATCGGGGTGGGGGGGGGAGAGAAGAGGTGTCACAGCAGAATTGCCTCAAAACTCTTACCAGCTAGCAAAAAGAAGATAAAAATTAAAATGGGCATTGTTCTCCTTCTCCTTTGAATTGTTAACAGAAATATAGCCTGACTAAGCCAAGTACAGGAAAAAAGATCAAGTGACATGAAGAAAGCTATACCAAAGACTGGTCTAATTTTCAGAGTGCTCCTATCTGCTAGCTTACAGCCATTGTAGTTGTCAGTAGAGAAACAAGTCAGTTTAATAATAATAATAATAATAATAATTTTATTTATATACCGCCCTATTCCCGAAGGACTCAGGGCGGTGAGTTTAGTTTAGGCCAGGGGTAGGCAACCTTGGATCTTTTATGACTCGCGGACTTCAACTCCCAGAATTCCTGAGCCAGCCGTACTGAGGGGAAAGGGAGAAGTTTCCAAGCTGAGCCATGCTGGCTCAGGAATTCTGGGAGTTGAAGTCCACGAGTCATAAAAGAGCCAAGGTTGCCTACCCCTGGTTTAGGAGGACTTGGTGTGTGGGTGTGGGTGTGGGTGTGTTTGTAGAGAGTGAAATTTGGGATGTTGGGTGGGAATTTCTAAAGGATGAAATGCATGCCTTTACAGGCCTTGTTTTCATCCTTCAGCTTTTCTGTAAATGGAAGAAACTCCCCACAGGGATGTTCTGGCCTTTGGAAAAAAAAAATGGAGTCCAGAGTTCAGCCTGAAACTTAAGAGGTTTAAAAAGAGAGAAAGAGAAAGCATGAGCAAGAGAGAGAAGGTAAATGTGTGGCCTCTCTAGGACATTCTCCTTTGCCAGACTCCATTACTACTCTACTTCAATCCGGTGCAGTTGGTCTCTAATGAATTTCTGCCAGAGAGGTGAGCATATATGCTCAATTTCAGATTTTTCCATCCCACATCTCCCTGATCCTTTCGATATTTTCTGCTCTGTGCAACTTTCAGTTGATCAATCAGGCAGAAATGAGGTCATCCTTTTCCTTTAGAAAGAGCCAAAAGAAGGCGGGCCAGGGAGGGGCCGTGGATGCAAAGCACGTTTTCTGTCCAGAGGCCCTGCAACTGGCAATGATTGATTCCCCTCCGCTGGTCCCATTGGAAGGACTTTTTTTTTTAAACAAAACAAAATAGGGAAGAGAAGTGGGATAGCGACTATGTTCCACCCCCAACCCCCACCATGCTGCCAGGAGTGTGGGAGTTTTGCAGAGGTTTTGTGTGAGCACACTTCATGCTTACTGATGCAACTGGCCTGCCGGAAGCCTAAAGAACCATCCCAATGAGGCAGGAGTGCCCTATGGTCATAATTAACAGAATGTCAGAGTTGGAAGGGACTTTGGAGGTCTTCTAGTCCAACCCCCTGCTCAAGCAGGAAACCCTGTACCATCTCAGACAAATGGTTGTCCAATCTCTTCTTAAAATCCTCCAGTATTGGAGCACCCACCACTTCTGGAAGCAAGTCGTTCCACTGGATACATATCTCGGATATATAATCAACAAGTAGCAAGAAACAGTTGGGAAGGGATATGCCTCTTCTGCAATGAACACCCGACATACTGTACCTACCAGAACGATTAAAACAGTTGCTTCCGCTGTAGTCCAGTTCATATGGATGTAATAATTAATGGACTGATCTTTTTTTTTTAATGAGCTGGTCACGTTTTTGTATTATTTCTTTCTTTAGCAAATTTAAATGGCTCCCCAACTCACAGATGATGGCTCCAGGTGGCTGCCAATTATGTTTTCCCTACCTGACAACAGAAGGGGAGCTTGCCTTATACTAAAGCACAGATCTATCTAACCCAGGGGCCTTCAAACTTGGCCCTTTGATGACTTGCGGACTTCAACTCCCAGAATTCCTCAGTCAAGCACGCTGGCTGAGGAATTCTGGGCGTTGAAGTCCACCAGTCATCAAAGGGCCAAGTTTGAAGAGCCCTGATCTAACCCCACATGGCTCTTTATTCCAGCTGGCAGTATCTTTTGCTGCCTGATCTCAGATAGAAAAAGAGTTTGATGGCCACCTGGAGTCAATCAAATCTAATAGCCTGCTCCATGCAGAAATCCAAGTTAAAACATTCCAGACAGAGACTTCACCTGAACAAGCATCTGCCGTGAACGTGAGCTCCCCATTCGTGGTTAGGAGTTTCTCTCCAATGGGAGATGCAATTTTTCCATACCCCGCTATCTGCCCCTCAGCCAGCTTCTCTTACCACATTGTTGAGAGCCTCCATGTCGCAGAAGTGCTCAGCCAAAAGCCGGCAGGCCTCCTCCACTCCCCAGTGAGCGGCTGCATGTAAGGGTGCCCAGCCATCTTTGTCCTGCACATTGGTGTCATAGCCAGCTTGCAAGAGCAGCCTGCAACAGAGCAAAGCAAGGCAGGGTTAAGGGTTCTGGGGCTCCCTTCTTCCTGGAAGAACAGAACTGGGTTGTGGCAGAACACATGGGGCACATCAGAGGCAAACTGGACAGAGAAGACTCTGCAAATAAAAGGACCAAAGGAGACCAGAATTCAGGTTTCCAAGTTACCCACAACTGTCAGGGGCAGATCCCAATGGAGAAACAGCCACATTTTTGAGCTGAGGTAGGATGTTTTTTGAACAAGAAGTATGGTTAGTGAAGGAAAAGCCAGGTAGGGGTGGGAGTTAAGACCCCAGGTGGTTCGCTAACAAAAAAAAAGAGTAAAGTGAGGAGTGGGATTTATTGGAACTCCTTTCCCCACCTTTCTTTTTCCTTTTGAGAAGAGAAACCCCAGGTTCCAATACTTTCATGTCGGAAGCACCAAAGTGCTTCCATAGTGAAAGGATTTGCCGCTGACATCAGCGTTGCCTGGGAAACAGACTGTTGGGGGCTCTTTCACATCCCCATGAAGTTGCCCACTGAAGTGGCACCTACTGATCTACTTGCAGTTGCCCACTTTTGAACTGCTGGGTCAGCAGTAACTACAGCAGAGTTCCCCAACCTTTCCGGCTTGGCGGACCGGAAGGAAAGGGAGCAGCAGGTAATTGCACGCATGTGCAGCCTGAACGTGCATGCGCAAATGGGCACATGCATGATGGTGGCGCTAGCGTGCACGCACACGTGCAAACAGGTCACGCTCACCTATGGCACACACACAGGTGCACATGTGCAAACGGGCTGCTGGTGCTCGTGGGCCGCTGGCGTCGGTGCTAGCATCCCCGTGCATATGGAAATGGGGCTGCTAGTGCCCACGGAGCAGTGCTACCATGAGTGGGGTGGGGCTCACCAGCTATTCCTGGGGCCCGGCAGCCAACAGGCTGCATCCCTGTGCTGGGCTGCGGACCACAGGTTGGGGACCCCTGAGCTAGAGCATGTGACGGGAGCTCACCCTGTCCCATAGCAGCAACAGGTCTCGAACGCAAGGCTGCCAATAGTCAGACCAGCGTTCTAATCTCATGAGCCACTCCTCAGAATCCCAGGTTAAAGAAAAAGAGCTGAGATCCAAGATCTCTTGACCCAAAGGTGCTTTTTTTCAGGGGGCAACTGGACTTCCTTGTTTTTCTTTGAAGACATTTTGCCTCTCATCCAAGAAGCTTCTTCAGCTCTGAGAGGATGGTGGGGAATGGAAGGATTTATATTCCTTGCAGACAGCTGGTCATTTGCATTTCTTTTTTAGAGAGCCATTGAGGCCATTTGGAGGTTTACCTGTGTCCTCAGGGTCACCTGAGTAGTGCAACTGGGTGTGACACTTTCTTGGCTCAGCACGCCCAGCTGTCTGCAAGGACTATAAATCCTTCCATTCCCCACCATCCAGTCAGAGCCGAAGAAGCTTCTTGGATGAGAAGCGAAACGTCTTCAAAGAAAAACAAGAAAGTCCAGTTGCCTGCTGGAGAAAAAAAAGCACCTTTGGAACAACCAGCATCTGGATGACTGAGAACCTCCATAGACAAGATCTGGTGATTTCCCTTTTTGGCTTGAAGAAGGTGAGAGACGGCTAGGTGGGGACTGACCTCTGCTTGGCTTTCCTTTTTCCATAAGCCCTGCCTGGGCTTGGCCGAGTGGACGGGATCAGAAAACCAGTCCTCCCCAAAATTCTGCTTTGGGGTGGGGGGAAGAGAGGGCTAGGAGATCCAATGACTTGTGCTTTTGTCCCTCCAAACACAACTGGGAAAAGGCAGAAGAGGCTGTCGTTTTCTTCTCCAAAAAGCAATTAACAATCCATACCGGTTAATGGTGAGGTGACCCAGAGGCAAGAGTTGCTCAGGAAACGGGAGACTCTCACCTCATGACCTCCACGTAGCCTTTAGCAGCAGCCACATGGAGGGCGGTGGCCCCAGTTTTGGGGTGAGGCTCATCAGATATTTTGCCAGCATTCAGCCAATGGCGAGCATCACGAAGCATCAGCTCTTCTTCCTCCCGCTTGGCTACCTCTACATCTACCCCTGAAAGCAAAGGAAATGGTGACGTGAAGTGGCTGAAAAATTCTGAATGGATGTGCCCACACTATAGTGTAGAAAACACACACGTAATACTTTAAAAAAAAATGAAATCATAGCAATCGGATCTTTGGAACTTTTCTTTCCATCTCAGGAAGAAAAGAAAAAAAAAAAGCTGGAATCACATCATAGGGCCAGCACGTATTTTGTGATCCACAGTTTTTATTACACACGCGTGCAACGCAACTCTTCATATTCTCTAGATTCAAATGCAAAATGGATGTCGCAGTCCACACATAAAGAATTCATGCTAATAATTTGGGGAAGTTATAACTAGCAGCAACAGCAATGCAGCTCTGAAGAAGGAAAACATTTACCAGACCTAAGTTTAGCCTATTTCTGTTCTCTCTCTATATGTACTTTTATATACAGGAATGTGTATATAAAAGAATCCGACAGATCAATTTTTACAGCTAGGTAGTCTAAACAAAGCCACTACGGGTAGCCCTCAATTTACAACGGTTCATTTAGCATGTGGTCAAAACTCAGAAACTTGGCAACTGCCTCATATTTATGAGGGTTGCAGTGTCCTGGGGTCATGGGATCCACTTGGCAATCTCCTGACAAGCAAACTCAATGGGGAAGCCAGATTCACTTAACAACTGTGTAAACTAACTTAACACCTGCAATGATTCGCTTAAGGACGCTGGCCAGAAAAATTGTAAAATGGGGCAAAACTCAATTAACAAATGTCTCACTTAGCAACAGAAAATTTGGGCTTCATAGTGGTCATAAGTTGAAGACTACCTGTAGTGTGTCCTTTTTTTTTAACGGTGAAAATTTCAAACAGTTGCCCTCTTTCCATAGTCAATTAGCTGAAGAACCCGCTAATGGGTCATTAGAGAAAGCAGAGCTGCGTTTGTTGTGGCTCCATGTGTCTCTTACCTCGTTTCTCAATTTCTGCTCGCAGCAAGGCCTCCACGTTGTCAGCCTCAGCAATGTCCAGTGGCACGTCCCCATCACTATTCACCGCAGCAATGTTGGCACCGTGGTCCAAGAGGAATCTGGGCCAGACAGTTAAGCCCAGTCAGATCCATGGGCCACCCAGCTCCATATCAGGCCTACAATCTCTACAACTCAGCAGAAAAGGGCCATCTGGTTGTCATAACCAGCTTCCTGCAAAGCTTAATTCGGATAACCTAGTCTGCTGGGGTGTCAAATACAAAGTTCAAAGACTGTAAACTTTAAGACCTATAACTGACTCGTCTCCTCAGGCAAAACTCCCCCTCTCATTCCACTGAAGATGAATGTCAAGAGGACACAGTCAAATTTTGCAAGTTTCCTTGCAACCTCCGACACTAAATGCAGCCAAAACTCTTCCTCTTTTAACAAAAGATTACCTAAGGTTACAGTCCTCCAAATGCATCCAGCATCTTTCACTGAGCGTGAAATGTACCAGCTATGATCAGCAGACAGAGCATCTCTTGAAGTTTCTACAGCTGGAGAATCCAATGTAATACTAGAGTAGATGCCTGAACTAGCTCAGTGACCAAGTGGAGGGTGTGAAAGGACACACTGCACTCACCTGCATCAAGAAGGAACTGTAAGGCTGGCTGAGAAATCTGATGTTCTAGGACAGAGGTCCCCAACCCCCGGTCCGTGGACTGGTACCAGGCTGCTGCATGACAGCAACCAGTCCGCACAAACAAGCAAAGCCCCATCTGTGGGATGCAGGCAGCACACAAAATCCCACACTCTCCGGTCCGTGGAAAAACCTTTCTCCACAGAACCGGTCCCTGGTGCCCAAAAGGTTGGGGACCTCTGTTCTAGGAGCTTTAGGCAAAAAAATGCACAAATCCTCACCCAGCCCAAACTCACTGTGCAATTTCAATGTAGCCACAGGAGGCAGCGACGTGCAGCGGAGTCCAGCCTTCATTGTCTGCCTGGTTTACATCAGCTCCATTTTCCACCAGAAATTCAACCACTTCCATGTTTTCATCAATGCAGGCCTGGAAGAACCAGAAGCTTCATTATCAAACAAATCCAACCCAAACTTTGTCTCATTTGTAATACAAAAGTCTTCACCTGCCTTAGGAGAAAAGCCAATTCCAAGTTCCCCTCATCAAATTCATCACCCTCCATTCCTTCCCCAGTGCCACAAACACGTACCCCATAGTAGCACGGCAGTGATTGGGCCATGCAGGGTGGACGATGGTTAAAATGGCAACCCTTGAATGGGGAAACAGAACACTGTAAACAGGTAGTAGACTTTACACTAGACTAGGGGTAGGCAACCTCGGCTCTTTTATGGCTCGTGGACTTTAACTCCCAGAATTCCTGAGCCGTCTGGCTCAGGAATTCTGGGAGTTGAAGTCCATGAGTCATAAAAGAGCCGAGGTTGCCTACCCCTGCATTAGACTATAGAGAATAGGACTGAAAAACCAAAGTCCCTGGGAATTTTGTAATCTTTCGTCTTGCTTTCAGTGCACCTGGTGACCGAAAATGTTATCCCAACTGGGCAGGGGGCAAGTGCATTTGACAGGAAAATAAACAAGGTTTTCAAGTAATAAGAAGATTGTGGCAGAGGCACAATTACACAGTAGGCCACAGAATAAAATCTCTGGCACAGAACATTTTCTTAGAAGCAACAGGCTTCTAAGATGGGAACGAAATATGTGGGCTATTGGGAAGGAGCCTTGAGAAGATAATCTAAGCGAGTGATGGAAACTCTTGTGGTTCTCCAGATTTTTTTCTGAACAACCCCTAATAAAACCAGCCAGAATGCCCAAAGGAGAGAGATGCTAGGACTGTTTTTGAGAACAAAAGAACTACCAGTTTTCCATCCCTGTCTTAAACTCAACTAATAGACCCGAAACCAAAACTGGAACCAATAAAGGTAGTTCTTGATTTATGACCACAGCCGGGATCAGAATCTGGGTTGTTGAGCAAAGCAGTCACGTCACTGTTTTACCCAGTGACTGAAGTCTTGGCACTCCCAGTTGTGGTCATTAAGTGATTTCATGATTCATTAAATGGATGGAATTCCAAGAAAGGAGAATTTGGGGTGGGGGCGGTAGGGGACGTTCTGGGAAGCTCTGTTTGGGATGCACACGAGTGTCTTTTGGCTCAGGAGCTAAAAATCCTCCCTGCCAAAATCCAGGATTTTCATCTGTTTTCGTCACTTGACGGGAAAGTAGCCTTTCGTTAACTCAACTATCGTTAAGCAAACAATCGTTAAGTCTAGGGCTACCTGTAATGTCCAGGTGAGGAGATCTGGAGGCTAAAGGGGACCTTTAAATAAATTAAAATACAACTTCCATTATTCCTAGGGAAAACCTGTAAGGCATCTGAAAAATATCAGATTGGGAACATCTGTACTACTGAAGCACAGCTTGTACTTACAGGGGAAGGGAAGTTACTACTCCAACTATTAAAGGTAAAGGTAAAGGTTCCCCTGCACATGCGTGCTAGTCGTTTCCAACTCTAGGGGCCGGTGCTCATCTCCGTTTCAAAGCCGAAGAGCCAGCACTTGTCCGAGGACGTCTCCGTGGTCATGTGGCCGGCATGACTAGACGCCAAAGGTGCACGGAACGCTGTTACCTTCCCACCGTAGTGGTCCCTATTTTTCTACTTGCATTTTTATGTGCTTTCTAACTGCTAGGTTGGCAGAAGCTGGGACGAGTAACAGGCGCTCACTCTGTTATGTGGCACTCAGGATTCGACCCGCCAAACTGCCAACCTTCTGATCGACTCCAACTATTGCCATCATACAATTATAAGATTTTCTTTAAAAAAAATAATCATGTGCACATGCAACTGGAGGGTTTATCTCAGGTCTGATGTCTACCCAAAACTTGACATGGCCATCTGGAGATGCTTTTCCTTTCCAAAGGCATCCTCTTGATCTAACTTCTAGTCACAAGGAGCTAGAATAGCTAGAACAGAATTCTTTAACCTACCAAACTTCTCAATCCACCTGTGTAGTGCTGGAAAAGAAAACTTAACACTTTATTTCTAGAGGTAAGATATGAGTGTATAGGCAACTGATATGGTCGCTTAGTTTCCAAGGAAAGCTATATCATGCAGTGTTATGTTGGGCCCAAAACACAATGAAGCAAAACTATTATATAACTTGTAGGTCATCATCTGCCAATGATTCCAGCAGCTTACAATTAAAAGGTTAAAACAAAAGAAGACAAAAAGGAGATAATGAACAACCTAAAGTCAATATATAACCATCCAGCAGCAGCTTAACCTTCACCCTTCCCCAAAGCCTAGAAAAGTCAGGTCTTTGATGGCTTCTTAAATATCATCAGAAAAGAAACTTTTGATTTTTTTTCTTGAAACCAGGACAATAAGTCATGGTTTCAAGGTTGCTTCGAAGTCCAGCCCACTGATTTGGATTTAATAGCAAACCATGTTTGATTCGATTTGATTATGTATCATCAAGTAGGAGCCCCATGGATAGATCATATTGATTGATCTGACCGGGTTGGGGCATAATGTGTAGGAAGCTGCACTCTGAGATAACGATGGCTTGGATGAAAAGGCAAACTCTGGTTTATGGCAAAGAGGAAGTATTTCAGTCTGTAAAAGTGAAGGGGAGAAAGCAGGGAAAACACACGAAGAGCTTTTATTATTTAGTGTCAAACCTTGGCGGACTTCAACTCCCAGAATTCTGAGAAGGGAATTCCATAAGTCTGTTGCCTGGGGAACAATGCTAGCTGGCGAATTCTGGGAGCTGAAGTCCACAAGTTTTAAGTTGCCAAAGCTGGACATCTCTGATTTAGATGGAAAGCCATAGTTTGATATTATGTGCAAAGGAATTGCCGGTGATACTTTTATTTTTTTTAGTGCTAAATCTCAAAAACGGCTCCTTTTGCATCTCACACCAGATGCGCTGCAAGTTGGTATATATGTCAAAAAATAATTACCTGCCAAAACTAGCGGGGGGGGGGGGGAGAAGGTTGAAGAGAAAGAGAAGGAAGAAAAACTGGACCAGTAAATCTTTGATGTCTCTTATAACGCCTGGAAAATGCAGCCCTGCTACTTTTCTTCTTTCAGGCACAAAAGACGTCAGAATTGAAGGCAGCTGCTTTTGCTCATTGCTTTCATCTGCCTTTAATAACAGGTTTTGGATTTGCAGTCAACCCATGCAAAATAAAACTGACTGAGGCAATAACACCAGATGGGTGTATGACATCAAAGAGCCACGGAAGAGGAGACGTTCTTCAAAAAAGAGAGAGAGAGAGAGAGGGGGGGGGGGGGAGAGAGAGGGAAACTTAAGGATGCCGAGGCAGGGGGAATGGATATAGAGGACCCTCTAAGAAGGCAGTCAAGGAGAGAGGGTCTCGGGGCTCCTGTGAGCCTCAACAGATTGCTTCGCACCCGTGAAAGCATCGTTGTCCACTGTGCCTTTTTTGGTGTTCTCCGATTTCCAGCAACTCCCCGAGGACATGAGCATGTTTGCTGAATGCGTCAATCCAGGCCACCATCCCGGCAAGGAATAAGCGGAGTAGCCATCGTACGAACAGTTGTGCATTTTGCCTGCTTCCAAAGCACTGCTCCTCTCACACCTATTCCTACAGGTAGTCCTCGACTTACAAGAGTTTGTTTAGTGACCATTCAAGGTTACCACGGCATTGAAAAAAAAGTGACTTATGACCATTTTTTTCAGACTCATGATCGCTGCAGCATCCCCATGACCCTGGGGTCAAAGTTCACAGACACTCGGCAACCGAGTCATATTTGTGACGGCTGCAGGGTCATGTGATGATCACTTTCGCTACCTTCTGACAAGCAAAGTCGATGGAGAAATGGCACAGATTCACTCGATAACCCTGTGGCTAAGTCAGGGGTAGGCAACCTCGGCTCTTTTATGACTCATGGACTTCAACTCCCAGAATTCAGTTCTGACGTCTTTTGTGAATTCTGGGAGTTGAAGTCCATGAATTATAAAACAGGGCTTTTCAACCAGTGGTACGGGTACCACCTGTGGTACATTGGCCCCTGGCAGGTGGTATGCGACCACCCTAGAAAAGTGGTAGCAGGGGAAGGGAATGAGCTGAACCGGTGGCAGCACCGCAGAAGCCTGAACGAGAGACAGCTGGAGCTGTAGGGCTGTCAGGGCTCAGTGGAAGCGCAAGGATCAGCACCAGGCTCCAGCTGGAACTTGGCGCTTATCCTGGTGCTTCTGCTGAGCACAGAAGAAGCGCCGATCAGCTGGAATGTTGCAGCATCTCCAGGGTCTTGTGATTTACATTCAGATGCTTGGCAACTGATTCACATTTATGATGGTCACAGTGTCCCAGGGTCATGTGAAGTGACCAAACCTTGTTGCAACTGCCCAGCAAGGGGGGGGGAATAAAAACCAAACACCCTCCTCACCCCACCCCTACTGCCAATCCTCAACAGAAATGCTCACAGCAATGAAAACCTTGGACAGGAGGAAGAGCGCAGCCGGGCGGGCAGGCAGGTGTCTTGCTCGGCTGTGGCTTGGGGGGGGGGCACTTTTTTCAGTGCCATTGTAACTTGGAATAGTCACTAAGCAAACTGTTATAAGTTGAGGACTACCTGCACTTCATCACTTTTTTCCTTTTTGGGGGGGGGGGGGGGGTGTCAGGTTTTTGACACCTTGCCAGGCGACTGGTGGTACTTGGATGTTGTACAATGGGTGAAAAGGTTGAAAAGCCCTGTCATAAAAGAGCCGAGGTTGCTTACTTCTGGGCTAAGTTAATAACTGCAGTGATTCCCTCAACAATTGTGACAAGAAAGATCCTAAAATGAGGCAAAAATTCACTTAACAATTGTCTCACGTAGCAACATAAAATTTGGGGGTCCATTGTGGTTGTAAGTCAAGGACTACCTGTATTTCTCTAGGGCCAGTTTCAACCAGGCCACAGATAGAAGTCCCAAGTTTTGAAACCGAGAGTTTATACCAGGGGTGCCAAACTGCCGGCCCGCAGGCCGGACGCATCACAAGGTAACAGCGCCCACCCCATTGCCGGCAATAGGGAAAAAGTTGCAATGTATCGCACAACGTCACGAAGTTTGACATGTCTGGTTTGTACAAACACAAGTTTAGGTAGCGCTCCCAGATCTAGGCTGCAAAAATCCAGATGGCCCTTAGATGAGAGCAAATGATTACAGATTTCTGTTCATCTCTGCAGCCATTTAATGGTCCTCCAGATTTTTTGATACCTCCCAGCCAAGCTATATGGTAGAGAAAGAAAAATATTAAGCAATTTCAAAAATAATTACATCGCATCATAAGCATACTGTACCTATGCATAAGCATACTGTACCTATGCATTTCCCACTGAGGTGACCTAATCGGTACATAATGCTATCTCAGAATGGCTGGGTTTACACACCATGGCCAAAACAAGCCACATTATATCATGGCTGTCAGTTCACAGAAAATAATCCTGGCCAGGGGGGGGTCACTAATCCTATTCATTTAAGTTTTTTTTCTCAAAATATAACTAGCTCAGCTGGCTGGACCTGCTGCTTAAATGTTCTGGGCTTTCAGTCACCATTTATCTGACTGGAAAAGGTAGATACAGGTTGGATAAAAGGGTTGTTACTGAATGCTTATGGAGTTGGATCTAGGACAGCAGTTAGTTAAGGAATTAGTTAAGTATTCAGATGACACAGCAATCCTCCAGAATCCGAGTTTACACAAACTAAGAAACAAATAAGTCCAGAATACTTCCACTGGCTCCTACCTTCAACAGGTGTGTCTAACCCACAAATGACCCCATTTATAATTTATTAGTGTCATCCAAATTGGTGAAAGGAGCCAAATCCCCTTCCCTTGAACTGCAAAAGAACAAAACATAGGGTGTGGTTTGTCAGCCACAAGTGCAAGGCGCCAGCAAAAGTGATTGGAAAATGCTGGCAAACTCAGGCTCATTGTATCATAGGAAATAAAGTTTTTTTTAAAAAAAAAGCAGACCAGTATTAACATTCCTGACAGATTGCAGCAATATCTGCAGCTTGATGCTGATAAACACAGATTACAGAACACACATTTATTTTGTGCACTGCATATGGCTTAAAGTAGACTCTAAAATACAATACCAGGTTGTCAAGTAACACAATTCAGCTATCAGATTCACACCTTTCAAAAAAACATGAACAACCAATGACAAATTTAATTTAAACCAGACATTTAAATCAGATTTCCTGTTGGTTGATTTAAAACATGAATTAAAGTGTGATTTAAATCAATCCACCCTGCTAGGCACATTCCATTTTAAATAAAATGCCGCCCTGAGTCTTCGGAGAAGGGCGGGATATAAATGGGATTTAAAAAAAAAATCTATGATAAGAAAACAAGAGTGCTGTAATATAAGCAACTTGGATTGTGGAAAGTCAGTGCAACAATTTGTGCACTGCCATTGTGCAGATTTTGAACACGTTTGTATTGTATCATACATTTGTTTTGTCACAAATGGGAAGGCAGAGGTTTGTAGACTATTCCTTCATAAATTCAATTCCTAGGTTTACGTATGAGCAATTTACAACACACAGACACCTGGTGTACCTTGATAAGATCTTGACTTCTCCTAATTTTTGATACAAGTGGTCCTTCCCTTAGTTACACGGGTTCTAGAGTTATGATGGTCCTCATGCTTACAACCATTACAGTATCCACACAGTCCCACAATTAAAATTCAGGTGATTGGCAACCAACATCTATTTATTCCAGTTATGACTTTCTCAGGGGCTTCCAACAAGCAAAGTCAATGTGTGTGGGGGTGGGAGGCCAGATTTGCTTAACAACTGTGTGATTCTCTTAACAACCATGACAAAAAGGTAATAAATCAGGCACGACTCATTAAAAAACTTCACTGCTTGGCAACCGTAGTTCAGGTCTCAGTTGCAGTTTTTGGCTGAGGACTACCTGTATCACACTGGCTGCCTTTCACAAATTACTAGACTAGTTAGTTATGTTGGGTAACAGGACAGGTGGACAGCCTGGAAAAGGAAGTCACCCAAGACAGCTTAGCTGGAGCTAAATGCCAGATGCCACTTCTTCCAAGATTTCCTGAAGGTAAGAAAACCATAGGCTGTTTTTCGAGAACGTGGATTCAGATTATTTCTACCCAGACATAAGACTCCATTACCACAAAAAGAACTTATCTTCTGCGGTTACCCTCATCTGAGTCAAAAAGATCAGTTTGAGAAATCAGGATATGACTTTTTAAAGAGTCCTACTGGATGAGGTGGCACAGGTGGGTAAGGAGGGGAGATGCTGACTGTTTCACAAGCCAAGTAAAGACCAACAGTAGTAGTAGCCTCTGCTCAGAAGGCCAAGATTTAATTCCCACCATACGAGAACAATTTACTTTGGTTGTAAAAACATTCCTCAGAAACATTCTTGAACTGACCCTGCCATAAAGCCACCCCAGGTCTCCTTCTTAGGCCCTGCTTCCATCTAACCAGGAAACGCATGTCCATTTGAACAGTTGAGAGTATGAGTAATGGCAACAACAGTCTTGAAGAGATGAGGATCCCAGGCTTGGTTATGGCCATGTGCCAAGACTTTCTCTCATGAACCACCCACCTGCAAAATGCCCCAGCCTCAGGGAAATCATGTATTTTTAGAAGAACGTTCTTGTTTACTTGCCTGTTCCAAAGACTGCAGCATCTAAATATATATAGTTCCCCCTCATAAATGGAAATGTTTGCAACCTGACAAATGTTGTAACATCTGAATTCTGATTAAAACAGAATCCTTTCAAATCTCCCATCACGTTGCAAAACTCTACTGGATACTAAAGCGTCTCAGTGCTGAGAGGATAACAATCATGTCAGTATTTATTCAAAAATACAAGGACTACACAAAAATACAAGGACCAAAGGGAGAAAAAAATCACAAGCTGGTTTAAATTGTAACCACACTGACTATGTATTCAATAGATACTTGTATGGGTTCTCAGTTCTCAGATTTTTAATCTTAAAATTCTCAGTTGAAGCTAGACCTACTCCTCCTCCAAAACAGAAGGGACACACTGCCTTAAAAAAAAAAAAAGCCATACAAATATCCAACCATCGGTCTCAAACCTGCCCACTATTCTGAGTATTTATGGCTCCACTTTGGAAACTGGTTCTATGCGTCATTCCCAGGCTTTTTTTCCCCGCCAGAATCAAGGGAAACTGAAGAAACAGGCCTCATTCTGCAACGTATTTCCAGACGTTCACAGGCCATGTGCTCCTACAACCTTTCTAAATTTTGCTTTGCCGAAAGTCAGAGGGCAAACCTGGCACAAAGAATAAGCATTCAGGGCTTCTGGCAATTCGTGGCAAGGAGAAAGCCCCTGGGCTCTGAGAGTAACTATAGATCCCAAGCCAGTCATGGGAACAGTTGGAAAACTGGTTGCAGCTCCATGAAGAGCACTAAATGACTACCTTAACAGGGCCAAATGGACCCCTGCCCAGGGCTGTATGGTAGGTTCACCTTTTGTGTTCACTGCTTAGAACAGGGCTCGACTCTTTTATGACTCGTGGACTTCAACTCCCAGAATTCCTGAGCCAGCATGGCTCAGCTTGGAAACCTCTGTCTTTCCCCTCAGCATAGGTGACTCAGGAATTCTGGGAGTTGAAGTCCATGAGTCATAAAAGAGCCGAGGTTGCCTACCCCTGGCTAAGAAGATGAGCATTGCTTGCCTTTTTAATAACAGGAGAACTGGTAAAGCTACGCAGAGCAGCTTCTTTTGAAAAATTGAGATTTTTCCAGACTCCACATATGTATATACTGTTGCCTTTTGGATGTGGCCTTCAAGCTTCCCCACAGGGTTGTCGTGAATTGTAGTTTTTAATTTGGCCCTAGGGGAAAGTTAAAAATCATTAGCTTTCTCCTGGTTTCTTTCACTTTGTCACCTCTTCTACCATCTTTGTGTTGTGTGATATTATCTGACAATAATATCAATTGTGGCCCTCCGCTCAATTTTTTAAAAAAGGGAGGCACATCCCGGCAGAGTAGAACAGGCATCCATTTATCTATTAATGCTCTTGTTTAAGCTAGCCCTATGCATAAAACAGAGGTAGAAGTGATTTCAAAGGTCATTAAATCTTCCTATCCCCATCCCTTATACAGCAACTACCATACTTTTGATCAGTGATCGTCCAAGTAAAAAAAAAAGGATTGAGGCATTCTTCCTAGCATTTATCTTCCTTTTCTATATTTTAAATCTCTTAATCAGTTCCAGCCTTCTGCAGCTGACTTCCCCAATGTGACACTTTCCAGCTATGATGTAACTTTGCAAAGTTCCCAGTCCCCATGCATCGGGAGACCACCAGTTTTGCGGTTAGCTGAACTAGAGGAGAGGCCTTCAGTTTATCTCAAGATGGCAATTCTATCACTTCCAAACAGTCTCTTGCTTATGCTGAATAATCCAGGGAATGCCGCTAAGGCTGGGGTTCCCGAAAGCAGGCACACCAGAGGCGACACTCAAATTTTCCAGAACACTGAAGAAAACATAAACATTTGGTGCAATGTACAAAAAACATCAGCATTCCCTAATTTCTTCTGTCTCTTTAATCCTTCCCTTCGTTATCGAAAGAAACAGTTAGTCCTCAACTTACAACAGTTCATTTAGGAAGTGTTCAAAGTTACAACAGCACTGAAAAAAGTGACATGACCAGTTTTCATACTTATGAGCTTTGTGGCATCCCCATGATCAAAATTCACATGCTTGGCAACTGAGTCGTATTTATGACAGTTAAAGTGTACTGGGGTCATGGGATGGATCGCCTTTTGCAACCTCCTGACAAAGTCAATGAGGAAACCAACCCAATTCACTTAATAACTGTGTTATTAACTTAACAACTGCAGCGATTCACTTAACAACTGTGGCAAGAAAGGTCATAAAATGGAGCAAAACTCACTTAACAAATCTCTCACCCAGCCACAGAAATTCTGGACTCAATTGTGGTCATAAGTCAAGGCCTACCTGTACTTGGTTCTAATCTCATTTTTCTTTTTACAATGGTCTGAAGACAGAAAGAAAAAGACTAGGTCAATGTCACCCAATGAGCTTGATGGCTGGGTGAAGATCTGAAGTCTCCAAGGATAATGTGCAGCACCAATTAATCTGCCAGCTTGGGCAAGCCTTTCTTAACCGTTCTACCTTTAAATGGCAGTATGCAACTTTTTATTTTATTTTATTTTCTTCTTTAAATGATCAGATGTAATGTAAGAGGGTTAGGAAAAGGCACACATCACAAGATTAGGCATCAGATCCCACAAAAAGAACAATTTTAGCCTTGAGAGGACTGAGGGGGGATATCGTAGCAGTCCTCAAGTACCTGAAAGCATGTTTCACAAAACCCTTTTCTCATCCCAAAGTGCAGGATGTGGAATAACGGGGTTCAAGTCTCAGCTTGATAGCCTCTAGATCACAATATCATGTCATGGCCCAACCAAGCCCTTCCTCATGACTCCCACC
Organism: Daboia siamensis; assembly: GCA_024449315.1. Classification (NCBI taxonomy): domain Eukaryota; kingdom Metazoa; phylum Chordata; class Lepidosauria; order Squamata; family Viperidae; genus Daboia; species Daboia siamensis. The sequence continues at coordinate 435,081 of JAKJMR010000374.1, forward strand.
CCTGCCAATTACTGGCCTTAAAGTCTGGAACAGTAAACCTGACAGGGGAAGAAAGAAGAAACCAGTCCTTCCCAACTACCTAGCCAGTTTGACAAATTGGTATCTGGAGATGGCGGGAGGATGGGAAACAGGGCAAGAAGCCAAACTGCTTCAAGAAAATGAAGTAATGGAAAATTTCACAGGAG
>JAKJMR010000374.1:435275-450907 GCA_024449315.1 Daboia siamensis
ACACACACACACACACACACACACACACACACACATTGCAATACCTGGCTTCCCTGCCATGTTGAAACAATAAATATATAAATAATTCAATTTATAAAAATAACTGATCCTTTATATATCCTACTATTATATCTCATATATACTGCACAATAATCGATTTTCATACACTGCACACACAAATACAAGCATTCAAGTTTCCATTCTTTCTTTAGCAAAACAGAAGAGGGGAAGGGAGGGAGGAAGGGAGGGAGAAGAGGGAGCAAAGAAATAGTTATACTGAAAAGAAAAGGGAAATAAGAGAACAAGAGATGGGAGAGGAGACAAGAGCAATGGGAAAACCCAGTTTAACCATTATACTAAGGGTTAAAATTCACCAGGCAAGCTGTGCCTCCCAAATCATTGGTGACCACTAATTTGCAAAGAGACTCATGTTCAAAATTATGTCTGCTGCCTTTTTCACCTCTATTTATTGGTGCTCACTTTTAATATTTTTTTCTTCTCACAATATAATATTCTCTCTTCCATACACAAATAGTTTGAAGGGGAAAAACATCTTCCTATTGGATAAATAAAGGTAAAGGGAGTCCCTGCAGATTTTATTCTGCTAATCATTACCAATTAAAGGAGGGCGTTTGCTCATCTCCATTTCAAGGCCATTGAGCCAGCTCTGTCCGAAGACATTTCGGCACTCATGTGGCCAGCATGACATCCCAGAGAGCTGTTACCTTCCCACTGAAGTGGTACCCATTTATCTACTTGCATTTGCATGTTTTCAAACTGCTAGGTTGGCAAGAGCTCAGGTCTCAAACCTGGACTGCCTGCTTTCCAACCAACAAGCCCAGTATCTTAACTGCTGAGCCATGACAACACTCTATTGGATAAATGCAAAAATGCATATATTTAGTGGAGCTAATAGGGAGTATGATAGGAAAAATGCATTAGAATGTTGGAGTCATATCTCTCTTTTTAAACAGTAAAATGAAGCAAAATAACTTAATAATTCAAATGCAGCTTCATTCACATCTCCATGATGGGGACCTTGAAATTTAAACACCCATATTCTACAAAATTTGAAACATCTGAATTAGAACAAAGTAATCTGTTCATTTAACCCCTGAACCGTAGGGCAAACTTTCCTAATTCAGGGCTTTCGGTTTGCGCACGTGGCGCTTCCAGATGCGCAGGAACAGTCCGCTTCCTGCCGTCCATTCTTTCTTTTTTGGAGGACCCTGAAAAGGGTCAAAAATTGCCCTGGAGGGGCGAATACCACGAGGAGGCCTTCCCTGTGATCACGGAAGGGCGGCAGTCCTCTGCTTGAATCCAGGACAGCTCCTTTGGCCTGAAGAAGAAGACCGGCCATAAAGATGGCTGATCATTAAGCCGCTCCCTGCCGAAAGCCAAAAGCACTACCTAGCACTAAGAAGCAATCTGGAGGACCTGGGTGAGACTTTACCTTTTTTACTCCCTTAACTATTTTCCTGTGGGACTTTCCTGAAAATTTCATTCCCCATTTTTTGAAAAAACAGTGAATATTTACTCTGGGAACAAATCTTAAAGCCTTAAAGAAAATCAAGTAATTCAGCAAAGAAATTAAGTAATTTTATCTCTATTTACTAAAAAGATCCTATTTTTTGGTGGGGATCTACTACCCTATTTCCTCTCCAAGCTGTGAATTAAGGAAAAAAAATTGGACTAATGCTACAAAAGTTTTATATTGGAAAAAAAAGAAAATTTTTACATTGCATTCTATATGCTAATGATGACATCTTGTGGCGAAACTTGGTACAGCAAGTAAATTTTTCTCCTGTTGTGAGAGCTGTTTGAATAACAGAGCTGTCCTTGACATTACTTTTAAAGATAAGTGTGGGAACACCTGGCACTGAAAACAACTCTTTTGTAGGTGGATAATCTTTGACTATTATTAAAATAGCCTCCACAGAAGATTTAGCTGCAAACAACAACAAAATGGATGAATATATCCCATCACTTGATTATGAACTGATACTGGACACGATTTTGGCAATGACAGGGCAAATTAAAGCCAAACTGCAAGAAAAATCTGACAACTTAAAGCCACCAAATCAAATTCTGACCTTAAATGAGGAAATGATCATCCAAGAGCAAATAGAAGAAGTGGAAATAAATACTAAAATAGGAGATTTTAAAGAACAATAAATGCAACCTACAAAGAATCTTAAAGTCCAAATTTCAATGTCAACTACAAAACTTACAACTCAAAAAGCAATGGCACCTGAAGAAAGCAATATTAAGAGTGAAGACACTAAAGGCCTTCAAATATACTATATAGAGAATTGAACTGACAACCATAACACCAGCTACTACTTTGTACCTAATCCAAATGGAATTGGAAGAAGAAAAAGACGTGACTGATCTAATGACAACTATATTACATCAATCATCAAAAACTGAATTATTAAAGCAAAACTTCAATGGTTACAAAGGGGACACTTTCTTTGCAAAACTGACATTTGGACATTCTCCCTGGATTCAAATAAGGGGCATAGGAAGAAAGGGAGATACATCTGAGAATTTAAAGACGCCAAAAGGGAAACCTGATTGGCACAAAAGGAAAGCAAGAGTTAGATTTAAAAAACTGAACTTGTTTCTTTTTTGGGGTTCCTAAAGATAGAGTATAAAAATACCTTTCAATGGATTAAGGGGAATCTCTAAAAAATATAACTGATTTTACATTTAGGTTTTAGATCTGTAAGGGAATACAAAAGTAAGCTTTTAGAATATAATTCTGAACTATATTATAGAATTTGGAATGATATATCAAAAGATAGTAGTTTAACAATTGATGTACGGTTAAGACGACTTATAGAATATATTAGTTGTTACTTTTGAACTATATTATAGAATCTAGAACTTTATATACAAAAAATAGTATTTTAATAATTGGTGAACGGTTAAGACAAAAAATATCTTTTTAATAATTGGTGATTTGTTAAGATGAAAATTAGACTTTAATGGTAAAACATAAGAATTTTTTGTAATGAACAATGTAAGATTTGTAGACAAGAGAAATATTCTTTATTGAAATAGGGAATTGTGGATTACCCAAAATTAAGTTTTCTTTAGTATATTATAGGCTATGCTAGAATATTCTATTGCAATTAGATAAAATTTAAAAACAGGATATTGATATGTATTAGTGAAAATATATTGGAAAATTTTGTTAATTGACTAGGTTACAACCAGAAATGTATTAACTTGACTATTTTGACTATGTGACAACTAAGGGAATCAGAGAGGGAATCCCTGTTGATGCAACCTGAACTATTTACAACTTGTTATTTGTTATTTTGACTACCCAACCACCGTATTGCTTCCAGTGGCGTAGCGTGGGTTGTCAGCACCCGGGGCTGCGCTGGGTGGCCGCTGCACTGTCCCTCCCCCAGATAGTCCCTCGCTCTTTCTCCGCTCCGCATCGCACCGCACGCCTGGCACCCCCCCCTCCACAGTGGGCGGCGACCCGGCGGCTCAGATCGGATTCGCACAGCCAGCACTGCAGTGAGAGAGAGTGAGTGAGCCAGGCAGGGGCAGAGAGCTGCGAGTGTGAGTGGTCCCCCCTGCACCCTCCACGCTACGCCACTGATTGCTTCACAAATACATGTGTATGTAAATATTAAAAAAATCAATAAAACTTGTATATATAAAAAAAACTTTCCTAATTCAGCTTTCTTCAATAGGTTGGAGTAAACTAGAGTTTCTCATCCTTGTTGGTATAAAGATGCATGGACTTCAACTCCCAGAATTTCTCACTCAGCTTGAACCTGACAAGGTTGAGAAATGCTGGACTAAAGTAACATAGTCCTCAGTCAACATTAAGGGGAGGAACAATGTTTAATTACAGCATCAAGCAATGTGACTCTTGGAGGGTAACCAAAAAGATAATTTTTCTCATGCCCAAACAATCAGAAGGAGGTTGGCAAGATGAGTCCAATAGCTGATAGGAAGTTAAGTTTTCCTCCTGAGTTTTCTGTAGGTAGCAGTTCCAAAAAGTCTTAGAGCTAATAGGCTCCGTTATGCCTATTTGTGACTATGGAAAAGTGCCATTGATTAGTCTGTAAGAAACATGGAAAATAAAAGAAAAAGAAAAAAGAAAGCATAGCAATCAAACCACATGGTAGTCTAGAAATTCTGTAGTTTGTTGTGGGACACAACAGGCAATGTCTAGTTTGGCTTATCTATTCCTACATTAGAAATATTGGCTTTCCACTGGTGAAAATACATAAAAATAAGGGGAGTTAGAAAAGAGGTTGGGTTAGTGTTGTTCCCAATCACACACAGGTTACTCACAACTTCTGGGCGTGGCTAATGCGGTTGTACAGAAGATTGATCTGGAGGGGGAAGACAAAAACAAAGAGAATGGAAGTTACGTTAATATGATGTCAGCATCACAGAAGGCTCCATCTTTAAGAATAACTTTGGCTTTTAATGTTCCCTTTTTATATAAGCAACTATAAATAGTTCACCATGCTTACTCAGTAATGTGTCCAAGTAATTCATTTTTTTTGACACAGCTTATGACAAATTTAGCTAAGACTGATATTTACTGTAGAGCAGAAGCTGGATAGATACTAATGTGCTTGCAGATATCAAAAAGATTATTGGTATCCTAACGGGCTGGCCAGGTGACAGGATACTTCCATATTTAGATACTTTGGTCCTTCTAGCACATGGACGATGGTGGTCTTGATTGTAGCCTTGACATACAACAGAGAGTAGTACAAGTTATCCTATTTTCTGGTGCAAATTTCTGGTGCTAAGCGAAACATTTGCTAAGCGAGTTGTGCCCGATTTTACAACCTTTCTTGTCACAGTTGTTAAATAAATCCCTCAACTCGTTAATAACATGATTGTTAAGTGGATCTGGTTACCCATTGGCTTTGCTTGCTAGAAAATTACAAATGATCCCAGCACGCTGGGACCATCATAAATATGAGTCAGTTGCCGAGTAGCTGAATTTTGATCATGTGACCATGGGAATTAAAGCAATGGTCATAAGTGTGAAAAATAGTTGTAAGTCGAGAACGACCTGTATTTAGACTCTCTTTTGACTTTCTAAAACAGTTCCTTATTCCACATGTTCTGTTCTCCAACAGGCCGTGTCCTTCTGTATACAGGCAATCCTTGATTTACAACCACTTTTTAGTGACCGTTCGAAGTTACAACAGCATAAAAACCTGAGACTTATGACCATTTTTCCTACTTATGACCTTGGCAGCATCACCTGGTCACATGCTTAAAATTCAGATGCTTGGCAACTGATTCATATTTATGACCATTGTAGTGTGCCAAGGTTGTGTGATCACCTTTTGCGATCTTCTGACAGAAAAAGACAATGGGGAAGCCAGATTCATTTAACAACGCGTGTTAATTAATTTAACAACTGGAGAAAATTCACTTGACACCAATGGGAAGAAAGGTCGTAATATGGGGCAAAACTCACTTAACAACTATCTTGCTTAGCAATAGAAATTTTGGGTCCAACTGTGGTTGTTAGTTGAGGATTACCTGTACTTCCTTTATACGGGGGTAAGCAATCTCAGCTCTTTTATGACTCGTGGACTTCAACTCCCAGAATTCCTGAGCCAGCATGGCTCAGCTTGGAAACCTCTCCCTTTTCCCTCAGCATGGCTGGCTCAGGAATTCTGGGAGTTGAAGTCCATGAGTCATAAAAGAGCCAAGGTTGCCTACCCCCTGCCCTAGAAACACTCCGGTTACTTTATTCCATGGAAAGGGATTATAGGGAAAGAAGTGACATCTCTGAAACCTTCTTAACCATTTCAAAATTTCATTACATATATACCAGCACCGAAAAAGATTTTTTTAAAAGCAACAAATACCTTAAATATTTGGGCTATTTATATCAGGATACTAGAAGGGTGTGATTAATCACTCTCTAAGAATGATTAACAAAATTTTACATTAGGATTAAGAGGCCCCAAACGTTGAATCTAGAACACGCAGCATTGGGGAAAGGTAGAAATTAAAAGATGAGAAAGATTTCCATTCTCTACCAAGAAATGCTATTAACGTGGGAGAAACGTATAACTTTCTGGCATTTCATGATGCCCCTCTGAATATGTTGTTTCTAGATCTAACAGTTTCTCCAAAACTGGAGGAGGCCAAAACTGTTTTCATCCTTCTACCCCACCCCCCACAACCCCTTGTCTTCTTACCTCGTATTTTTGACGTCTGAGTTTCTCCATCAGATCAAACTTCTCCGATTCTAGATGATGGATCCAATCATGGAGCTCCTTAGCCTTTTCCCTGGAGACACAGGAAAATATGATCCTCTGTTGTGCCACAGCAGCCTACAGCCTAGGTCTCCTATCCACCCCACCCTAGGAAAGCAATCACACAGAGTTCTCCTCTGGGTCCCACCTCAGCTGTTGCTCGCTTAGGTTCTCTATGTTCAAAGGTTTTCGTCGCTCTGTTAAGATCCGTATCTTCATTTCGCGCCCAGTCTGTCGCTTTCCACGTTTTTGCTCTGCCTGAAAAATAAAATAACAGGGTAACGAGTTGGAAGGTACTTCGGAGGTCTTCCAGTCCAACTCTCTGCTTGAGCAGGAAACCCTGTACCATTTCAGTCAAATGATTGTCCAATCTCTTCTTAAAAACTTCCAGTGTTGGGAGCACCCACAACTTCTGGAGGCAGGCTGTTCCACTGGTTGATTGTTCTAACTGTCAGGAAATTTCTCCTTAATTGTAGGTTGCTTCTCTCCTTGCTTAGTTTCCATCTGTTGCTTCTTGTCCTGCCTTTGGGTGCTTTGGAGAATCGGTTGATGCCTTCTCCTTTGTGGCAGCCCCTGAGATATTGGAACTCTGCTATCGTGTCACCCCTTGTCCTTCTCTTCATTAAACTAGACACACCCAATTCCTGCAACCGTTCTTCATGTTTTAGCCTCCAGTCCCCTAATCATCTTTGTTGCTCTTCTATGCTCTTTCTAGAGTCTCAACATATTTTTTACATTGTGGAGACCAAAACTGGAGAGAGTGTTCCAGATGGAGCCTTACCAAGGCATTGTAAAGTGGTTATAACACTGCACGCGATCTTGATTCTATCCCACTGCAGAACAAAAAGGAACAAGCCAGAATGGTCCAGGATAATGTTGGGTTGGGTGGAATGTTGGACAAGGCTGCCTTCTGGTCAAGCAAGCCCCGGGGCCTTGCCTAATGCCACTCCAGCTACCTGCCTTGCTTTGCCACCAACCTGCCTTGCTTTGCCACCAACCTTCTGACAACCAAGGCATGCACTTCTTCTTTCTCTTTCGACTTGCTGCCAGTACCTGCCCAAGGCTGCTAGTCTATTGTTCAAGATAGTCATTGCCCCCCCCCACCTATGAACTGAAACGTTCATTGTTATGGGACTCCAAACTTGCAGCAGCACCACTGAGAAGAGATCAGGTCTGGAATCAGAAGCCAGTTGTTTTTGTACTTTTCATAAGTTCGCTTTATGTAGAACTTTCTCTGAGATGCAGCTGCTTGCCTTTTTTTTTTTTAAAAAAAAAAAGATTATTAAATCTCACTTTGACATTATCTCATAAACTCATGCCAGAGTAGCCTTAGTATATAAGATCTCAGGGGTACCTTTGCCAAAAGTCACACAACGGTGTCCATTTCTTGAAATGGTAGTTTACTTCTTAGACACTATTATAATATACATTACGTTGCATTTCGTTTCTGTTGGGCACCAGGAGAATAAGATCAGGGTTCTACTCCCCATCGTTGTTGTTGTTAGTTGCAAAGTCGTATCTGACCCATCGCGACCCCATGGACAACGTTCCTCCAGGCCTTCCTGTCCTCTACCATCTTCTGGAGTCCATTTAAGCTCACGCCTACTGCTTCAGTGACTCCATCCAGCCACCTCATTTTCTGTCGTCCCCTTCTTCTATTGCCCTCAATCTTTCCCAGCATTAGGCTCTTCTCCAGTGAGTCCTTCCTTCTCATTAGGTGGCCAAAGTACTTGAGTTTTAGCTTCAGGATCTGGCCTTCTAAAGAGCAGTCAGGGTTGATCTCCTCTAGGACTGACCGGTTTGATCGCCTTGCAGTCCAAGGGACTCGCAGGAGTCTTCTCCAGCACCATAGTTCAAAGGCCTCAATTCTTTGGCGCTCAGCCTTTCTTATGGTCCAACTTTCACAGACATACATTGCAACTGGGAAAACCATGGCCTTGACTATATGCACTTTTGTTAGCATCCTATCATCGTATCATCCCCATCGTATCATCTATCAAATCAAAACCACTTGATGACGTCCACCATAACAGACAGAACATTTTTATGGGATTACACTTTGCAGTAAAGGGTTCGTGTGCAGCTTCATCTTGATGCCTCCTTCTGAAAGAATGAAATGAAACTGAAGTTCCCCACCCAAGTGAAGCCACCACAAGCTTACCTTGATCAGGTATCCACCAAAGTGAGCTCCCATGTTGGAGAGCACTTTCTTCTTCTTAGCGTCATCTTCAGCTCTTTTCTTGGCCTCTTCTTCCTCTTTCCTCATCTTTTCTTCCTGCAAAGGAAGACACCATGGAGAACATTATCCCTGCTCCCTCTCGGGAGGAATCCCCAATGTGCTCCTTCTTTATCAGACAAAAAACTATGGAGACTCCTGGCTATGCGAGGATTTCTAAAAATCCTTAGTGTGGCCTTCCAAAATTTTCCTTGAATTGTCAGCAAATGGGTCAGTCTTAACCCAGCAGCTGGGGGAATGATTTAAAATACCCATAGTAACCATATTCACTGAATTGTATTTCATTGGTTTAATTACATTTAAATTAAAATTATATATTCTCCTCATTTCCATTTCTTAAGTCTTATCTCAGTTACTAGATTGTAACAGGACATTGAAAAGCCAAGTAGGACTCTTGTTTTGAAATGTTCCCACCAAGGATATTCAACTATTGTTGTCTGGTTAGGAATGTTTGAAGAATTTTAGCTCTGTCAATTCACATACAAAATGCCCGGATTCACAGGCTCACAAAGAGATTGGAGCATGTGAATGTTTTCATATATTTTTGAGTGCAGAGAAGGGCATGCAAGTAGACATACAGGTATGATAGAGATGTCTGTGGGGACAACCTACTACTTCCTTCCTTCCAAAATAAAAAATAATTGGCCCTACACAAAAATCACAAAGCAAAACTGCAGCAACCAATTTTAAGGCTGTCTCCAACATGTGGCACCGCTAAACAGCTGCTATGGCCCTAAAGGTAAAAGTAAAGGTTCCCCTGCACATGCGTGCTAGTCGTTTCCAATTCTAGGGGCCGGAGCGTTTCAAAGCCAAAGAGCCAGCGCTTGTCTGAGGATGTCTGCGTGGTCATGTGGCCAGCATGACTAGATGCCAAAGGTGCATGGAATGCTGTTACCTTCCCACCATAGTGGTCCCTCTTTTTCTACTTGCGTTTTTACGTGCTTTCGAACTGCTAGGTTGGCAGAAGCTGGGACGAGTAACAGGCGCTCACTCTGCTACGTGGCACTCGGGATTCGACCCGCCAAACGTCCGACCTTCTGATCGACAAGCTCAGCATCCTAACCCACTGAGCACCGTGTCCCTTTTATTAGAGCCATTCAAAATGACAGATTTCTCACAATGCATTTAGCGCAGCATTACACAAGGCACTGTAGGAAACCGAAACAGATTGGGCCACTAAGAATCCACTCAGATGTGTAGCTGGCCCTTCCACTCAAGAGACCTCAACTGCCAGCTGAATACTAGGGAATGCTCCTCAGTTAGCTTTCAGATACTGTTTCTCCCCTTCATTCAGTGAAATATGCTAAAATTTGTACCTACTCTCTTCCTGGCTCCATCTTTTTTTTAAAAAAAAATTGTAAAAATAATGAAATAAAAATATTGATACAAAATAGTCAGGCCGCCTGTTAGAATTTTTGCCAGATTTTAGGTTTGATTCTCTAGGGCACTGAGCCCTGGAGGAAAAGACCTCAGATCTCGTAAAAATGCTAGCCAACCCCATAGTTCTTGAGATTGTTCTCCCCCAATGGGGCAGAGGGAAGGCATGGACCTCCCAACACACCCTGGGGGGCAGCACACTTAACGACCCATGTGGTCACTTCATTATTGCAACTGGGAGAGTCAGGATTGTGGTTAATGGAGTGAAGCCCAGTTGTGTTTGTAAGTGGAGGACTACATGAAGGGGTCTAAGAGAGCAACACCAGATCATAAGTGTTTAAAAACCTTCACATTTCTTCCCTCACCAACATAAGAAATCTACTCCTACAGATCTGGAATAATATTTTCCCATGGATTAATTTCATTTTTAAATCATAAGTAGGTTTCACCATTTTAAACACTAGTTGATTTTTTTTTAATCAAAATTGGATATTCTGATACTTCTTTCCCTAGATCAACAACAAAACCAATATACAGCTAACTTTCACTTTACGTTTTCATATCTTATAAAATCAAACTCTTGGCTCCCATTCTAGTGCAGCATCTTCTAAAGCAGGGGTCCCCAACATGAGTGGCAGTTGGGCACACATGTGCGTGCACACAGTTCAACTTGCATGAGCGACAAGCCAGCATGCACCCATGCAACCCGACTTGTGCAAGGGGCAGGCTGGCATACACACACATGCAACCTGGTCTGCCACTTGCGTGGCCTGATTCCCTTCTCCCCACCTGCCAGGCTGTCAAGACATAAAGGTTGGGGGCCTCCAACCTTTAGATCACGGTTCTAAAGAATGTAAAATGACAGATACCTCCGAGTTTGCTAAGCATCTGGGCCAGGGGTAGGCAACCTTGGCTCTTTTATGACTCGTGGACTTCAACTCCCAGCATTCCTGAGCCAGCATGGCTCAGCTTGGAAACCTCTCCCTTTCCCCTCAGCATGGCTGGCTCAGGAATTCTGGGAATTGAAGTCCACGAGTCATAAAAGAGCCAAGGTTGCCTACCCCCGATCTGGGCCATACTGTTTAGTTAATACGTTTGCATTACATGGTCAAGCATGTATTGAAGGCAATTCAAACTCAGAAAACAATCTATCAAAATCTTTAACTAAAAATCAACCAATTTAAAGTGTTAATTCCTTGTTTTAGCACAGGCGTTCCAATAAAACACCTTCCTGGCTATTTTCAGACTTCAGTTAGATCACAGTGTTGACTTTTCATGATTCAGAGTCAAATTGCAGTTTCTCACTTATTGATCACCAAATATACTAGTTGATTTAAAAGGAAGCTGAAAATGAAGAGCCTAAATTAATAAATTTAAGACCTTAATACCTGCTGAGATTTCAAAGGTTTTAAACTGTTGAGTTCTTGGTGTTCTCTGAGCTTGATTGTTTGCTTGCAGACGTCTCATTACCCAACTAGGTGACATCATTAGTGCATCGTCAACAGTTTTATACCCTCTCCTACTTCATCTTAAAACAGGGGTCTTCACACTTGGCCCTTTTATGACTTGTGGACTTCAACTCCCAGAATATCTCAGCCAGGCATGCTGGCTGAGGAATTCTGGGAGTTGAAGTCCACAAGTCATAAAAGGGCCAAGTTTGAAGACCCCTGTCCTAAAAGATTATGATACTTACAGCAAGCTTGGCCTGCCGCTCCCGTTCTTTCTCAGTGCGGACTCGTTGTTGTTCGGCACGCTCTGCCCTACGATGTTCCTGTCAAAGGACACAAACGATGACTCGGACTCTATGGCATTCAGTAAGGTGAATTCATCAAAGCCAATTTCAGCCAAGAGGATATATTCCCTACTCCCTTCCTTTCAGAAAATGGTGGGGCTCTATTGGCACATGAAAGCACACTATGTACAGGTGGCCCTCCACTTGAGACTGTAATGGAATCTGGAATGTCTATCACGACGGGTCATAAGTCAAGGCACCTACGTGATTGAACTCAATGTTTGCGGTGATCATTAAGTGAATGCTAGTTTCGTTAAGTGAATGTGGTGGTCATTAAGCAAATGTTGCAGTGGTTAAATGAATCAGTGTATTTCTAAAAACATTTTTTCTGGAAAGTGACCAAAAAGGCCAGAAACTGGCAAAAAAAAAAAAATCTTACAAATCATGGTCATGTGATCGTAGAATGCTGCAAATGGTTGTAAAGGTGAATCAGTGTCCTAGTGGTCAAAGTGGGGTAATGTCAGTGGTGGGATTCAGCCAGTTCGCACTACTTCGGCAGAACCGGTAGCTAATTTTTTATTGTCCAGGCCCAGAATGGACTTCCGGAAGTGGCATCCACACAGAGAACCAGTTGTTCACATATTTGAATCCCACCACTGGGTAATGTGACCACATGGGGGTGTACAGCCACCAGAACTCTGAAACCAGGTCGTAAATAAATTTTGGGAAGTCTATTGTAATTTCAAATGGTCGCTAAGTGACCAGTGATTAAATAATAATCATCTATATTTGAGAATTTCTCACATCTAGGTTTTCAAAAGAATAGCTTCCTCTCTCACCTGTTTCACCACATGCCACTGGACATATGATTTTTGGTTTTTGGAAACCTCTATCTGGGAAATGTAATTCCAAATAAATGCAGGTTTTGGTCATAATTACACAATTTAATTATCCGGGAATGCAACTACGGATAGTCCCCGATTTACAACCATTCATTTAACAGCCGTTTGAAGAAACAACAGCATTGAAAAAAGTGACTTCTGACTGTTCCTCACACTTATGACCAATGCAACCTCCTCGCGGCCATGTGATCAAAATTTGGGTGCCTGGCCAGTAGCACGTATTTATGGAGGTTGCAATGTTTTGGGGTCATAGGATGGCCATCTGCGACCTTTCCCAGCTGGCTTCTGGCAGCAGAGCCAATGGGAGAAGCTGGATTCGCTTTATGACTATAGGTAGTCCTCGACGTACGGCAGTTTGTTTAGTGACCGTTCAAAGTTACAAACAGCACTGAAAAATGTGATTTATGAACATTTTTCACAGTTACGACCTTTGTAGGATCCCCATGGTCCATTGATCAAAATTCGGATGCTTGGCAACTGATTCATATTTATGACAGTTGCAGTGTCCCAGGGTCACGTGATCTCCTTTTGCAGCCTTCTGACAAGCAGAGTCAGTGGGGAAGCCAGATTCACTTAACAAACATGCTACTAACTTATCAACAGCAGTTATTCACTTAACAACTATGGCAAGAAAGGTCATAAAATGGGGCAAAACTCACTTAACAAATGTTTCCCTTAACGACAGAAAAAAATGGGCTCAATGGTGGTCGTAAGGACTACCTGTATGTGATTCACTTAATAACTGCATTGGTTTGCTTAACAACCATCCAAAAAGGTCGTACAAACGGTCATGGCTCACTTAACAACCAGCTTGCTTAGCAACAGAAATTCTGGTCCCAACTGTGGTTGTAAGCCGAGGACTAACTGTATCTTTTATCTTTTGGATTCAACTTGCATCATGGTGCCTAATCAGCCACCAGGTGGCAGTGAAAAGCAACATTTTGTTCCCTTGGAAAATTCTTCAACCAGTGAGCAGGTCCGGTTTTAGACTGAATGCTAGGAGTCAAATTACATTTGCCTGTTCCCAACTTCCCCAAGTGGGAAGGCAATTACAAAGACATTTCTACTTATTATAGTGGGCAGAGATGGAAAATTATAATAGAAAAAAAAACAAAATAGGAAATTAATCGGGCAATAGAGGTAGTCCTCAACTTACAACAGTTCGTTTAGTGACCATTACAACGGCACAGAAAAGTGCGTGCAACCTTCTCACTAGCCAAGTCAGTGGGGAAGTCAGATTCACATAACAACCTGGTTACTAAACTGCTGGGATTCACTTAACCACTGTGGCAAGGAAGGTCGTAAAACGGGGCAAAACTCCCTTGACAATCTTTCACTTAACAACAGAACGTTTGGGCCCAATTGTGGTCGTCAGTCGAGGAGTACCTCTATACGAGCTGAGAATCAAGGGAGGAAAATATATGGAGGCTAAACTGCAAAGGATGAGCCATTTTAGTGCAGAGGTGAAGGCACCTGGCTAGAAGCCAGGAGGCTGTGAGTTCTAATCCTGCCTTAAACAGAAAGTCAGTTGGGTGACCTTGGGCCAGTCATCCTCTCTCAGCTCTAGGAAGGAGGGAACGGCAAGCCTCTTTTGAGAAAAAAAAATATATATTCTAAGAAAAGTGCAAGGACTTGTCCAGGCAGTTGCCAAAAGTCAATGCTGCTTTGAAGACACAAATCATCCTAAAATATATTCTGAAAAAGGTTTCATGTCAATGAAGATATAAAAAACTTACCCAAATGCACAACCCCCTCAACAACCCCCCTCCCCCCCAAAAAAACAACAACAACACCGGGATAAAACCAGTGACAGTAATACAAGACCATCCACTATAAAGCTATAGAAAGCTTTCCTCTCGCGAGCAATGCATTCAAAGAACAATGGCACCGGGAAAGAGGGAAAGAGAGAGAGATCTCTACAAAAACATGACAGACACCAAGTTCCGTGATGTGCAGCCTGGCTGACTTAGGGGAACCATGGGAGTTGGACTGTAGACCCTTGGGCTTGCCAGTAATTAAGCCGTTTGGTGTAGCAGTTCAAGCACTGGTTTAGGAGTGGGAGAAACCCCCAGTGCTAGCCCTGCTTTAAATAAAGAAGCTTAGCGAGGAAATTGATGGTCACAAAATCACATGAAGCATCAGTGCCGCTTTATAAATCCTTAGTAAGACCACAGCTGGAATATTGCATCCAGGTTTTTTTTGCAAAAAAAGATGTTGAGACTTTGGGAAAAGTGCAAGGAAGAGCAACTAAGATGATTAAGGGCCTGGGGACAAAAGACCAGTTGCAGGAATTGGGTATGGCCAGTCTAGAGAAAAGAAGGACTAAGGGGGACATGATAGCGGCATTCCAGTATTTGAGGGGCTGCCCCAAAGAAGAAGGGGCCGGCTTATTTTCCAAAGCACCAGAAGGCAAGACAAGAATCAATGAATGGAAACTAAGCAAGGAGAGAAGCAACCTGGAATTAAGGAGAAACTTCCTAACAGTGAGGACAATTAACCAGTGGAACAAGCTTGCCTTCAGAAGTTGTGGGTGCTTCATCACTGGAGGTTTTTAAGAAGAGACTGGCTAGCCACCCGTCTGAAATGGTATAGGGCCATGGTGGCGAACCTATGGCACGCGTGCCACGGGTGGCGCCCCAGTCCTAGGCCTTCAGCTAGGTTTTGTAAAACCTTTTCGCTTTAGGCCTCCACCGCTGTGTGCTAAAAAAAAATAATCAATCAATCAATCAATCAATTTCAACTTCTCAAAGGAAAAAAAGATCTCGCAAAGTTGGAATTGATTGATTGAACTTTTCAGTCCCACCTGACTGCTGTTACCAACACAGCCACGCCCACCGAATGGGCCACACCCACCGGGGACCCGATGATACATAAGTGCGTTTTGGGTTGCAGTTTGGGCACTTGGTCTCTAAAAGGTTTGCCATCACTGGTATAGGGTCTCTCCTGCTTAAGCTAAGGGGTTGGACTGGAAGACCTCCAAGGTCCCTTCCAGCCCTATTTTTTTTATTGAAAAGTTTTAAAATACATTTTATAATAACATAAACTCTCTCCCTCCCCCTCCCCCCCCCCTTGCCCCCCCCTTCCCCCCCCCCCCCCCCGACTTCCCAGAGCTGAATACA
>JAKJMR010000374.1:451007-461806 GCA_024449315.1 Daboia siamensis
CCCCCCCCCCCCCCCGACTTCCCAGAGCTGAATACAGGGTATTAGACTTTACAAACTTAAGCTAAAATATGCTAAAGGTAAAGGTAAAGGTAAAGGTTCCCCCGCACATGCGTGCTAGTCGTTTCCGACTCTAGGGGCCGGTGCTCATCTCCGTTTCAAAGCCGAAGAGCCAGCGCTTGTCCGAGCACATCTCCGTGGTCATGTGGCCGGCATGACTAGACGCCAAAGGTGCACGGAACGCTGTTACCTTCCCACCGTAGTGGTCCCTATTTTTCTACTTGTCTTTTTACGTGCTTTCGAACTGCTAGGTTGGCAGAAGTAAAATATGCTACCTAACTAAAAAAAACATATTAGATTCTATCGCGCTTTAACTCCCCTTAAACATAACTAAATTACTAACCAATAATGAATAACTAATAATACATCATATAAAACTAATACTTATTCAAATGCTAAATGAAACTTTTTAGTCCCATATTTATTCTGAATATATTCAATCCATCTTCTCCATTCCACAATATATCTCTGTTGCGACTGTTCTTTCAAATATGCTGAAATCTTTGCCGTTTCTGCCAGGTTGGAAACTTTCAAAGTCCATTCTTCTATAGTAGGCAGTTCCTCCTTCTTCCAATATTGCGCTACTAAAAGTTTTGTTGCCGTAATTAAATTCAACATCAATTTAGTATCTATGACAGTACAATCTGTAATAATACCCAACAGGAATAACTGTGGAGAAAACCTTATCTTTTTCTTAAATATCTTCTGCATGTTCCACCAAACTTTAATCCAAAAAGCTTTAACTTTTTTACAAGTCCACCATATATGATAATACGTTGCATCCTCACAACCACATCTCCAACATTTGGGCTGGCAGTTCGGATACATACTTGCTAATTTTTTAGAATCTAAATGCCATCTATAAAACATTTTATAAAAATTTTCTCTTAAATTCTGAGCCTGCGTAAATTTTACATTTCTGACCCATATCTTTTCCCAAGTATCCATTGTTATAACCTCCTGAAAATTCTGGGCCCACTTTATCATACAATCTTTAAACAAGTTCCGTTTCTGAGTCAATTTCTATCAGTGCATTATATATCCTTCTTATATGAGATTGACCTTGATCTCTAATTTGTTTTACCAAATTTCCATCAGTTATCCCTTCCAGCCCTATTTAGATTGACTGACTAACTCACTTTAAAGTACTCTGAAGCTGCCTAGCCAAAGGTGGAGGAAGGAAAGAAGTAAAGTGTGGTCAAAGGCAAGATTGAAACAATGGCAACAGGCAACCGAGACAGGGGCATTGGTGACATAACAAGAGCTGGAAATGAACCAGAGACGGGGTGAGGAGAGAGAAAGGAGCAAAATCGGGCTGGATTCTGGAGAGACCAGATAAGGAAAGGAAGTAGGAAGACTGGAGCTAGTTAGGAAGGAAGGAGTTAGGAAGCGAGGAGTTAGGAAGGAAGGAGAGGGCTGCTGCGAATAATGGGTGGAAGGTTAAGAAGGGTGAGAGGATCCACTGGAGAAGGAGCAAAGAAAATTGAGTTGGTGGGAGGAGGTGTCTTGGGGGAGAGTATAAATCTGGGGGTTGGGTATACAGGTAGTCCTCAACTTACAACCATTCACTTAGTGACCTTCAAAATTACAACAGCCCGGAAAAAAAGTGGCTTATGATTGTTTTGCATGCTTACGACCATTGCAGCATCCCTGTGATCCCCTAATCAAAAATCAGGTGCTTGGCAACTGACATGTGTTTTGTGACGGCTGCGCCGTCCCAGGGTCACGGGAAGCCCCATTTGGGACCTCCCCAGCAAGCAGAGACTATGGAGGAAGCCAGGTTCACTTAATGACTTCATCACTTCATGATTCACTTAACAACTGCAGAGATGTGTTTAATGGCTGTAGGAAAAAGGCCGTAAGATGAGGCACGGCTACTTTACAATTGCCTTGCTTAGCAACTGAAATTTTGGTCTCAGTTGTGATCGTAAGCCGAGGACTGCCTGTCGTCGCTATAAAAGAGCCAATTTGGCGTAGTGGTTAAAGACATCAGGCTATGAACTGGAAGACCATGTCCGGCTTAAGGCACAAAGCCAGCTGGGTGATCTTAGGCCAGCCATTGTGCCTTAGCCCTAGGCCAGGGGTAGGCAACCTTGGCCCTTTTATGACTCGTGGACTTCAACTCCCAGAATTCCTGAGCCAGCATGGCTCAGCTTGGAAACCTCTCCCTTTCCCCTCAGCATGGCTGGCTCAGGAATTCTGGGAGTTGATGTCCACGAGTCATAAAAGAGCCAAGGTTGCCTACCCCTGCCCTTAGGGCCAAGGCAACAGGAAAGCCTCCTCTGAAAATCTTGCCAAAAAAGCTGGACACGTCCACATGGATGCCGGATCTCAACACTGACTCACACACATAAAACAAAAAAGCTGACCTCACCCTGGCAGTTCCTGTAACCTACAAGCTTAAATACATAAAAGAATTTTATGTAGTTCAGGAAGTGATAGCTTTGTTAGCTTTTAAGGTGCCACAAGGCTTCTTCTTGCCTAAATCAATGTGCCTTTGGTTCAATCTGTCTGCCAATATTTGGTTTCTTTACTGCAAATTCAATACGTGATGTGCAAACACAGACTGGATAGAGGCACATTTAGGGTGTGTGTGTGTGTGTGTGTGTGTGTGTGTATGTGTGTGTGTGTGTTTGTGTGTGTGCCGCGCTTATGTGTCCGTGGAGGGCCAGCCATGGAGGAATTCCCATTGCCCAGTACGCTCACACAGAAAAGGCCTCCTCAGGGTGCCGTCGGCTAGACAATGTCGGCTGGCGACCCCCAGGAGAAGAGCCTTCTCAGTGGGAGCGCCAGCCCTGTGGAACCAGCTCCCCCCTGAGCTTCGGATGGCCCAAGATCTCCAGTCCTTTCGCCGCGGCCTCAAAACACTCCTTTTCCACCTGGCTGACCTGGACTGACAGGGATTTTAATTATGTTTACAATTTTTAACTCTAATCTTTAATTTATTTTAATTTTTAATTTTAATTTATTGTACAGAGGCCTTTAATTTTAATTTTATCTTAATTTCTATACTTATTGTATGTTATTGTTGTTAGCCACCCTGAGTCCTTCGGGAGATAGGGCAGGATATAAGTCCCATTAATAAATAAATAAACTCCAGGGGTCGCACAGCTGTGCTGGGGATGCTGGGGTTAAGTAGGAGCGACATCATCATGGCAGTGATTTGTCCCATTCTGTTCTAGATGCCTACCTCGGCTTGGAACTGGGTGTTTTTAGACTTCAAAGCCTAAAGGGGGCAGACAAGAAGTCCTGGGGGCTTGGTGGATCAGCTTCAGCCAGAATAGAATCATTAGCTTCAACACTCCTGGAATCACACAGTCTCCAGCACTATCATCCCTAGATGCCCTTGCCTCTCTCTTGGCTTTAAGCCTATTGAAGACAAGGATTAGGGGGAGAGATGATAACTGCCCTCCAGTGCTTAGAAGAATGCTGCTACTGTCACAGAGAAGAGGAGACTGAACTATTCTCCAAAGCATCAGAGGGCTGGACAAAGAAGCAATGGGGGGGAAGCTTACTAAAGAGAAGTAAGGAGAAATGTTCTGACAGTGAGAACAATTAATCAGCAGAATAGCTTGTGGATGCTCCGTCACTGGAGGTTTTTAAAAATAAACTGGACGACCATTTGACCAGGATGGTATAAAGTCACCTGCCTTGAGCAAGGGGTTGGACTAGAAGACCTCTGGGATCCCTTCCAGCCCTGTGAGTTTATGTTTTATGTTCTGCTTCCTCCTTCCCTTTCAAGGGCTGGTCCAGCAGGTCATTACACCGCCCTGCCCCAGGGCCTGCTGGAATGGCCAAGTCCTCAAGGCTTTGCAGAACCACGGTGGGGTCTTAGTGACGATGGTCTTAGAAAAAGTGAGTTATTATGATCCATCCCTGTGATGGCACGATCACAATTCAGGTGCTTAGCACTGAATTGCTCCCATTTATGAAGGTTGCAGCATCTTCTGGTCACCTGATCGTGATTTGACACCTCACCAGCCTCCTTCCAAAATACAAAGTCAATTGGGGAAGCCAAGTTGCTTAATGACTGCAGGATTCCCTCAACATCCATAAGATTTGCTTAACAACTGCGATAAAAAATGGTAGTAAAGTCAGGTCTGGTCGTGTAATGACTTATTTAATGACCACATCATTTCGTAACCAAAATTCTAGTCTCAGCTGTGGTTGTAAATCAAGGACTACCTCTACTTTTGTATGTATGTAATTCTGTAACATATATATTTGGCCTGAGAGTGTAGATGTGAATATTCATGTATGAAAGAGCAAGGCAGTTGTATTTGACAAGGAGATTACTGTGAACAATTGGAAATTTTACATAAATGATGAAAAACTGTAGTACATAGGCAGGGTTAAGCTTTTATTCAATAAAATTATGGATAGAGAAATTGAAAGATGTACAAACCCTGGCCAAAGGATAATGGATGATACATGGTCTATGTGAGCTGTGCATATTTCTCAAGCAGATATAAGGTGCTTCTTCCACTTTATTACATGGAAATGCAAGGTGAACACATCAAGAGAAGTGGAAAAGAAAGCTGGCATGGAGTTCTTAAGAGGTATGTGAAGTAGAACAAGAAGTAAAGTCAAGAATGAATTGGTGCTGAATTAATGTGGACTGGACAGAAAAATATCCAGTCCATATTAGTACAGAAAAAAGTGAATATGCAAGAACTGTACTGATGTGGTTTGGTCACACAGAGACAATGAATGAGATTCAGATTGCAAACCAAGTACATGAAAGAACAGCAAATAGATTTTTTTTAAAAATGGGAAGACTGAGAAAGTCATGGCTGGATAGAACGATTTCATATTTATAACAAAAAAGATGAATTTAAAGAACAAAAGACAGTGTATGAATTGGAGCATAGACACGATGGAAACAGGGATGATTTGCAAGGAGGAAATATTATGGCACTATGGCACTATCACAGTTTGGATAATACTGATACAGTTTGTGTCTGCCTGTCTGTCTGACATATTTTAAAGGAAGTGTTTCCCAACTTTGGCAACTTTAAGATAAGTGGACTTCAACTCCCAGAATCCTCCAGTCAACCATGGTCCCTAGACAAGACAGGAAGCTCTAGAAGACCTATTATGTCATGGGCTCTGATGAGCAGGAACGAGAACATGCAGAGGAGTACAGACGAACACATACTTTATTTAAGCAGAAACTGTACTGAGAGATTGGATTCACCCTGCCTCAATATATATAGCCAGGCCCTATGGTATTAACCAATCGGATTTAAGCTATACTTGCCGCCCAAAGTTGACCAGTAGCAGGACTGGTGCTGTCCTGTCTGAGATGCTGGAGAACCGTTGGTGCACGTGATGATATTCCAAAAAGCCCAGTACATAACAAGACCAGACTTTGGGTTTCTGTTGCTTACTCCTGGAAATATTTGCCAAATGCCAAGAAACCATTCAGAATTTTATCTAGCGATAGGCAGCCCAGAAAAATGAACTAAGTCAAACCGATATGTAAAAGGATAACATGGCCACCACTTTAGCATCGAGTTACACACAAAACCATGCTGGCTGGAACTCACAATCCTTGACATGAGGCCCACAAGTTCTTCCTCTTCTTTTTTCCTCTGTTCAAAGTGTACATCAATGAGAGTTTGCAGTTCCAGGAGGTCTTTCTCCATACGCTTGCGGTGGATGTCCTGTTTGCCACCATCAGAAAGAAAAAGAGATTATAAAGAGTGAACAGTATGCCCTTCTAATATCTCTGAAGGACATTGCCGCCTGTTTATGCTTTCCAAACTACTCCATTTGAAAGAATGACATTCATTGGCAATAGTTGTAGATATGAAGGACTATGGGGAGCGCACAAACTCATGTAAAAAAGATTATGAATGATTAAGAAAATACTCACATCAAAATCCACTCTCTCTCCCTCGGGGATTTTTGGAGGAGCTAACTGTGGAACCATTGGCCTTTGTTTGGGAGAGCACAGACCAAGAAAGAAGAATATTGTTAAACTGAAGTGTTCTTTTGAGTATCACAATCCCACCTCCCCAACTATAAAATCTTTAAATAAATTCTTTCTCAACTATTGCATTATATTGATTGGTGAATAGAACCGAGACAAGTTGAATTATATTGAACACAATCAAGTTTTACAGAAAGTATACAACTATGCTTATTACAGGTGGTCTTCAGCTTCAACCATTTGTTTGGCAGCCATCTGAAGTTACAAGAGCGCAGGGAAAAAAGGTAATTTGTGGCCGTTGTTCACACTCAGGACCATTGCGGTATCCCCATGGTCATGTGATCAAAATTTAGGTGCCTGGCAACTGGCATGTATTTATGCCCATTGCACCTGTTCCAGAGTCGTGGGATCACCATTGTAACAAATGGTTGCAAGTGCTGTAATCACAACTTCTGATTGCAAGATAGCAACACAGAGAAAAAAATGGGATTTCACTACAGAAAGACACAGGAGCTGAGAAAGGTGGAGAAAAATGATTGCAAGTCTAACGGAGTATAACCGCTTACTCTTCCCCCTTCTTACCTCGGTCTGGGACGTTCTTCCTCTGTGAGAAACAGAAGATAGAAAGACAATTATTAGATGCAGAGAAAGAAGAAAAACTTTGGATTGTGAAAGACTTGTCAGAGGTGATGCAGGAGACTGAGGGAAACTGAATTATGCATAACCCTAACAAGGGATGGCATTCATTTCTACACATTCATAACAAGGGGCCAATTAAGCGGCTGGAGATGTTGAATTCTCCTAGCTAGATCTGTATTTTGATAAAGTGACTTTTCTGCATTGATCTGAATCGGAGACTGCTGGGCTGGATAGGCAGTCTTCACATTATTGTCATCATCTTCTGGGCTTCTTACCTAATCTGGGCACCCAGTATTTTGACCAGTGCTGGGGTGGACAAACTATCCTCTTCCAATTGTTGCACCAACACCAGTAAGCCTGAATAGGACAACACCAGCTCACCGCAAACAACTCACTGCAGCTCACTCACCCATGGCCAATTCGCCATGAGACATTTCAATGAATACAAAAGTTGTATTAATTTCAATGGAACCATGGCCTACTAATAAAATAAAAATAAATGTTTATCCAGAAATACAAGCGTTACAATAATTTTGACAAAAACGTGGTTACCAATAACAAAGAGCCTTGGCTAATGCCTCCTTAAGTAACACCAGCTGCCTGCAATTAGTGCAGGTTCGAGTCCCACCAGGCTCAAGGTTGACTCAGCCTTCCATCCTTCCAAGGTAGGTAAAATGAGGACCCAGATTGTTGGGGGCAATAAGCTGACTTTGTAATAATGCCGCTTGGGGGTGGTGGTGAAAGCCCTAATAAGCAGGCATATACATAGAATGAAGGCTATTGCTAAGCACATTGATTTGTGCTTTAGATTGTAAGCCGCCCTGAGTCTTAGGAGAAGGGCGGGATATAAATGGGATTAAAAAAAAAAGTAACTGAACGAAACAATTAACACCACGTTGAATTGTCCCATGGTGAGTTGGCCACAGCGAGTTGTCCGGTGGCAAGTTGGCCTTGGCAAGGTGGCCGCGACAAGTTGTCCTAAACCCCCCAGTAAGCCAGGACAGTGGTGAGGGTTGCTGGAAATTATAGTTTGATGCAACCGGAGAGATCAAAATTGCCATCATCATTGGCCTTAGGGTTGCTTACTTAAAGTGAAATCATTCTGCCGTTTAAATAGCTACTGGTATTTAACCTCTCTTAGCATATAGCTCCCTCCTCTGTCCCCCAAAAGTGGTTTGGAAACTTTGATTTGAAAACTGAGCCTAGAGATGAGCACTAAATCTAAGCCAAACCCCAGAAG
Source organism: Daboia siamensis (assembly GCA_024449315.1). Lineage (NCBI taxonomy): Eukaryota > Metazoa > Chordata > Lepidosauria > Squamata > Viperidae > Daboia > Daboia siamensis. The sequence continues at coordinate 458,879 of JAKJMR010000374.1, forward strand.
TTGCTACATGGAGATAGATAGGTACCAAACAAAATACAGTTTTCATGATCTGACATTGGTTTGATCACAGCCATGTCTATAGGTACTGAAAAATATCTACTGCCACCATTTGGGCTTCAATATGTTGCTTCCCTTATAGACATGAGAGGGTTATGCATGTTCTCAGATATATAGATACATAGCGAGAACACACTGCTACACACTACATGCATGTATCCAGAACATACATAGCACACAGACAGCATCAGAGGAGCACAGATGTATCTCTATAAAATATACCTGCCAGGCCTGTTCTTTTAGAAACCTGCATAAATCTTTTTCTTTTGGGGATGTGGATGAGTGGGGAAGAGGAAATACAGGTAGTCCTTGACTTACAACTATTTTTGTAGTGACCATTTAAAGTTACAACAGCACTGAAAAAAGTGACTTGTGACCATTTTTCACGCAACTGTTGCAACATCCCCTTTGTCACATAATCAAAATTCAGACACTTGGCAGCAGGAATATATTTATGATGGTTGCAGTAAGGTGGGGTCACGTGATGATCTTTCGTGACCACCTGTCAAGCAAAGTCAATGGGGAAGCCAGATTCATTTAACAACTGCAGTGTTATTAACAACTGAAGTGATTCACTTAACTGTGGCAAGAAAGGGGGAAAAATGGGGCAACAGTCATTTAACAACTATCTTGCTTAGTAATGGAAATTTTGGGCTCAATTGTGGTCATAAATCGAGGACTACCTATACCTTGGAGGAGGTGGAGTAAGAGCAGTGAGTGCATTTTGGTGGACAAGGCCAAGAAGCCAATGGCTTTAGAATGGGCAGATGAAGAAACAAGATGGCAGAGAGGAATGTCATTTCAAATCCATTCAACGCTTTACAACTTTCTTTTACCACTGTGAATTCATTCACCCCTACGTCCATTTCTACAAGTCCATTCTCCACTCTGCCTCCAGTGCTACTTTCTCTATGAGGAACTCTCCCTAGAGGCCACTAACAATGGCAAATAAATTGGCACATTATGGATTTTGTTAGTTCTTATTTCAAGCAATGACCCCTTATGTAGAATTAAACTAGATTTTTTTTCCTGGTATGCAAGCTTTTTCCTCACAGGGAGGTGCTTATCTAGGGAGCACTAAAGAGCACAATCCGCTAAGTAGACTTACATGAAGGTGTATAACTTTCTCTATCACTTGCTTATATAAAGCGGACCACTATTGTTTGTCTCTTGGCTATTCTTCGAGACACTGTATATACTTACAAATAAATTGAGAATTTTAGGTGCCAACACCCCCCCAAAAAAATTAGGTTTGACATAACTATAGATGGGTTTATCATTAAATATAGTAATATTTTTTTAAAGTACCCATATATCTTGCATATACTCATGTATAAGCCCTTCCATAGATAAGCTGATCCTCAATTTTTTAAACAAAATAGCAAGAAAAATGGCTAATCCATCGATTGCCCACAGAGAAGCCAATTATGAAAATTAAAATATACAAACATTTTCAGGGTTGCCTTATCTCTGTGATGTACATTTTTCACGGTGTTATGGTTAAAAATTCAAAGATCAGCCTATCTGCAAAGGGGCTTATATACAGTGGGTTAGGACGCTGAGCTTGTCGATCAGAAGGTCGGCAGTTTGGCGGGTTGAATCCCGAGTGCCGCGTAGCAGAGTGAGCGCCTGTTACTCGTCCCAGCTTCTGCCAACCTAGCAGTTCAAAAGCATGTAAAAATGCAAGTAGAAAAATAGGGACCACTATGGTGGGAAGGTAACAGCGTTCCGGGCGCCTTTGGCGTCTAGTCATGCTGGCCACATGACCACGGAGACGTCCTCAGACGAGCGCTGGCTCTTCGGCTTTGAAACGGAGATGAGCACCGGCCCCTAGAGTCGGAAACGACTAGCACGCATGTGTGGGGGAACCTTTACCTTTACCTATGGTACATTAGGACCATAAGTTTCCCAGGACAGGAATGCTACAAGTATCAACCACCAATAGACCCCAGCTCAAAGCATGGGAAGTAGAAAGCAAGGTTTTTGTTAAGCTGTAGAAAAGTCAGGAGTAAAAGAAGTCAGTTTTAAACCCAAGAACATGGAAGCCTGGGGTCTCAGCTGTCAAAAAGCAATCAGTGTTTGAAGTGGCTTCAGTTGCAGCACCACAGGAAAGTTTGTGACTATGGTACCCTGAATTTGGACCAGCCAAGGAGAGCCTGTCAGCTGGTGCTTTCTATCCAGCCTATCCGATACCTGAGACCATGATTCAGAAGGAATGGAGGGAAATGATTGTATCTTACCAACCCACCCCCTTCCCAAGTGGGAGTAAACATAGTGAAGGATAAATGTACCTGGCTCAGGAGCCTGGTCAGGTTCTTCAGCTACTGCAAACAACATAAATCGCAGAGACAAGAGGTTGGAAAACAAATATTGGGCAGGGAGAGGAGGAAGCAAGAAGAGGGAAGGAAGTGGTAGAGACCAAATCCAGGAGAAAAAGGAAAAGGTAGTTAAATCAATCCATCTGGAGGCCATTTTCCCCAAACTGGTGCACCCCAAATGGGTCAGATTCAAGCTTCCCATTGAATTAAGAGCCAGAAAAGCTGAAGGTGATGAATGCTGGAGTCTGATACAACTCAAGGACGCCAGGTTGGGAAAGACTTCATTTAAAGATGGAGGATTAGCCGAAGGAAGGAAAGCCATCCGTTGTATTATGGATAGAGATTTTATTGGGAGCCATCATGGATATTTCCTTCCCCACCGTGACCATCCCTTTTATTCTTTTACACTCCAAGGGCCTCAGATAAAATGCTGGGACCTTTTTTCTGGTGGAGGGGTGGGGAAGGAGGGGCAGAATCAAGGAAGTGCTTATAGGAGTCTGAAGATTCTGTTATCATTTAAGATAGGGTTTTCCAATCTTGTCAACTTTAAGAC
>JAKJMR010000375.1:0-41357 GCA_024449315.1 Daboia siamensis
CTTTGCAATACTTCCCGGCATTAACAATGCAATAGCAAAGGCGGCAATTCCCCAGAAAAAGATTAGAGGGACAATAAGTGGCCATTTCCCTACCACCCATTCCTTGCTTCGTCCATCTGTTCATTCATCAATTGACTCATTCATTCATTCATTCATTCATTCATTCATTCATTCATTCCATCTCTCTTCCTCCTTTGCCCAGAGGGCAGGCAGGTGGAGCTGAGCCCCGGAAGGTGGAAGGAGTCCATTGGACCCAGGAGAACTATTTCCGGTGCTCTTCTACAACACACCCACACAACCCCCAGCCCCCTTCCTCATTGACTCCGTTGGCTTCTTGGTGGGACACGTGAACGTTGTGAAGGTGGGGAGCTGAGGTCAGGAAGCCTCGGGTGACCTTGGGCTCCTTCAAGTCCAAGCGCCGGACGGGCTGGCGGGACACAAGCGGATAAGGCAGGGAAGCCACTCCATGAGAAGCAGCAGCCATCAAATTATTAGCTAAAATGACCACAGCAGTGAGGGAAGCCTGCTCAGGTCAGCCACGGCCACAACCAGTTTCGCTCTCAGCCCCCCCCTGCCCAACTTCTTCCAAAGGAGTTTTTCCATGGGGCCTGGGGGGGGGGGCTGGCTTGTTCTGCTGACTCTGCTGACTCTGCCTGGTTCAGCCTTCCTGGTCAGCAAACAGAAGCTACCCAGCCTGGCCTGGCCGGAGCTGAGTTTTGAGCCCTTCCTGCTTCTCCTTCAGCCTGGCGGCTTTCATTTTGTTACCTGAGTTCATAGGAGGTATTCTTTTAGCTGGAAAACCAGAACATTTGGGGATTTTTTTTAAACAAAAAGATCAAGTTTAAAACGTGACAGATCTTCTGAGGACTCCTTGTGAACTATGATCCTCTTTCCTTTAATTAAGCCCTCCAGCCCCAGGTGACGAGAGACGCAAGTACAGAGCCCCCCACTTGCCGGCTGCAGCTTTGCCTCCCGTGCCCCCCCCTTTGGGCTTCCGAGCCGTGTGCCTTGGCAGAGGGCCTGTGGAGAGTGGGGCTGGGGGGCCTCCCAGCCCCCAGCCCATCAATCCGGCCCCTCCTCCTCCGTGCTGACTTGGCAAAGAGCAGGGGGCTCAGCCGGAGAGGCGCCTCTGCGCCCCCAGGAGGAGGGGGCTCTCTCCCTCGCGAGGGAAGGCAGGCAGGAGGGCCTGGGGCAGGCAGCCGCACCCACCCTCGTCCTCCTGTAACCTCCCTGCGCGGCTGGCGGGTGGGAGCCAGCCCCATTCTCCGCGTTGCTGCAAGAGGCCACTTCAGGACAGATGTACACCTTGGGGGGCAGAGCCCCCGGCTGCTCACGCCTCCCTGGTGGGGTATAGGCCCCCCACCCTGTGACGGGTGTGCACACGGACAAAGGTAGGTGCTCCAGGCTTTGCAAAACACATCTAACCTGCATCCAGAATCCACCTATTTTGTGGTTCGCACAATACACTAACTAAGCCAACCCCCTGGAGGCTAAGCCAGCCTCACTGCCTTATGACATTGAAGGTGCTAGGCTTGTCACTGAGACGGTTTAGGATCGATCTGAAGAGCAGCGTGGAATTATCTTACAATCCCAAGGGGTGTGAAGGGCTGGCAGGTTCTCTAGTCCAACCCAGAGTAGGAATCCTGAAGACCTCCCCAAAAACAAATGGCCGTCCAGTCTTTGCTTGGAAATGTCTCGCGATAAGAGCCCCAGGAGGCAGCTCTTCCACCGCTTTGTGGAAGTCCAGCAAGTTCCCCCTGATTTTGAGCTGGGGTCCCTCTCTGCTAGGGTGGGCCTTGCCCTCAGGATCTGTGGAGAAAAACTCCCCCCCCCCCGCTTCCCCTGGGGGAGCCCTTGAAGGCTGGGAAGACTCCTAGGAGATCTTCCTCTTCTTGAGATTAAAGATATCCCGGAAATCTTTGCAGGATTTAGCTGTGATCTTGATTGCTCTTCCCTGCCCAGTTCCTCAGCGTCCTTCCGCTGTGGGGACCAGATCTGAACACCGCATTGATCTGTTCCTGTGAACCCGTCGCTTCATCACTTGTTAATGCAGTCCTGGGTTGCATGAGCTCCTTTGGCAGCTGCAGCACACACTCACAGGGCTCACATTCACACGGAGGCCTGCCAAGAGGCCGAGGCCTGTCTCTCAAGCGCTGCCCCTGATACCTCCAACCTTGTGCCTGTAAGTCTGATTTTTCCTACCAAAGTGCAGTCTTACATTGGTCACCGTTGAACTGCAAGGCTCAAGCCTATCAGGATCTTCTTGAACCTTCTGCTGATCTTCTGAGGCTTTAGCAATCTCCTCCAGCTTTGTATCATCTGGCCATGTAAAGATTTCCCCTCTGGTCTCCTTCTCCAGGCCATTTTTGAAAACATTGAGGAGCTTTGAGGCCAGGGTGGAGCCCTCAGATGCCCCCCCGCCCATCCCTGCTGCCACAGAAGGCTTGCGCTGCAGGACGGACATGCAGAGCTGCCGAGGAAGAGACCAACAGGTCAGTGAAGGAGACCGTCTGCTGCGGCACTTCAGTGGAGCGTCTCGGCAGCCGGACCCTGATCCAAGACCCGAGGTCCTCTCTGAACCCCGCCTGAAACCCTCCATCAGCCCTTCCCAGCCCACAGGGTGGGCCACAATGCCCTCCCAAGCGGTGAGCAAACCCGCCGGTGCCACAGAAGGTGGCACAGCCTCACTTCACCTCTAGCAGGGCCCAGTTGGGAGAGGCACCATGCCAGGGCAGGGCACCCTAGAGGGCTGTGGGCTCCGCCCCTGGCAGCTTTTGTGCCTCGGCCAGGATGACCTCAGCCGGCGGCCGTTGAGATGCAGTTCGCGTGTCTCCACAGCAACCCAGGTCAACAGAGGATACGCCAAGCACACAGGCAGCTAGCCCAGGCCTTCGCCAAGAGCGCTTTGGCTGGCCGTCGGCCAAGGCAGAGCAGCCGGTGATGAAGGGAGGCCCCTCCCAAGAGGAGGCGGCCTGGGGCAGCCCCGCCTTGGCTGCCTTCCCCAGGTGGATTACCTGGCAGAGGCCCAGCCAACGGCTCCCTGGCCCCAAGCAGCCACAGCAGCACCACTGGTGACGTGGCGCAGAGCAGGGCTGCCTCTGCTCGGCCTGTGCCCCCCCCCCGGCTCCTCCCCCCCCCCTGCCTACACAGAGATGCTTCCACCAGCAGCTGCCTCCCAAAGCTGCTGAACTGAGAAGGGGGCCTGAAGGTGCCTGAGTGTGGGGGGGGGGAAGGGGTGCCTGAAAGCTCTGAAAGAGGGAAGTCCGATGACCAGGCATGCTGGTGTCCAGTTCCAAGCTTACCTTGCCCACAAACCATCCAGCCTGGTGCTGAGGCTTCAGTGCTCCCCGTAGCAGGAGGACTATCGTCTCCCACATTTGCAGAGGCTGGGCAAATGTCCCTGGCACCCGCCTGGCGAGAGCGGGACCTAGACCCCACCCGACTCTCTGCCATATGGGGCTGGGAAGGACTTGGCACCCAGAAGCCTCCCTGGCAGAAGGCGAAAGCCAGGATGGAGCAATCGGCAGGCCAAAGAGGTCGAGACCGGCTTCCCTGGGCAGGAAACTTGCCAGTCGGCCTTCAGCCCTTGAATCAGCCCCGGGTGCTGGGCCATCCCCTCCCAGATCCCTGGTGCCCCGGGTGGCCAGGAGGGCAGGGAGCCACCTGGCATTCAGGAGGTCTGGCAAATGTGTCCCAGGGCTGGGCACAAATTCTGCCAGAAAAAAAGGCATCGGGCATAAACTGTCCTAGTGCTGCCATCTGTTAACCCCAAATCTCCATGCCAGTCTCAGGTGGCCTCTCCCAAGCTTGGCTGAGCAGGATAGGGAGAGAGTTCGGAGCCCGGTCCCTGCAAAGGCCCGCTTCCCCAATTCGGGAGTGTTTGCAAGGGTTTGACTTCCCACAAATCCCCCTTTTGGGAATTCCTGCCCCCTCAGCCCCCCAGCTTCCCTCTGGTCCTCTGCAGTTCTCCCTGCAAGCCAGGTGGCCCTGCTCCGCTCTCCCTCCTCAGCGCACTTCCCTCCAGGGCTCAGCATAAATCCCGGCTTCACTCCGAAGGGGCAGTGGACTCCCTGGGCCACTGGCCTGTGGGTCAGGCCCAAGCCCCTCTGCCCCACAGCAAGGGAGCTCTGGGCTTTGGTCCTTGGGGCCCCCGCAAGACTTCTCTTTCATCAGCCCCTCATCCTGGCCTGCCCAAAGGGGCTGCAGTGGCTCTCCCAGGCCTCTGCCTTTCAGTTGGCAGGCGTGGAGCTGTGGCCACAGGAAGGCCGAGGAGGCAGCGGTTCAGCCAGACACCCGATCCAAAGCTTCCGATTCCTGAAGAATGCCAGCCCGATGACCTGCCCAGGATCGTGCCCAGCAGGCTCAAAAGAAATGAGAGGGCCTGGACCCCCGACACCTCCCCCCCAGTAAATCTTGCCCCAGCCGTCCCGCTCCAGAGCCCCCATAGGTAGGAGGGGGTGCTGCATGGCTGGCATGCGACTCGGGGAGCCACCCCAGCCTAGGGGGAACGTTCGCAGCCCTTGCCTGGAGGGACCAGGGGGACCCGCAGGTGCTCATGTTTCCAGCACAGGCACAACCACCGCCTGGCCCAGGGAGGGGCATTGGGGATGCTCCAGCCAACGACATCCCTGGAGCGGCACGACTCCAGAGGCCAGGCGGTGGCTGCCTCCTCTGGCCATCAAAGTGTCTGCGGTGGCAGCGGCAGCCAGCCAGGCCATCACATGGGCCCACTTCCCTGCCTCTCTGGTCTGCATTTGTCTTGCTTCAGCCTCCGGGCCAAAACCAGATGCTTCTCCACTCTGAATTATGCAGGTTGGCAGAAGATCCCTCTTGGCAGAGAGAAATGGAGGTGGCTTCCCTCCTGTTCGGCACCCAAGCGGGACACAGGCCCTCGGAGGGGATGGCTGCCCTGGGAGCCCAGGGCAGAAGCAGCTTCTGGTTGCCACCTCCTGCAGTCAGCCAGCTGCCCTGCCTGTCGGCCTGGCCTGAGATGGAGGAAAGGGTGGGCAGCAGCTGCAGAGAAGGAGCACTTGCACGAGGAAGTGTGGGGCAGGCGATGGGAGGCTCTGGGGAAGGGGGCAGTCAGGTCACTCATTTCCCTGGCGCCGGGAAGTGGCGGGAAGACAAGCCGGGCTTCAGTTTTGCATTAGGAAGACAAACCGCTTGCAACAGAAGGGGATCCAGCAGGCAGAGGGCCAGACCCACACACTCCTCTGCACGAACTGCAAACATCTGCAAAGGATGAGGGCGCTCTCAGTCGCAGCCCCACCTCCAGCTCCCACCCGAGCCCCCTGCTAGGCAAGGAAAGTGGCACTCTGGGGGCCAAGAGCCTAACAGGGCCCTGCCCCCAGGGGAGAGCGGCCAGGGCCAGGGGTACACTAGCCAGGAGCCCAGACCGAAGGACAGCATAGGTCAGCGGTAGATAACCGTGGCGGTTTTAGGACTTGTGGACTTCAACTCCCAGAATTCCTGAGTCAACATGGCTGACTCAAGAATTCTGGGAGTTGAAGTCCACAAGTCATAAAAACGCCAAGTTTGCCTACCCCTGGTGTAGGTGAAGGGAGAGAACGGGTGAGCCCCGAGTCCCCAAAAGCCCGGAGCTTCCAAAATGCGGGAAAAAGAACCACAAGAATGTCACCCTGCAAAAGTTCATGCGGTGCGCCCCAAGCGCCCCCCCCATAAACTGGCCAAGGGGGTCAAAGAGGAACCAGGGAGCAGAAGCAGCCGAGGCAAAAGGTTGCCTTGGCCCTCGACTGCTGCAGGGGCTCCCAGCCTGGAGCCAGCATCCCCTCAGGCTCCCACTGCGCACCCCAGAGGCGGGGGGAAAGCTCCCCGCACGACTCTCCGTGGGGCTGTTTGTGAGCTCATCTGTTGACAGGCTGCTTCCCGGAGCGTCATTCTTTCCAGAGGCCGAGCAGCCGCGCTTCCTGCTCGGAAGATCTCAGGCGACTGACTTACTGGCATTGTGCAAGACTTGGCTTGGCCCCACAGACGCAGCTCCCCCTCGCCCCGCTGGCCTCCTCTCCATCGTGCCCTCTCCCCTTTGGCCGGCTGGGAGGGTCACTGGCAGGGAAGCACTCTTCCCCCCCTCCAGGTGGTGCTGACTCAGTTACCACCTTTGCAGCGTCCGCACAGATGCTCGGTAGCTGACTCATGTTTATGACCGTTGCTGTGTCCCAAGCTCCTGTGATCCTGTTGCAACCTCCTGACATGCAAAGTCAACGGGGAAACCAGATTCGCTGAACAACTGCAGCAATTCACTTAACAACTGCGATAAGAAAAGTCACCGAATGGGACAAAAGCCACAACAAATGACTTGCTTGGCAGCATAAATTTTGGGCTCGGTTGCGGACGTACGTCGAGGACTCCCTGCATAGCTAGCAGTCACCGTGAAGGGAGGCGGGTCTCAAGCCAAATTCACACATGCTTCAGCCTCAACCCAAGTTAACCCTTCACACGTGCCCTCCGCAGAACCGTGAGTGGAGGACCTGTGGGGGGGGGGGGCTTTGTGGGAGGCCTGGGTCACCCCACTTGCTGCAAACCACCCAGCCCTCCCTCTCCGGCTGCAGAACGGGACCCTCCAGTCCAGACACCCTGAACGACGTTTTCCCCCAGTGGGAAACTGGGCTGTGAATGGGAAGTTCCCATTAAGCTCAGCGAGATCCTTCACTGGGAGCAATTGGCAAAGGTGTCAATTTACCACCCAGTGAAAGCATCCGGTCTGGGTCACCACGATGTAGAAAAGAGGCTAGGAAGAGGGCAGAGAAGAGCAAGCGAGATGATCAGGTGAAGACCGGTGGCTGGAATTGGGCCTGGCCAGTCTAGAGAAGAGGGGGAGGGGTGTGACAGGATAGCAGTCTTCAAGGATCTGAGGGGCCGCACCAAAGAAGGGGGGGTCAAGCTATTCTCCAAAGCCCCAGAAGGCAGGAGGAGGAGGAGGAACGGGTGGACGCTGAACCAAGAGAGAAGCAACCTGGAACTAAGGAGGAATTTCCCGAGAGTGAGAACAATTAACCGGTGGAACATCCTCCACTGTTGTGGGTGCTCCAGAGGTTTTGGGTGCTCCAACCCTGAGTGTTTTTTAAGAGATTGGACACACATTTCTCCAAAATGGCGTAGGATCACCTGCTTGAGCAGGGGGTTGGACTAGAAGACCTCCAAGGTCCCTTCCAAGTCTGTGATTCTGGTAAGAGTCAAGTTAGCAATCCACAGGTCGATTCTGCCTCCAATGCCCGGGGGGGGGGGGGGGAGGGGAACTCTCTGAACCAGGCTAAAATAGCCCCCTGCCTCTTCAGCAGGATGAGCGCGCCAACCCCTCCCCCTCCCGACAGAAGAGCGATCCTGTGATCCAGCCCCGGAGGAGACTCCCGGGAACCACAACTCTGAGAAAGCCATTTATTGAGAGGCAGAACTAGCGATGGTCACTCCATGGCTGCAGCCCCTCCTTCTCCTCCTCCGCACCGTCCACCAGGCTGACGGTGTTGCGAGGAGCCATTTCTGCCCGCGTGGGGCTGAGCAGCAAGGAAGGGCCCCCAGGGCTAACGTGCCCACTCTTCTTTAGGGCGAGGATGGTCTGGCAGCACAGGGGGCTGCCTTGCCTCCCCCTTCCTCCAAAACCACCCACACCCACCCTGGCTGCAGGGGTCCCGGGCCAGCAGAGACCCCAGCATTTCTAGGGCTCCGGGGGGCTCTTCCCCCAGCCTGTCTGTGCCCCAGGCCCTGGGCCACGTCCGTCCAGGCGGGACAAGAAGGCGGGCCTCCTTTTCTCCCAAGGGCAGGACCCGACTCCAAGCAGCCTCACCCAGCTGGGTGGGGGCTCCCTTCCTTGGGGAGGGGCGAGTCAGTTCTCGAACCACTTGCTCCTCTTGGCCGGCGGGGTGGCCTTGCCAGCCGCGCCCAGGATCCGCTGCTTGTACTGCTCCACCAGCTGCTCGAAACGAAGGTCCGCCCGGCCGCGTCCAGCCTGGGGCCCCTGAGGACAACCACAGGGCAGGCTCAGAAGGCTGGGGGAGGGGGGCACAGAGGCAGGGGGCTCTGCAGGGAGGAGAGCCCAGCAACTCACCTGGGGGGCAGCTCTGGGCGCCTTCCGCTCCTTCGGCCTGGCCTTCTTCTTCCTGGCAGGAGTCCCCTTCGCTTTGCCCTGGTCGTGATTCCTGCCGGGAGCGGAAACCAACACCCTCAGCCCAGAGTGCAGCGCCGGGGGGGTTTTCCTTTGGGGGCAGAGGGGGGAGGGCGAAGACCGAAGTGGTGGGTGTGTGCCGGATTGGGGCTGGGTTTACCTGATCTTGGGTCCCCAGTGGGAGGGGAGGGCCAGGACCCTCCGCCGCTTTGTGCCGTCCGGCAGCTCCACCCTCTGCTCCTCCGTGCGGGTCTGGAAGCCTGACCAGGAGGCGGCTCCTTCGGGGCTCCGGAGGCTGGGTGGGGCCCCAGGCCGCTTCCTCTTCTGCCCAATGTGCTCCGGTGGAGCCTGAGGGCTGCTGGGGGCCACAGCCTTTCCTTTGGGGCCCAGGCCCTTCTTCAAGCCCCTGGGTGGCTTCTGAGGGGCCCCTGGCTGGCCGGTGCCAGCCGGTGGCCCCTGACTTGCTGGCCCGGCAGCTGCTTGTGTCTTCCTCAGCTTTTGCTGCACAAGGGAGAGAAGCGTCACCCGGCAGCCGGGGACCAATTCTGCCCCCCACCCCCCCCGGGGTCAGGGAGAGCAACATCTGCCCAACAGGCCAGCTGCCTCCCACTCCTGGCCACAGCTCTCCGGCCAGGGGCCACCTTGTGCCGACCGGCTTTTGGAGTGGCCAGCTCCTCTCGCAGCCCTGGTCAGACTCTTGCCATGGGCTGGCAGGGGGGACTGGCGCCTGCCTGGGAGAGGGTCTCAGCTCCCAGTTGGGGGGGGGGGGAGGGGGGCGCCCGATGCCCTACCCGGCTGCGTTCAGTGCGCTGCTCCCTCAGCTTCAGCTTCCGCCCGTCTTCCAGGGAGAACTCCACAATCGGCCGCTGGGAAGAGAAAGAGCCCCGTCTTGGGCCCCAAAGCAGATGCCAAGGGGCATCCAGACCTCTGCCCTCCTGCTCGTGGGGGGCCTCCCTCCCACTCCCTGCCTGGTTCCTTCCGTGGGGCGGCCAGAAATCCCCAGGCCAGACCCCTCTGCAAATGCCCCCCTCAGGTCTTGGGGGTGCCCGGACAGGGGCGGGGACTCCAAGGACCCCAGGCGGGCTGCTGGGCCAAGCCAGAACTGGCCCTGCGGTGCTGCCGCCCCTGTGGGTCTGCGGAGCACCTGAGCTCAGCCGCTCGGGGCAAGAGACTCACCTTCTGGTCCCCGAAGAGCTGGGGGTTGTTGTTGACCTGGCGCAGGGCAAGGAGGGCATGCTGGTGCTGCAGGAAGTCCACGAAGGCGTAACCCAGGGACTGGCCTCGGCCCTTCAGCTCCCGCATCACCCGGCACTGGGCAGGGAGGACAGGCAGCAGTCAAAGGCCGCTTCCGGGCCTCACCCGGAGCTCATCCACAAAGCAGCAACTTCGCTGCCACAAGAGACTTTGCCAGCCCAGAGGGGCCAAGGGGAGCCTCTGGGATTGGGGTCACAAAGACCCCCGACCCGGGATGGCTCTGGAGTCCAAGAACCGCAGCTCAGCAGCTTTCGGATGAGACATGCTCAGGACAGACCCCCCCACACACACACACACCCCGTGGGCTCCTGGCTCAGACATGGAATGCCCCCCCCCCCGCCCTGCAGAAGCGAAGGAGGGACAACAGAGGGGAGGGGAGAGCCCAGAGACCTCCACTCTGGGCTTGCTCCGCTCGGGAGCACCAAGCTCTTTCACTGCGCTTTCTCGGGCTCTGGAAGCAGCGCTGTGGACCCGCAGTTCTTGCCCAGCTCCCCAGGAGAGGCAGAGAAGGGCGAGATCCCTGAAGAGGCCGGCTGGGCTCACCTCCTTGATCCTGGCACCGGCTGCGCCCCCCGCCGCCTGCAGCATGATCTTCCGCAGAGTGGCGTCATCCACGCTCTTGGGCAGGTTGTGGACGCAGAGCCTCGTCTGGGACACAAAGATGTTCTGGTCCTTCAGCTTCTGCCGCTTCAGCTCCTCGAACTGGGAAGGGAGGGGGTCAGAGCTCTGCCTGTCTTCCCCCGGCCACCCACCACCAAGCGCTGCTCTGCCCCCCCCCAGGTCCAAGCCCCCTGGGAGAGTCTGGCCCCCAGGGGCCTGGGCGAGGGCAGCTTTAATGGCTGGCCCAGGGAGAATCAGGCGGGCGGGAGGGCACTTAATGCCAGGGGGGGAGGGCTCCCCCCATCAGAAACCGCCCTGTCTCCAACCCCACCCCCCCCGATTCGGGCTCTGTGGGCTGCTCCTGCCCCAGAGTGACAGAGAAGAAGCCAGCTGCCTCCCGATGGTCAGCCTTTGACCTGGCAGCCTCAGAGGGCATCGGTCATCCGGTCCCAGGCCCTGCCCCGTGACACCTCTCTGATTGACCGCCATCCAGCCCTGGTGCCAGCAGAGGCGCCCAACAGCGAGGCCAGCCTTCCGAGGGCCTGGGAGGCAGAGCGTCTCGCTGGGCCCCTGAGCAGCAGCCGGCAAGCGCAGACTGATGCCCCCCCGACTGGCGCAGGAGGGCCACTCACCCGGGCCCTTTTGGCCAGGTCAGCCGCGCTGACCCCTTCCGCTGCTTTCGTGCCGGCCCGGATCACTGCGGAGGGAAAGGGAGGGTGAGGAAGGCCGGCTGGCCAGGGAGGAGGGGGCCTCCGCTGGTCAGAGGCCGGCCAGAGGGCTTCACCCTGGCAGGGCCGGGCCCAGAGGCCCTGGGGACAAGGAGAGGGGCCGAGGACCCACTCACAGCCTTCCCGGGCCAGGTAGAGGTTGCGGGTGCCGGTCGGCTTCTGGGCCTTTGTGCTCCGCAGCTGCTGGGCTTCCTCACGGCTGACGGCCAAATCCACCCGGAGACGGCGCCCCCCCCAGATGGAGCCCCCGAGCCTTACAGAAAGAAAAGAGGGTGAGAGGGAGGCGTCCTGGGGAGGGGCTCCCCCTCCCATCACCCCATAGCACCCTGCTTTCACCTCGCTCTCCTCCTGCGCCGCCTGCAGACATTTCTGGGCACCTTCCTGGCTGGCAAACTGGGCAAAGGCACAGCCTGAGGAGGGCAAAAGCGGGGGAGCGATTGGAGGAAAGAAGCCAAGAAAGGATGGGGGGGGGGGGGCTCTGAAGGGCCCCCGGGGGGGGGGGGGGGGGCAAGGAAAAGATCACTTTTGGCACTTGTTTAGCTCCCCCGGCCGAGCGAGGACGGGGTCTGCAAGCCCCTCTCACCCTTGGAGTGCTCCGTGTCGGGGTGCAACACAATCCGGACATACTGCAGGTCCCCAAACTGCTCCAGCAGCTCCCCCAGCTCTTCCTCTTCCGTGTCAAAGGACAGGTTCCTGGGGGAAAGCAGAGGAGGCTCCCTCCACACCTGTCCCGTGTCCCGACACCCCGGCGGCTGCAGTGTCCGTGCTGATGCCAAGCGTGGCCAGGGGCCCGAGGCAGGAGCCCTCCCCAGGAGTGGCGAGGCGGCCCTCCATCCCCCAGGAAGGCACTCGCCCCCCCCCTCCCCCCAGACCCACCTGAGGAAGACGGTCCGGCCCTCTGAAACATCCGAGCGGCGCTGCTTCTGCCCTGCAGAGACCACGGGAGACCCAGCCAGCCAGTGTCAGAGACGGCAGAGCGCGAAAACTCGGGGGGGGGGGGGGGGATCACCCTCCCCTCCGCCGGGACTCTCCCCAGAGTTCTCTGGCTGCTCCCCAGCCCCCGAGGCTCGTAGGCGAGACGGTTCTGGCAAGGTGGCCCTCGGGAGAAGCAGAAGCCTCTGGGAAACCATTGGAGGGGATAGCCAAACAGGAGCCGACCAACGGCGGAATCCCCTCGGAGGACCCCCGTCGCCCTTTGGTCTAAGGCAGGGAGTCCTCGACCTACAGCCGTTCATTTGGTGACCATTCAAAGTTACAACGGCACTGAAAAAAGTGACCTTTGACCATTTTTCACACTTATGACTTTCATCATCCCTGCGGTCACGTGATCCAGAAAGGTCGTAGAGTGAGATAAAACTCACTTAACAACTCTCTTGCTTAGCAACAGAAATGTTGCGCTCAGCTGTGGTCATAAGTCAAGGACTACCTGCACGGGGTCTTCTCCCGCTGCCTCAAGATGAGCATACCCTCCAGTCCCTCCAAAGCGGCTGAACCAACCTCCTCTTCCTCCTCCTTCCTCAGCACTCTCCTCCTCTTTCTCCTCAGAACTCCCAGCCTTGTCCGGCTCCTCCTCCTCCTCCTCCGTAGAGCCGACTTCCTGCTCTTCGTCCTCACTATCCGCAGAGGGAATTTGGGGCTCAGGGTCCCTGCAAGGAGTAGAGGTGTCACAAGAGACCAGCAAGGGGGCATTTCTGGGAGGCAAAAGGGGAGGGGGCTGCTGGCTTTGGGCAGGAAGAGGAAGCTGCAGAGCTTGGCAACTGCCCACTGCTCCTCAGAGGGCAGCCCCCGCTGAGCACAAGCGCCCACGCTTCTGTCACAAGCAAACCCTGCGGCTCACCTGCCGCCTCCTCCTGGCCCTGTAGACCCCGCTCGTCCTCGTTTTTCTCCCCTCCCGTCTGCGCCTTCCTGCTGGGCTTTCCGCTCTGAGGACAGACATGGCACGGAGAAGGTGAGGAGGGATTCTGAACCAGACTGTCATGTCAAATCAGAACGGAGCAACCCGTGAAGCCAGCCACTCCAAAATTGGGCTGCAAAAACCCCGTGGAAAGTCTTCTTACAGTGAAAAGAGATGAAGCAGAACAGATCCCCCCCCCAAGCCCCTGAAATTGCCCGTCCCAATTCGTACACGTCGGCCACTCACCATCAGTGGCACCTTCTGCCTGTGCAGCCTGGTACTTCTCCCGGGCCACGGCCCAATCCACAGCCACCGGACGCTCTGCAGAGAGCGAGAGCCCCCAGACTCAGGTGACGCTTACACGGGAGGACAAAAAGGTCCCCCGCCTCTTTGATCACTTTTAAAAACCTGAGACGCCTCCCTCCACTTCAGGGCTGCCCCGCTTAACTGCCAGGACGGCAAGTGCCACTGCAGTGGAAGAAACGGGTCTCAACAGATCAGATGGAGGGTACTGGACTCTTTCTCCACACGACCAGGGTCATCCCCAGCTCCCCTCTTTCCCCACAACAGACCCACACTGAGCCTGCATGAGGCAAAGCCCTCCGCAAGTCCACTTAGACCAAAAATAGAAGTCTCCACACTGTCACACAGCGTGGCCTAGGGGAAACTGCAACCTAGAGAAACCCCAGTTTTCCCTCCTCAATCAGGGATGCGCACCCAATTTGGCCTAACCATGGGAATTGGTTAGGGACAGAAGCCTGCCCAACTTCCTCAGACTGGCCAGTCCCTCAGATCCCCAGGAATTCCTGTCCCGCAGCCCTCAATTTCTGCAAAACTCCCGGCTTTCCCGGTGCTTGAGGTTCCTCCTTCCCATAAAGCAGCGTGTTTCTTCCCTTCAGTATTCAGCCTGAGCGGCTTTTGTATCCAGAACACCTTTGTAACGTTGGCCCACAACCCTGCACACAAGCAAAGACTGCATGCGCAGTCAGACAGGCAATTCTTCCCCCAAGGCTGGAATCTCCCGAGCCACAGCCGGTCCCCCTCCTGCTCCTCTGCAGCATCTCAGCACGAGGGGACGGATTCCCACCCAAATCCTGCTGGGCTGAACGGGTTGCAGGGACTCACCTTTGATCTCCTTCATGTTCATCCCCTTCAGGGCTTTTCCCGCTTCCAGGACATTCCTGAACTGCACAAAGGCGAAGCCGCGCAGCTTTCCATCTGGAAAGGAAGATCAAGGACTTCTTCCCCACATCGCAGGAACTACAGCTTCTGCCCTCCAGAGGGATGGGGGCAAAGCAGCCCAGAGCAGTGAGTCTCCTGGATTCGCCCACTCCACGTAGGAAGGGACAGAGAGGGTCCAGTAACAGCCTTCACCCCTGACCCGCAGGAGGAAGGGCGGCCAAGGGAGAGGCCCTGGGGAAGGGAATGGCAGTGCGGCCTCCGCACGCCCACCGAGGTCCCCCTGCCCACCCACCTGGTTTCCTGGGCAGGGAGGCTTCCAGGACGGTCCCAAAAGGAGCAAAGGCGCTCTTCAGGTCGCCCTCGGTGCACTGGGGGGGGGGGGGGGAAGCAAAAGGGGGTAAAGGGGAAAAGGGGGGGGGGGGGGGGGGGGGCCCCTCCAGGGGGGAGGAGCCAGGCAGCCGCCCCCCCTCCCGGCGCCCCTCCTACCTTGAAGCTGAGGTTGCGGACGATCAGCCGGGCCTTCTTGGGGGGGGCCCCTGGCCTTGGGGGGCTTCTGGGCCGGCGGGGGCGCCTCCGGGGGGGCCTCTGTGGGGAGAGAGCCGCGGGGCGCGTGAGGGCGGCCCAGGGCAGGGACCCCCCCCGCCCGCCCCCCCGCCGCTCACCTGCGCCGCCTCCGCCTCCCGCCCTGCGCCGCTTCGGCCGCGCCAGCGCCAGGCTGACCCGGCGGCCGCCGAAGGTGCGGATCTCGCGCAGGGCCCGCTGCGCGTCCTCCGGCAGGGAGAAGCTGACGAAGCCCAGCCCGGTGCACTCCTCGCCGCCTGCAACGACCGCGCCGCCCGTCAGGACCCGGGACGCCGAGGGGGGGCCCTCCTCCCGCGCCATCCGCCCCCGCCCCGCACTCACCGGGCGCCGTCACGGCCACCGCCCGCCGCACCGGCCCCGCCTGCCCGAACTCCCGCTCCAGGTGGGCGGCGCGGGCCGAGGGGGGCAGCCCCCGCACCAGCACCGTCCGCCCGGTCCCGCCGGGGACGCACGCGCCGGAGCCGGGCGCCGCCATCTTGCGCCTCCCGGAAACTGTGGGCCGGAAGCGCGGGCGCCCCCTCCAGGCGCGGCGGGGAAGGGCGAGTCCGCGGGGTGGCGCGAGTGCGCATGCCCGGGGCGGGCGGGGCTTTCCTCCCCTGCCCGCCTTGCGTGGCGAGGCTCCCCGAGCGGTCCGAGCGCAGCCCCGGCGAGTGGGGCGGGGCCCGCCGGGAGGGGCGGGGCTTGGGCCCGCGGGTCAGCCAAGAGCTACGGGGGGGGGGGGGGGGGGGGGGGGCGGGCGGGAACGGGGGCCTTTGGCCGGGTGGGCCTGGGCCGGGCGCTCCCCCTTGCCCCCGCTCCTTTTGGGGGTTACCTTGCTGGGGGGGGGGGGAGGGACTGTGTGTCCTTGGAGGTCATCTAGTCCAGCCCTCTGCCCGGCACAAGGTTCCTCAGACCATCCCCGAGAACGGAGGGTGGCTTTGAGCCCCAGGAGGAGCCCCTGCTTTGTGGCCCCCAGAGTCGGGAAGTTCTCCCCGATCTTGAGCTGGTCTTCGGCCCTCCGGAGCTCCGGAGAAAAACTTCTGAGTCACCCAGAGGGGAGACGGGCGCCATAAACATTGAATAAATAAAATAAAATAACTGCTCCCCCCCCCCCCGCCTTCCCCGGGCCGGCCCTTGGAGGCTGGGCAGACTGCTGGGAGATCTTCCTCTTCTGGAGGCTAAAGACGCCCGGGAAATCTTCCCAGGATTTAGCTGTGCTCCTGGTTGCTCTTCTCTGCCCCATTTCCGCTTCCTCCTGGGGCGAGAAGTGGGCCCGGTGTTCCAGGACTAATCTGAGCAGGGCACGTGGGGCAGGGATCCCTCCTTGGGACCTCCGTGCTTCGCCTCCCTGGCTGCGGCCCAAGATGGCACCAGCTCTCCTGGCAGCTGCAGCAGCACACGGCTGGCTGCTCTCCGCCAAGGCTTCCTTCCCTCATCGGTACGTGGGGGCAGCTGTTCTTCTTTGCATCCTTTTTGTGGTAGGAAACAAGGCCAGATTTTTTTGAAATTGGAACCCAGCATTTTTTTAGGGGAGAATCTTCCCGTCCATTCCCTCGACTGCCATGGGAGTTTTCCACTGGTAAGTTGATTTGATGTCTTCGACCCCCTCCACCCTCACACAGTAGTTAGCCAGGCTGTCCATTTGCTCACGGAGCAGGCCAGAGAGATCAGTGCCGCCAACATGGACCTCGTTAAAGACACTTAAAGGTCATCTAAACAATCCTTGACAATCACTCAACCAGCACACTTTGAAAGCGTTTGGTGACTGGGAAGTCACCATTCCTGGCAGATGGTGCTGTTGATTTACAACTCTTGCACCACAGAAATCTCTGAGCTGCACAGAATCTGCCTCCTTTGGACTGGCTGATTGTCCTCTCAGTTTCCACTGTGGAGAAGAATTTGCAGACCCCTCCCCTTCCTCCTCATCCTCCCAGCTCCTATACGGCTTCCTTGCAGGGTTGGTGTTCAAGTTCCTGGTCATTTTGGAAGCTCTCGCTACCTCTCTCTTAAGACTAGTGCCCAAAACTAGAGAAGAGTGACCGGAACATCCCAAAGTGCAATGGAACTATTGCCTGCCCTGCCCCCCCCCCCTCCCCTCCCCCATCTGGCTGCAGTGCTTCTGCTAATGGCATTTGGCTTCTCAGCTGCGCATCACACTGCTTGCCCACATCCAGCTGGAGACCCCAGATCTTCTTTTGTGCACAACCAGGCCTTCTGACGCTTCGGCTTCTTCCTCTGCAAAGGATTCAGCACCGACCTTCATCCTCCTGGGTCTGGCCCAGTGGCTAAGCCTGTCGAGGTCACGTTATCCTGTAAATGTCTTCTGAAAATGCCCTTCCCATCTTGGGCATTTTTAAAGTTGTGGGAGAGCCTCAGCTGAGGATTCGCCGCCTCCCCCTAGAATGACTCAGAGAACGGGTGGGCAGCAGGGATGGCTCATTTGCTTGAGTGGATTGCCAATCTGAGGCTCTAACTGAGCTTGTGCCAGGTTGCCATCTGCCTCTTGAGTTCGAATGTGGCTGGGAACAGATCCTCAAGATGGTCCGTGGGCTGCTTCAGAAGGGGCAAAGCCGGCTGCCAGCCTCGGCCGCGTCCACCAGAGGGCGGCAGAGTCCTTTGGAAACCAGTTACTAAGCAACGTGCATGTGTGGGGAGGCACGTGCCCCGTGCATGCCTGCACAAGTGCACCTTGGCACACGTGGCTCCAACCCAGCCTTGCCCGCCGTGGCTGCTCCTGGCAGATGATGAACGGGTGTATTTGAACATAGATCGCAATCAGGCCTTTGGGCTGGCTGGGTCCCAAAATGGAAGTTCTCCTGACATCTCTCGGGTCCAAATTGCCTGTCCCGCTGGCGTAGCAGCCCCTGCCAATCCAGAGTGCCCTGGGGGCCACGGAGAGGGGGGCAGAAAGGCACCCCAGGCTCCCCTTGGCTTACTTACCTCTTCTGCTCAAGATAGAATAGAGGCCTCCCCCCCCCCCCCCCCGCTTGACCTTTAGAGGTCAGACTCAGGATCAGGACCACCAGTGCTTCCCACCCTTTGGACCTCTCCTCCCCCCTTTCTCTCCACCCCCAGCAGTGTGCTGGCCTGGCCACAGCCTGACTCCGGGGGCCCCCCCCTCCGCGGCAGCTGCAGCTTCCTCGGGTTCAAGAAAGAGGATTCAGTCCACGCCTGTGACTACCATGGGGTGACACACCTTAAGCACCTGCACAGCTGCTCCCTAACCACAACTTGTGTGTGTGTGTGTGTGTGTGTGTGTGTGTGTTGCCATTTGTGTGTTGCAGCTGCTGCCTTCCCCTGATTCTCTGTCCTGCCCCCTTTCCAGGCATCCACCCATCGCTTTCCTCGGCTCTTGGCCCCGATTCAGGGGGCGTCAGAAGAAGCAAAGCGCCACCAAAGCCTCACCACAATGACCTGTAGGAGGAGGGGGGGCAATGGGTAAAGCAGCTGCCCCTTTGCCTGCCCCCCAACTGAAGGCTTTGCCCTGTTCAGTAACATCCAGAGCCTGCTCTTGCGGAAAGCACCTCCAGGTGCATTAGGCATAGACAGATGGTCCTCGATGTACGACTGCAATTGAGCCCAAAATTTTCCTTGCTAAGCAAGACGGTTGTTAAGTGAATTTTGCCCCATTTTACAGCCTTTCTTGCCACGGTCGTTAAGTAGATCGCTTCAGTTGTCAAGTGAATCCGGTTCCCCCATTGACTTTGCTGGTCAGAGGGTCGCAAAAGAGGATGTGACCCCCCCCTGGGAGGCTGCAACTGTCGTAAATATGAATCAGTTGCCAAGCCTGTGAATTTGCATGATGTGACCCTGGGGGACACTGCACGGTTGGTAAGTGTGAAAAACGGTCAGAGATCGCTTTCTTCAGGGCCGTTGTAACTTCAAACGGTCACTAAATGAACGTAAGATGAGGACTACTTGTAAGGCCCCGTAAAGCCCAGACATACCTTGCAAAAGGGAAGCTCAGGGGGGGGGGGCTTCAGAGTGAAAGGCGCCCCGGCAGGTGGCTGTGAGGCTACCAGGCAGCCACAGGCAGGTGCACCCAGCATGCAGTGAAACCTTGTGCACAAAGCACACGGTCGGCAGTCCTGGCGACACAGAGCAAGGGAAGGGCAGGCCCCCTGCTCCTGCGCCCCAGGAAAGAGCCAGACAAGTGTGCCGCAGAGCCCATCCGGTCCCTGACCGACACAGCAAAAGAGGCCACCCGGCTGGGCAGGACCCCCAGCCCCTCCCTTGGGGGCCCAGCAGCAGCCGGGGGGCAGCACCCAGAAGGTGCTCGGAGGGCAAGAGGCTGTTCTGTGGGGATGGAAGCAGCTGCTCCTCCTGTTCTCTCTCCTCCCTTGCAAGGGTGGGGCGGGGGGCACAACGGTCTCAGGAAGCATGGTGGCAGACTGGCTAAAACTCGGCAGGGAGAGGCGGGCGCTCCTTCACCAGGGCCTGGATGGAGGCCCAGCTGCCTCCCGCATCCACTGAGGCTTTCCCGGAGAGGCTTCAGGCAGACCTCGTGGGGCCGAAGGTCTCTCCGAACACCCGGCCTCATTTCCCAGGGGGTGGAGCAGAGGTGAGTGGGGGCTCCTGGGGGAAGGCCTCAAGCCCAAAGTGGTCCTAAGAGGGAGATGGACAGGCGGGGGTCTCTGGCCAACAGCAGCACCCACAACAGGGGCACTCGTCCTTTCACCAGATGCCAGGATTCCAGGGGGTCGCATCAGTGCCCCCACCCCATCCGTGATGCCTCGGCCACTGGTGCTCTGTGCCCACCGTGCCCCGTGGAGAGCTGCCCTGAGCCAAGCTCGGTCTGCATCTGGCAGCTAAGCGTTGCCGCCTCTTGAAGTGATGGCCAGCAGGGCAGGGGCTGGAGAGCAGGTTGTGAGGAGGTGGGGAATGGGCCTCCCCCCTTCCCTCGGCTGTGCCAGTCCTGGCCGGCGGGGGCTGATGCTTTCGTGCAACCGGAGCTGCCCATCTCCCTCCTGCCCTCACCTGGAGGGGCAACATGGGATAGAGATGAACAGGGAAGACACCCCGAGGAGCAAGACGGCCGGGCCAGAGGCTCTGCGCTGAGAACGTAGGTGGCTTCCCTTTGGCCTGGGTGCTCCTACCAGCAGAGGGGCTTGCAAGGGTCTCTGCCAGCCCAGCCTGGCAGGCACATAATTCTGCCTGGAAGAGGCTCGTGGCACTCACAAGTTGAACTTCCGCCTGCAGCCTGTCCAGATAACCCCCGTGTGGCTCTCTCCTTCCCCCAGAGACACTTCAGGTCCTCCTCGGTACTTGGACCTGGCCCCTGTTGTGAGTGCTGCTATTGGCTGGAGAACCCCCCCCCTGTCCACCTCCCTATTACGACCCCTTTCGTTTGAGGCATTCTCAGCCTTCACCCCCTCCATGGGCTGAGTTGAAAAGGTGCCAGGAGAGCCCACTCACCTCTGCTCAGCCCCCTGGGTTATGAGGCGGGGGGGGGGGGAGGCTCGGGGAGCTCTTCAGCCCCACTAGGTCTCCCTGGAGCCCCTGGAGCCTAGAGGGGCCAGGAGAGTGCCGTGGTGGTCAGTGCCTTCTGGAGCCTGGGATTTGATCCTGGATCCAGGCCATGTGTGCTTCAGCTTTAGTCATTCCTCCCAGGCCAGGGGGCTCCTGTTCCGCCCCTGGAATCCCCGTGACAGCTGCCAGGCCCTAGAGCGGCAGCTGCCATGTGCCAACCCTGGGTGAATTTCTCCAGCCCCTGGTGCTTCTGAACTCCCGGGGTTTCCTTGCCAGGCTAGGTGGCATCTGCAGGGCTAGGAGGGATGGGGCTTGTCTGGCCAGGGTCGATGGGGTTTTCTCCTTGGTCCTCCCTTGACCGGGCTTGATTGTCCGAGTAGCTGAGGGCAGCACTGCCATTTCCCAGGCTTCAGGTCAAGTATAGATCTGCACTATTAGTTGTACTTTTATTCGCTGGGCACTCTTGCGTGTCTGTGTCTCAGCCACCGACTGGTTCACATCAGGTGCTGCCCATGGTGGAAGGGTTTACAACATCTGCTCTTCAACAACAGCCCTGCAGTGTAGGGCAGCCTGCGTGCCCAGGCTGGTGGGGCGCAGAGGGGCTTTCAGCTGAGGCCTGCAGCTGAAGGGGAGCCTGTTTGCCCCATGAGATCAGACCCAGCCCTTCCTGTTCTGCGCAGCCTGGGCGGGGTCCCACCTGCTGGCCTGCCCAGCTGAGCCAGGTCCTGGGCAGGAAGGTGCTTCCAGCCGAGCCAGAGGAGCAGAAGGCGGGGCCTGCAGGGGCCCAGGACCACCCGCCCGGCCGGCCCTTCCCGCGCAGGAGGTCCGGCCGGGGTCTCCAGGCCGGCGGGCAGGTTGGCAGCGGCTGAGTTGGCACCGTGCGGGCGGCAGCTGCCGGCTCCTCCTCCGCCGCCTCCGCTCCGCCCGGGGGAGGTTCGCGCTGCCATCAGCGGCAGCCGCCGGGATGCGCCCAGGATTCGAAGCGGCTCCCGCCTCGCCGTGGGCAGGGGGAAGGGGGGGGCGGGGGGCGCCTCCGACGGCAAACGGGGAGGAGCCGCCGCTGCAGCCGCTCGTCACTCGGGCTGCTCGCCCTGCTGCTTCGCCGGGCCGCCAGGAGCCAGCTGGGCTGCTGCGGAAGGAGGCGAGGGAAGCGGCGCGCTGCGGGCCTGGTCAGCGGCAGCCCGGTCGGGCCGGGCCAGGTGAGCGGGCCAGCCACCTCCTCGGGGCCCCGACGGAGCTGCCGAGCCCCTCTCGCCCAGCCTCGAAGGCGGCGGCGGGGGGGTGGGCAGCCGGGCGAGCCAGTCCTCAGCCCGCCCCCGGCTCCGGGTCCCGGCGGCGCAGGCGAGGCGGGCCCGGAGAAGAGAGGGAGCCGCGCGTGGGTCTGGCTGTCGCGCGGGGCGGCGGGCAAAGCGCGCGCGTGGGCGAGGGCTCCCTCCCCGCGGCTGCTTTGCCTGCGCGTTTCCTTCTGCTCCGCGGCTGCCCCTGGACGACGCGGCGCCTTCTCTGCGGGTCCCCCGACCGGCTCTCGCCCCTCCGAACCCGCCGGTTGGTTTTGCGGCTATCGGGGCCGGTCGAAACTCTCTCCTGCCGCTGCGGGAGGGGCCTCCCAGGTGGGACGCGGCGTCGTTCTTTGGCCTTTATGGGGGGCGGGGGTGCGGGTGGGGAGGACAGGGCACGATCTCCCTCGGCCGGCTGGCGTGAGGCATCTCCTGGCCGCCTCCGTTGGAGCTCCTGCGGGCTAGGAGACTTTCTGCGGGAGGAGGGTGGCCTGCCTCCGGAGCAAAAAGAGGAGCTCTAATTCACCCCCCCCCTTCCCCCGCCCCCGCTCCTCCGGACCTCGGGAGAGCCAGCTCGCGCGCGTCGCTGCGCATCCCGGAAAGGTACTGCGAGGACTGGAGCAGCAGCTCCCCCCCCCCCATTACAAGGAAGGCCCAGGTCAGCCGGCCCCAGGGGGAGGAAGGGTCTGCCTCCCCCAAGACTCCACGACTGCACCGGTGAGGCTGCTGTGGGGGAGGAGCCAGTGGCCCTTCTCGGAGAGGCTCCTGGGATCAGGTCCAGGGGAAGGTTGAATGAAGCCCCCAAGGAGTCTCAGGGCAGAGCCAGCCTTTGGCGCTGAGGACCCCCACCCACCTCTTGATCTGGTTTCTGTTGGAAGCTCCCTGGGAACGCCAGCCAGAGGATTAGATGTAAGTGGAAAGGCAAAACCAGCGGGAGGAGAGACTCTTGGTGGGGGGGGGGCCTCCCCAATCACCTCCCTCTGGGATCCCTCCCAGGAGCCTCCAGGCAAGTGAGGCAGGGACCCTCCTGAGCTGCATAGTTTTAATAGCAGAGGGACGGGCGGGGGGGCGCTTCTGGTGTAGAAGGTCTCTTATACTTGGGGGGGAGCACACTCTGGGGGTTGGAAAACACTCTGTGCATGGACAGCGATGCAATGCACTGCCAGCCTCAGCAGCTCCCCCCATGTGATCCCTCCTGCCCACCGTTTGGGAGGAAGAGGCAGCATCGCATTTTCGGAGGGGCTGAAGCCAAACGGGCCCTTTGCAGTCCCCCTCAGGCTGCTGACATGGAGTCCCTGGGGCCCCATTGCTCGGTCTTGGGCCTCCTGCCTTGGCTGGTTCCGGCCGGGTCGGAGAGAGCTTGGGCAGCGGCTTCCCTTCCTTCAGGCAAGCCAGGCCTGTTTGATCAACCCCCCCCCCCCCCCGGCCACCAGAGCTCCTTCCCTCCCCGAGGTGCTCGCTCATCCCAAGGCTGGAGGCTGGACGCCTTCATCCAAGGCCCCTGGGCTGGCTCTGCACAATCAGGCTGACGGAGAGAAAGGCAAGGCGAGGGCTCATCCTGTTAGCCCCAGAGGCCGTCTGGCTCAGTTCAGTGTGGGGCTAGCAGGAGGAAAGGCTTCTGGGCCCACCAGGCCATGGACTTTGCTGCCGGGGACTGTTCTCATAAAAGCTGCTTTGGATGATGAGAAGGGGGGCTGATGGCTCGTAGACAGTTGGGCCTCGGGGTTATGAATACAGACGGCTGTTTCCCTCCTCTGGAGTCCAAGCCAAGGCCTGGGGGGCACGGCTGTTGGGGGACCCCCGCTCTCAGTCCAGTGTGGGGGTCAGAGAGTCCATTTGGACCCCAAGATCGCCCCCGAGAAGCCCAGGCTGGCTGATTGGGGCACCGGAGACAAGATGCGGCTAAATTGGGGTAGGGGGAGATACAGTCCGGAAGCCCCACCTCCTTGGCGGGGAGGGCGGCTCTTGTCCCCCAGTCCAGAGTGGCCAACAAGCCGCCCAACAGCTGCGCTAGGTGGGCCAGATGCTCTTATGCAGATGTTTAGATGATCTCTAGGGAGGCTGGCTGGGAAACTCTGGGAGCCCACCTGTCTCCTAACAACCGAGGCTGAGACCCCCTGCTCCGAAGGGTGATTGATGAGAGTCTGCTTGAGTTGCACAAGACAGTTTGCACAACTGCACAACCCGTCTTTGGTTCACACCATCAGCCGGGATGGCTTTCCAGCTTGATTCGTTCTGTCTTTTGCAAAGCTGGCTTAGCACGTTTTGTGGATTTTGGCAACACACCTAACAAGGCCCAGCAGGATTGGGCAGTTGTGGGAATGGAAGCCGAGTGTTAAGATGCAGCGGGAAGCAGACCCTTGCGTGGAGCCATCCCGGGGTTATTCGTTCGGCCAGAATGAAATTAGACAGCCTCAGTTGAGCATTTGGCATGTCGTGGAACCCCCAAAACTGGGATAATTCGGTGATCAGATTTATTGATTTGGGTGAGCCCTGATTGGCCAACTTTTAACATTTTCGTGACTTCAGTTTATTTGAGCCTCTCGTGAGTCAACATGCAAGTCAGACAGAAAACGGCCTCAGCTCCGTTCAGCACAGGCCGTCCTCGACTTACGGCCACACCTGAGCCCAAAATTTCCGTGGCTAAGTTAGACATCAGTTAAGTGAGTTCTGCTCCATTTTACAGCCTTTCTTGCCACAGTTGGTAAGTGAGTTGCTGTGGTTGTTAAGTGAGTAAAATAGCTGGCAAGTTAATCCGGCTTCCCCTGTTGGCTTTGCTCATCGGGAGGTGGCAAAAGGGGATCACGTGACCCTGGGCGCTGCAACTGTCATAAAAATGAGTCAGTTGCCAAGGGTCTGGATTTTGACCATGTGACCATGGGGGGGGGGCTGCCACGATCATGTGAAAAATGGGCATGTCCATTTTTTTCAATGATGTCATAACTTTGAACAGTCACTCCATGTCCAACTGGCTGGATGGGACTGCTCAGCCTGTCAGGCTCAGCCCCGCAAGAGGCTCCTCAGCAAATGCAGCTCTTCAGCTGCAACTGATGGGGGGGGGGGCACCCGGCTTTGGATAAAAGCCCCCCACCATGACTGTGCTGGGACACAAGCTGCCTGCTCCCTGACCCGCCCCATGAGGGAAATGGGCAGGTAAGAAGTTTGATATATGAATAAACAGAGATGGTCAAAGGCCTAGGGGCTGAAGCATGTGAAGAACGGTTGCAGGATTTGGGTATGGCCAGTCTAGAGAAAAGAAGAATCAGGGGTGACAGGATAACAGCCTTCCAGTGTCTGAGGAGCTGCCACAAAGAAGGGGGGGGGGGTTTCACGTGATTCTCCAAAGCCTCTGAAGGCAGGACAAGAAACAACGGATGGAAACTGACCAAAGAGAGAAGCAACCTGGAATTAAGGAGAAGTTTATGCTCAGTGAGGACAGTAAACCAGGGGAACAGCTTCCCTCCAGATGTTGTGGCTGCTCCATTACTGGATGTTTTGAAGAAGAGGCTGGAATGGCAGAGGGTCAGCATCAAGCTCCCTTCGTCCTGTGCGCTCCCACAGGGAGGGTCTTCTCAGGGTGCCGCCGGTAAAAGATTGCCGGCGGATGACACCCAGGGGGAGGGCCTTCTCTGTGGGGGCACCTGCCCTTTGGAACCAGCTGCCCATGGAGCTTAGGACTGCCCCCGACCTTCGGTCATTTCGCCGAGACCTGAAGACCTGGCTCTTTGAGCTTTCCGGCCCAGGTTGGGTTTTAATTGGGGTTTTAACTGGGGTTTTATATTTTTTCAGGTATTTAGTTTAATCTTTTTTAATTGCTCTTAATTTTTATACTGATGTTTTATATACCCTGTAAACCGCCCTGAGTCCTACGGGAAAGGGCGGTATATAAATTCAAAAAATTCAAATTCCTGCTTGGGCAGGGCTTCGGATCAGAAGACCTCCAAGGTCCCTTCCAACTCTTTCATTCTGTTAAATAATATAAAAAAGTAAATCAAATGCTGCCTTAGGGCCCAAGCCAGGCTTCTGGTCTTTGCACACGCTGAGGTGTGAAACGGTGGTAGTGGCGCCAGCAGTGGAGTTGCCACACGGCCTCACTGGGCACACAGCAGAACAGCACACAGATTCCTGCCTGCCTTGGTGCCTGGCTGGCAGCAGCTATGCCCACAAGGCATCCGGGTCCAGCCAGAACGGCTCCTTTGGGGCTGGGCTGTCAGCTCCATCAGCTCCTACCTCTTCAGCTGTTGCCCAGTGGTGCCCGGAGAGGGAGGCCGGGAGATGCCAGCTGGCATTGGAGCCTGTCGCTTCACACGACTCAGCTGAGCGGCTGTGACATCCGGGAGAGGGAGCTGCTTCTCTGGGCGGGAGCGCCCAAGGCCGGCTGATGCCCCCGTTTCTCCGCCTCCTGAAAGATGGTCGGGGCTACCAGACCTACCTCCTCACTGGCATCCCGGGTCTGGCCAGAGTGCTCCAGCACGTCCAGGGGCTGCTGTGGGGTCCTTCTGCCCCAAAGGATGCTGGCCACGTTTGGAGCCACATAGAAAGGCACTGATGGGAGGAGAACAAGGGGGGGCCACGTGGGGGCGCAGAGCTGCGGGGGGTGGGGGAGGAAGGTGCCCAGGTAGCTCAAATGGAGTGAGTGAGCAAGAGAGGCACCTTTTAGGAAAGGGCCCAGCCCTTCTCTCCCCCCCCCCCACACGGAGGCTGGTGGGAGCTCATCTTCCTGGTGGAAGGGAGAGGCTGGGATGAAGACAGCCTTCTCCTCCTCTTCCTCTGTCCAGGGGGGGGGGGCATGGCTGGGACTCCTTTGCCATTCAGTGACCTCTGTGTGTGTGTGTGTGTGTGTGTGTGAGTGAGAACGGGTTTATTGGGAAGACTTTCCTCTCAAGGCAGCCCAGCCCAGCCGACTGGAGAGCCTGGGGGAGCCTGCACCCTGATCCCAGAACCCCCTGCCCCAAAGAGGGCCCTAATGCCACCGCTCGTGTGGGCAGGGGCTGCCCCAAGGGCTCATCTCCCTGCACTCAGCTTGTCTGCAGAGGAAAAAGAGACAGTCTAGCAACTGAGCCCATCAGCCACGGAGCGTCTCAGGGCAGTCCGGGCTCTGCGGAGTGGCGGGAAGTTCCAGGAAGAGCTGGAATCTGAGCACTCTTTCACACGACACCCTCAGCCCGAACCCAGCAGCTGCATTTGCACGTGCCAAGCAGGATTAACCTTCCCTTAATTCTGAAGGTCTCGTGCAGTCCAGGCCACTCGAGATTGCGGGCAGAGTCAGCTGGGGGCCAAGAAAATGCCGGAATTACGGGAGATGCTGTGGGAAGCCTGGCGACCCCCTTGTTTCCCTGTGGGACTTTCCTCCTGGAGCCCGGCTGGCTGAGCGGCAGGACGGATGGCTGGTGCTGGGGGGGGGAGGCGGGGCTCAGTGGGGTCTAGCCCTTTGGGGTTTTCTTACGACCTTTCTTGCCACAGTCGTTTAAGTGAATCCCTGCAGTTAAGTTAATAACCCGGTTGTGAAATGAATCTGGCTCCCTCCGTTGCTTTTGCTTGTCGGGAAGTTGCAAAATGGGATCATGTGACACTGGGACGCTGCAACCGTCATAGGTATGTGTCAGTTGCCAAGTGTCTGAGTTTGGATCACGTGACTGTGGGGATGCTGCAACGGTTATAATTGTGGAAAATGGTCCTAAGTCACTTTTTTCAGTGTGGCTGCAACTTTGAATGGTTACTAAATGCACTTCTGTAAGTCGAGGACCGCCTGTACTTAGCATCCAGGTTGCCACAGCCCAACTGGGGGGGGGGTTCCCTTCCCCAGAGAGAACTGGGGTCGCAGGCGGTGCCGAAGCCGGGCAGAGGGTCCCTCTCTGCCCCAAAGGATGCGGGTGCCCAGTTCTTAAAGGAGCTGCTGGCCGTCATCCAGGAAGGGCAGAGAGTTGCTCTCCAGGAAGGGCTGAGAGGGATCCCGGGGGACCCACCTGTGGGACGCCGGAGGCTGGCACTCCCGCTTGCAGCCTTTTCCAGACTGGCACGAAGCTCGGTTCTTCTGGTCTCAGCCAGCAAAGCCCCAAAGCCCCCAGCCGCTCTGGCCCAGGCCTAGGCAGGCGGAGGGGGTTGGTTTGGACCCCCTTGGTGGGCCAGCTCACCTCAGCCTGGTTGGGAAATGCCACCACCTGCCAGGCTGAGGGAGAATTCACCCTCGTCTCCACTTGCTGGAGGGGCCTCACCTGCCTCCCTCTGCCTCTCTGCCTGTCACGTCTCTCCCACTGGGGCTGCGTACCCCTTGGGCCTGCAGGATCTCCTCTGATGGCTCACTTGGGTCCTCCAGGGCTGGGGGAGGCTGGGGGCCTGCCCCACAGTGCCCCTTGTTTTAGATGTAAGAGGTTTGTCTGGCCAGTTGAGAGCAGCCAGGCTTCGGGGTGGGCACCCTCCCTCCCTCCCAGAGTGGCCCTGCCCCTCACCCCTCTTGCAAGGGTGGGGGGGGGACCAGGGGGTCTTGTCAGGCCAAAATGGCTCAGCTTGAGGAGCTTCAGTTGACAGGTGTGCGACTGCCTAAGAGTGCCAGAAATTGGGGGAGGGGAACATGCACTTGCTGCTGTGCCTGTAGGGTGGTGGCCACACATCAGTTTTGGCCTGGGAGCGGCTGCTGTGCTGCCTGTGTGTGGAGGCCCTGCGCGCTCGACCTTCACCCGCTTGCTTGCCCGCTTACCTCCCTGCCTCGCCTTCTCCGCCTCCACGGCCCCAATGCGTGTCCTAGTTGCATCCCTCTTGCGTCGCTCATTCGCTCTGCCTGCCCAGCGCACCGCGTGCCCCCCAGGCCTGGTCCTGGGCTGTGAGAAGCAGACGCCGCTCTCCGTCTCCCTGGCATGAGGCAGCCCCCTTGCCCGCGGCTGGCCAGGGGAAGGAGGCCTCTGCAGCGCCCTCCTTGCGGTGGTGGCTGCCAGACAGGGTCCTCGGTCCACCCGTTTTTCTTTGGGGGCCCTGGGAGGGGGGTCAGCTTTGGGGGTTCCCATTGTGCTGAGCAGGTTATCTTTTATTACTGAGTCTCCTCCGGGGATCGGCTGGTTTTGCATTGGACTTGCACGTTTTCAATTGTGCATGAATGTGTGGGCAGATGAGTGGCTGCCTCCTGGGGACAATCCTTGCTCCGTCTGAAGCTGGTGGGGGCTGGGTGGAACCTTCCCAGGACCAAAAAGGGGAGGTTCGCGCAGAGTCCGGCTGACCCTCCCCCTCCCCTCCCCAGGTGCTTCCTGCCCGCGGCGAGACTCACACCGAGGCCAATGTGGGAACTCCTGCCGCTGCTGCTGCTGCTGTGCCTGGCCCCGCCGCCGGGCCCTGCGATGCCCCTGCCCCCTGCCCACAATGAGTCCGGCCCCTCCCCGGCCCCCCCTGCCACCCCCACCCTGCTGCCCACCCACAGCGAAGCCCCCGCCTTGCGGCTGAACCTGGGGCTCAACTTTCAGGTGAAGGTGCGCGGCCAGGGGCAGCCCCACGCAGGGTCCCTGCCCCGCAGCCAGCCGGACGCCCCCGCCCACTCCCCAGGCGAAGGGGGCCTCGCGGGCGCCGGCCAGGCTGCAGAGCCCGTCCCGGGTTCCACGGCCGGCCCGAGCTCCTCCCCGGCGCGCGCCCTTCCGGCCCCCCGGCCCTCCGCGCCCCCCGCCCGGCCACGGGAGCAGGGCAGCGAGCTCGGCTTCCAGGTGGAGATCGGGCTGAGCGCCGGGCTGAGCCAGGAGGCGGGCCCGGTGCTGGGCGGCGGCGGCGGCAGCCTCCTCCCTGCCCTGGCCGACGCACTGGGGATTGCCAGCCAAGGAGGGGGCCCCGGTAAGTACTGCTGAAGACTTGGGGGAGGGGGGGGGGGGAGGACGCGCAAATGGAAAGGCCAGCCAGGGCGCGTCCGGAGCCGGCGCCGGGGAGCCCTGCGGTGGCCAGCGAGGGGCCCCGCAGGAATGGCTGGAGCTCCGCCAGGCCCCGGGCGGCGTCGGCTGGAGGGACAGAAGAGAGAGGAACGGGGCCGGGGCTCTGGCCAACTCATCCTGGGGGGGGAGGGTCCCAAGCCCCCCTGCTGATCCCTTGCACGGGGTGGTCCTTGCTTCGACAGGGCTCTTTGGATTCACCCTGCCTCCGGAGCTGTGGAAGCCCCCGGAGTGGAATGTCACCGGCAGCCCCGTGGAAGCGTCTGAGGACCCCCACCCCACTGCTGAAGGGACCCTAGGGCCAGGTAAGAGTATAACTGGGGGGGGGGGGCGGCTGCCATGCACGGGGCAAGGAAGTTCTCCAGCCTCACAGCGGGACACCTGGCTGGGAGAGGGAGCCAGAGATGGCAGGGAGATTGGTCTCCTCCTTGAATGTTTCTCTGGGTTGGGACGGTGGAGCAGCCAAGGGTCCTTTGGGCCACCCCCCCAGGGCCCGTCCTCCACCAGGGGTCCCTCAGGGGCCCCCGAAACCTTCCTTGGTCTGGAAACCAGGCCTTGGATGTCTTCCTGTCACTTGACCTTCAGGCAGGTTTCCCAAGAAAAGTGGTTTAGCAGTGACTATTAACAGCCCTCAGATTTGCTGAGATTTTTTAAAATAATTCATATTAAAGCATTTTTTGTAAAGTTAAAAGATTAGTTAACAAACAATGGGGAGCAAAGGGAAAAATGAAACCTTAAAGGAGGAACTTCCGATCTTCTCTACAGCAGCTACTTGCTTAAAGCTGCTTCCTCCCTTCTGAATTAATAATGGGGTTCCTTCTCTCCTTTATTAATCGGCAATTCCACAAATTGCCAGTTCATTTTTACCCATTTTCAGCAAAAAGTCCGTTAAAGTGTTCTGATCTGTTATAAAAATAAAAAAGAGGTGAATTTAGCCATTTCTGCAAATTCTTCACCCTCCGTTCCTCCATTGTGTGTATTTTTGTCTTCTGTCTGTGTGTGTATATTAACTTGACTGCATCCTCTTCCAACTGACTATCCATAAGTCCTAGTAAGCGAAATTCTACTTATCAGTTTTTAAAACTCTGAATCCTCATTGCTTTTTCATAACTCCACCTTACATGATAAAATGTCCCTTCACGCTTTTTTACATTTCCAGGAACAATGATAAGAGGATTTTGCTGGGATTTCTGGTAGCGAAGCAAATGCACCTAGATTACCTGCTCCCTCAGTTGCTTTGCACCCGTGTAGTTGTGGGAGGGGGCGGGGGGGGGGGGGGCTGCTCACCAGACAGGAATTTCCTCAGGATGTTCGAGCGGGACAGACATTCCCAGGAGCCTCCAGGTGGGAGCAGAATCCGCTTGAAAGCTTCAGAATGTTGGATCTGAATTCTCAAGCATGGAGGATGTGGGATCTGGGGATGTTCCTGCCCCTAATTCTTGCGGTCCTTCCATGCAACAATGCTAGAGTGGGAGGGGCTGTGCGTGGGTGTGCATGAAAGCAGGGAGGAGAAAGAGGGAGAGAAGAAGGGAGAGAGGTGGGCCTGCAGGAACCGCCATCCAAAGCCTCTTCTGCATCAGCATTAGCGGGTCTGGTCACCAGAAGGCCTAAGGGGCAAGACCGGCTCTTTGGCTGGCTGGCTGCCTTCCAGCGCCTGTCTCGCCTTTTGCCCCTGTCACCCTCAAACATTCCTCCCTGGTTTCGTCATGGATCCCGAGGAACAATTTAAAAGAATCTCTGTTTATGTAGAATGTAGATTCAGCTGCCCATCTTAAGCGTATAACTCTGGGCAGGGAACGATAAGAGAACCCACAACCCGTGAAAATAGCCCGGTCCAAGGACATAGCAAGTGAGGCTCCTCTTGGCATGCAGCGCCCTACAGACAGGCGGGCACACGTCCTCTTCTGGGCCTCACCCACTGAGGGAAGCAGCTGCCCTTCTCCTGAACCTCACTAGAGCCCTGCTTATCCTGGGTGATGGGTGTCAAGGGGCATCAACTTCAAAACAGGCAGCCGGTGCCACCTCAGGTGCCCAGGGCTGGCAGAGGAGTGCCACCTGCAACGCTGTCACTGCAGGCAGGAGCTGTCTCGTGAGTAGCCTGATGGAGGATGGCAGCCCCTACTTGGCTGCTTCAAGGGGAGGAGAGCGTCTCCCGAGCCGGTCGTTTGTCTCCTTGTGTGTTTCGGAGGGGACAGGGACGTCTCGAATGCCAGGAAGCAAAAATGAAAAATGCGCAGGGACGAGGCAAACCGGAATATTTGCGGCTGAGCAGGATTGCTCTGGCCTCTTCTCCCTTGAGTTCCCTGGACTCTCTTGGGGGAGGCACTCCCATGCGGGGGAGTTCTCTGACTCAACTGAACAGATGTGGCAGAAGGTTCCATGGGCTGCTTCCATCATCAGAAGCACCTGGCAACCTTGGAATGCAAAGTCTGTTTAAGAACCCACTTTACTGGGCAGTCTCCAACATTCAGAAATGGATGCGACCAGCAAGCCTCACAAGATCCCCCCGGAGATGGGAATCTATGCTGAAAAGCACAACATCTTCCAGATCATGCAGGGCCTTATGGAAGCTCTCCTTGTGGCCCGGCCGGCCAACCCCATTGACTTCATGATAGAACACCTCAAGAAGAACAATGAAGACGTGCCCAGGGTCTTCATCGTGGGGCCCCCGGCCTCTGGGAAGACCACCATTGCCCGCTGGATTTGTAAGCACCTCAGTGCAACATATCTTTGCCCCAAGGAGCTCGTGCACATCAAGCTGCTGAAGAGGGCCAAGGAGGCCGAGGGATATCAAACACGTGGGGAGATGATCCCTGATGAGCTGTGGGCTTCTCTCCTGCAGGAACGCTTGAGCGACGTGGACTGCGAGACCTTGGGGTGGGTGGTGGACGGCTTCCCCCAGACCAGGAAGCAGGCCCTGGAGCTCCAGACCCTGGGTGTCCTACCTCGGCACCTTGTGGTCCTTTATGCCCCGGACACCGTGCTGATCGAGAGGAACCTGGGGAAGCGTGTGGACCCTCTCACCCAGGAGGTGTACCACACCACCTTTGACTGGCCGGTTAACTTCACTGTGCAGAAGCGCTTGGTAAAGCCGGAAGACACCTCCGAGCAAGCCACCGCTCAGCGGCTTTTGGAAAACCACCGCAACATGCCCGGCATCGTCCAGACATACCAGGATTGCTACAAGGCTATCAACGCCGACCAGCCTTGCGTTGACGTCTTTGCCCAGGCACTCAATTTTGTGCAGAGTCGTCCACGCTCCAATGCCCCCTTCACTCCCCGCATCCTGCTCCTGGGTCCCCCAGGCAGTGGCAAAAGCCTGCAGGCAGCTCTACTGTCCCAAAAATACGGGGTGGTCAACATTTTCTTTGGAGACCTCCTGAGGGAGAAAGTGGCTGGGAACACAGGCGTGGGCGAATTCATCAAGCCCTTTTTCAAAATGGGGTGCCCTGTGAAAGACAACATCGCTTTGCACGTCCTCAAGGAGCGGCTGGAACAGGACGACTGCTGCACCTATGGCTGGGTACTCCACGGCTTCCCTTGTGACGTGGACCAGGCGCTGCTTTTCCGGCAAATTGGCATTGAGCCCAACCGAGTCTTCTTCCTCAATCTGCCCACCGAGGTAGGGCTGCAGCGCCTCTGCCAGCGTGCCACTGACCCTGCCACCGGAGAGAGATACCACACCATCTACAAGCCGCCTGTGGAGAAGGAGGTCCACCAGCGCTTGCGCAGGCACCCCAAGGATGACCCCGTCCAAGTGGAGCGGAAGACGGATATCTACAGCCACCAGCTGGCTGACCTGGAGGAGCATTACGAGGACTCGATTTGTCTCAACGCAGACCAAGACCCCTACACCATCTTTGAGTACATTGAGAGCTGCCTGGTCAAGCCTCTGCCCGTCTGTAAGCTGTAACGCCAGAGAGGTGACCTCCCGTGGCTTTGCCAGCACTGCCCTGGCAGCAAGCAGCAGGGCATGGATGGTGAGGGGAGGGCAATGTGTTTAGCAGTAATGGGAAAATAAAAATATTTTGTTTTAATGCGGAAGCCATCTCTGCCTCTTGTTTAAGAAATGCCTTGCCCCTGGGTCAGCCATGGTGCCCGGGTCCTGCAAGTCGCTGCTCTTGGTGCCAATCTCTGTCAATTGGCAGCAGGCTGGATGTCAGAAAAGAGCCTTGTTCTGCCTTCCCTGGAAGTAAAGTTGGGCCAACTCTGGCAGGGCTGAGCTAACTTCTCCCAGTGATCCTGTGGCTGGTAGTGGCCCGTTTTGGCTACCTGCCCTAGAGATTAGCCTGCTCTGACCCCTGAGGCCCCAAAGGGTTGGGCCCAAGAAAAGGGCACCTCCCCGTCAGCAGAGCCCGGTCCAGGTGGGGCACTTTCTGTCCAGTTGACAGGGAAAAACGGGGCTGATGGAATTACAGCTGGGAGCTTCTGGCTACCCTTGCCACACTTTGTGGCCCCCAGCCCCCATTCCTAATTTTGTAGAGGGAGGGGTAGGTGGCTACAAAAAAGTGGGAGAAGTTTTCCAAAGGGGTTTGGTTCTGGGTCCCCTGAAATTTGCCACGTCCCCCCAGTTAGGCTTGTGGACACGGCTCTATTAGGGGCCCAGCTGCCAGAGAGACAAGTGAGGACTTGCCCTTGGTGTGGAGGAGGGAGCTGAGCTTTCCCCCTTTGGCTGGCTGGTGTGGAGTCCTCAGCCCACCGGTGATCTTCTGCCTGTCCAGGGCATCTGTTCCATTAGCAGAAGGTTTGCTCTGCCCTCCAACCTTGGGGGGACTGGGTGCTTTGAGAGCCCTTGGGCATCTCCGTCTGGCCCTGGGTGGGCAAGCCCCTTCTTCTGCTTCCCCCATCTCCCAATTAACAGAGTTGGAAGGGACCTTGAAGGTCTTCTAGTGCAGCGGTCTCCAACCTTGGCTGGCTGAGGAATTCTGGGAGTTGAAGTCCACAAGTTGTAAAGTTGCCAAGGTTGGAGACCTCTGTTCTAGTGCAATTCCCTGCTCAAACGTGAGAGCCTGAACCATTCCAGACAAATGACTGTCCATCTCTTCTTGAAAACCGCCCGGCTGACCTTCCATCTGAACGTAGCTGGGAGGATTTGCTTGGTTCAGCTCCTCCATCCTTCACAGGGCATCCCCGGCCAGCCACTTAACGCAGAGGATTGCCTCGTCTGGGACGGCCCAGTCTTCAGGAACGCAATGGCACAACATAGGAGAACCAGCCCATCAGGACCGCATTGGAAGGACAAAGGCCGCTCTTTCAAGGACAGCAAAGTCCACGTTCTGGACAGAGGACAGCTGGTTTGAAAGACCCGCAGGTTTGAACAGCCCTCTCTCAACAGATACGACACCACCTCTCTCCAGGCTACCACATGGTCCTTTCAGCAGTTCCAAGAAGGCTCCACACCCATTTGCAGCACTCAGGTGACCTTCAGGACACAGGTAAACATCTAAAGAAGGCAAACGACCAGCTGTCTGCAAAGGAGTATAAATCTTTCCATTTCCCACTGTCCAGTCAGAGCTGAAGAAGCTTCTTGGAAGAGAAGCAAAATGTCTTCAGAGAGAAAAAGGAAAGTCCAGTTGCCTCCTGAAAAAGCACCTTTGGGATAAAGTCAAGAACTACCTACACTTATGATCTAAATCTGAAATTACAAAGGCCTGTTTCCCATGCCCCCATGATCATGTGACCATATTTTGGGCACTTGGCAACCGGCTGACGTTTATCAGATGAGAGGTGACATGATAGCAATGTTCCAGTATCTAGGGCTGCCCCAAAGAAGAGGGAGTCAAGCTATTCTTCAAAGTGCCCAAAGGCAGGACGAGAAGCAACAGATGGAAACTCATCAAGGAGAGAAGCAGCCTAGAACTAAGGAGACACTTCCTAACAATGAGAACAATTAACCAGTGGAACTCCTTGCCTCCAGAAGCGGTGAATGCTCCAACACTTGGAAATCTTTAAGAAGAGACTGGACAGCCATTTGTCTGAAATGGGATAGGGTTTCCTGCCTGAGCAGGGGGTTGGACTAGACGACCTCCAAGGT
This sequence comes from Daboia siamensis, assembly GCA_024449315.1. Lineage (NCBI taxonomy): Eukaryota > Metazoa > Chordata > Lepidosauria > Squamata > Viperidae > Daboia > Daboia siamensis. The sequence continues at coordinate 35,020 of JAKJMR010000375.1, forward strand.
CCCTTCCAACTTTATATTATAGTGTCTGTAATGATCCATAGTCACATGACCCCAATTAGGATGTTTGTCTTGAGAACCAATGTTTACTTCCAGTCCTCATCTAAAAACACCCCACAGCGTAGCCGCTGCCTTCCCTTAACCCCCAGGGCAAAAGAAGGAGCAGCATCAAGCAAGGTCATATGACGCCCGTGATTTACGAGGCCTCAGTTGCAGTCATAGGTCAAGGACCACCCATGGAAACATCCAGATGTGATCATGCTGCCCCTCCTCCCTGTTTTATGTTCATGCAGATTAGGGGGGGGGGGTCTAAGACATTTTTTTTTGTGTAGATGAAGCCTCCATTCCCTGACTGTGAAATGGGTCCCAGTGCGTTTTTCTCGGGAAGTTCCCCACCGCCCCTGCTGCCTTGCAAGGGGGCACTCGCGTGCCCAAAGGGAAGTAAAATGCAAACAAGGGGGAGGCACCGGGGGGGGGGGTTTCGCCACTGAGAGAGGCTGGCTCCCCTGCTTCATTTTTTTTTTTTGGCAATCTCATAATTGCAGGAGGAATCCCATCCTGCAATACCTTCCCCAGAATCCTAAATGCTTGCGTCATTAACAGAGGCATCATCCCAGATCCTAATGGCCACCCTTCCTCTCTTCGTTGGCTACAGGGTTCAGGCTGTGGGGAGACCGGCCCCTTGGCTGCCCCCCATAGTGCCCGAGCTGTGCTTTGAAAGAGGCCGGTGAGGCATTGCCAGGCTCTTCACGTGCCCCATCCAGTCCCATTCTGCAAGAGGGCTGGGTGGTTTTTGAAGCACGGATTCAGCCCAGCACGTTTAAGGGTTCTGGTCGTCCTGCCCGGCAGGAGCAGGAGCCAGATTCCGCCTTTGGTGGGCTGCTACTTCTGTCCCCACAGAGGGTGCTACGGGCTTTCTGTGGCTTCTGCTCACAAGGGAGTGTTGCACAGCCAGGAAAACAGGCCACTCAGCAGTGAGACCCTGGTGAAGCAGCGCCTGCATTTCCTGCGTCGCATGAGAAAAGCCCATCTTCCTTCCCCTGTCCTGACCACTTTCTGCAGAGGGACGATCGAGAGCCTCCTGTCACGCAGCAGCATCACAGTCTGGTTTGGAAGCATCCCTGCTTCGGACAGGAAGGCGGTGCAGAGAGTGGTGAGGACGGCCGAAAAGATCATTGGCAGTTCCCTCCCTCCCATCCGGACACAGCACAGAAGCGATGCTTGAGCAGGGTCCACAAGACTGTCTGGGACACGACACACCCTCTTCACAACCAGTTTTCCTTGTTCCCTTCTGGGAGGAGGGGGCTTCGTGGTATCCGTAGCAGAACATCCAGATTCAGCCACAGTTTTGTTCCATGTAGCATCAACCTTGTGAACTCTCAAGCTTCCTCTTTCCGCTATGTATTCAAGATGGACAATATTTAATATTTGTTATGTATATGTAGGCTGTGGGTCTAAACATATGCTGTATATAGTATGTTTAGGTGTGTGTCATGTATGTGTTCACTTTGAGAGAGGGCAACTAAATTTCATTTTTGATGTGTGACCTTGTGCTCACGGTAAACAAAATGACAATAAAGGCTACCTTATCTGTCAGTCTGGCTGCCTCTGGTCCTGGGGCTGGAGTCCTACATCCCAACTGGGTTGGACCACCTCCTTGGTGGCTGCCCATTCCTTGGGGGGTCTGAGCAGCTTCTGCCAGCCTTGGGTCCCCCTCCCCACACATTCAGGAGAAGGAGGGTGGCTGCTGAGGGGCAGGGCAGGCTAGGAGCACTCGGGGGTCTGCGGGACAGAAGGGGGGCAAGGAGTGTGTTGTGAAGTTGCAGGTGCAAAGGGGCGGGACACTTTGGCATTAAAACGAAGCTGCTGAGGATCAGGTAATGGAAGGAAGCGCAGAAATGTTTCCGAGGGAGGGGGGCAGCTCCATTGCCAGCCTCCACCAAACTCTGGAATTGCTGCTGCCCAATTTCTGGACCTCTGAAGGCCCTCAGATGGCAGGCTTGGCACGTCACTAGGAAGAGAGAGGGAAGGATTGGAGGGCACTTGGAGACCCAACTCTATGGCTCCAGCACTACAGCAGCCCCTCCTCCTCCGGGACTCTGCACTGGCGGAGCAGCCACCCTCCCACTTGGACCCCGCAGGCTGCCCAACGCCGAGATTGTGCCAGCACTTCTGCGGGGGGAGGGGGGGAGCCACCTTCTCCCGGCACTGCAGGCCATGGGCCAGGAACTCCGGAGAAAAGCGGCTCCTATTTTGGGGAGGGGGGGCTCCGCAAGGGCGCGCTGCGTGACGTGGGCTGCCGTCGGGGCAGGAGCGGCCCCTCCCTCCCTGGCTTACCCCTCCCTCCCTCTTCTCTCCCCAGGACCGGCGGAGTCCAGCGGCAGCCCCAGCGCCCCGCCGGGCAGCGAGGAGGCGTTCGTGGCCCTGCCTGCCTGCCTGCCCGACCGGCCCGACGCCTGCGGCTCCCCCCGGCCCGAGCCCGGCACACCCCCGCTGCCGCCCGGCGCCCCCCTCTTCGTCCCGCTGCACTCGGACTGGAAGGCGGCGCTGGCCGCGTGGGGGCCGGCCTGGGAAGCCCACGTCTACGGGGCCGGCTCCCTCTTCGCCCTGCAGGCAGCGCTGGCCCTGCTCGCCCTGCTGGCGCTGCCCTGCCGCCGCCGCCTGGCCGCCCCCGAGGCCCGCCTGCTGGGCCTGCTCCACCTGCTGCTGCTGGGGGCCGGGGGCGCCCGCGCCGGGCTGCTCTTCGGCCAGGCCGACGGGCGGCAGCGGGAGCGGCTCCCCGCTCTGGCCGTGCGGCTGCTGCGCGACCTGCCGCTGCCCTGCCTGACCTCGGCCCTGGCCGTCGCCCTGCTGCTGCTCTCGCGGCGCCCGCGGGCCAAGCTCTCGGCGCGCCCCGGCCTCCGCCCGCCCTGCCTGCTGGCCCTGCTGCTGCTGGGCCACTTCTCGGCGGCGGCCGGGGCCGTGCTGGCCGCCGAGCGGCTGCCGGTGCTGCTGCTGGCCTCGCGGGCGCTCTTCGCCCTCCTGGCCGCGCTGCTCTCGGCCGCGCTGCTGGGATGCTCCTGCCTGGCGCGGGGGGAGCCGGCCCAGATCTACGACCTTCGGAGCGCCGCCCCGCCGCCCCCCGGCCAGGGCTCCTTTGCCAGCGGCCGCCGGTGGAGCCGCGCCGCCCGCGCCGCCTCCCCCGCCGCCGCCTTCGGGCTGCTGAGCGCCGGCCTGCACGCCTACTCGGTGCTGCAGGCGCTGGGCTACGGGCTGCGCCCGGCGCTCTTCGGGCCCTGGCCCTGGTGGGCGCTGCAGCTCTCGTGCCGGCTGTGCGAGGCGGGCGTGGGGCTGCCCCTGGCCGCCTTCGGCCTCCACCTCGCCTGCGGTTGCTCTGCCGCCGGCTGCTGCCGCCGCCTCGCCTCCCGCCCGGCCAAGCCCCCGCCGCTGCCCCGCGGCCTCCACTGGGCGCTCTCCCAGCAGGAGAAGCTGGCCGCGCGCGAGCCGGTGGTCCGCAGCCAGTCCGACTACCTCCCTCTGTGCGCCGTGTCCCCGGAGGGGCCCGTCGAGGCCCGCCCCGGCGCGCCCGCCTGGTCGGTGCTCAGCCTGGCCGCGGAGGCAGCCGATCCCACCGCCGACTTCCAGCCGCCCTCGCCCATCGATCTGCGCCGCAGCATCGACGAGGCGCTGTCGAGCGAGGGGCTCCTCCGGGGCAGTGGCGCCTTCTCCGCCTCCAGCATCCTCTCGCTGGACGCGAGCCCCGAGGGCCCCCAGCCCCGCGCGGCTTCCTGCCTGGAGCTGGGCCTGGACGACGGCGCGGCCGCCCTGCATCAACGCGGGACCGCCACCCTGCCTTCCTCCCCCGCCAGCCCCAGGGGGAGCGTCGCCCCGGAGCCTTCCCCGAGCCGCGGAAGCTCGCTTCGGTCTTCTCCGGCTCCCGGAGACCCACTCGGGCCCCCTCCCGAGCGCTCCCGGGCGTCGGTGGGGCAACCCGGGGTGGACGCGGCCCTCGCGCGGGCGGAGTCGGCGGAGGTTAGCCGGCAGGCGGATGCTGTCAGTGTTGGCAGCGACACCATAGATTTATAACCCCCTGGACCTACCCCCCCCGGATGGACCCCCGGCCCGAACCTCCGCCGGCTGCTGGCGCGTTCCCGGCCTGGGGGCTTCCCTCCTTGGGAAGTGCCGGGGGCAGGTGGGCCGGGGTCTCTGGCCCGGCGGAAGGCGCGCCCTGCCTCTTCCCACGTCGCTCTGCCTCCGCGCAAAGCGTCGAATTCTTGCCCGCAAAGGGGTCGGTTTCGAAAGCCCGACAAGCGCCCCACAACTAAGCGAGCTGCTCGCTGTGCAAACGCAGCTGCCGGGTCTTCAGCGGACCCGGTTAAAGGTGGGAACAGAGGCGATGGGTCGGGCTTCTGCCGCTGCACCGCCACCCTCTCCTCCCCTGCTAGCGTAAAGGGCTGCCCCTCCCCCGTCTCCTCCTTGCTGGGGACCCGGCCGAGGTGGCACTGAAGTGAACCCCCCCCCCTTCCCGACCTTCAAAGCCAGCAAAAAGAACGGGGGGCTCTGTTCTGCGCGCGCAGGGGGGGGAGGAATCCAAACCCTCCTTCCGCAGCTCTGGAGTTTTAATAAAAGGACTTTATGGAAAGGCTGTCTGGTCTTCGTGTTTGGGGAGGGGAGGGCCCCTCCACTTGCCCCACCCCTCTTAGAGTCGAGAGCCTTGCCCCTCCCGCTACGAGCACCCCGCCCGGGGGCCTTTCGAGTCACCAGCTGGCCACCCTCTTGGGGTGCGGCTCCTACAGGAGATGGACAGCTGCCCTCCCTGCGGCCCTGCCAAGGTGGGGTGGGGTCATTAGGACTCGCATTTCCCCTCCCAACTCCTTTTTTCCCCTCCCAGTGGAGGGCTGTGTTTTCCCTCAGCGCCTGTTACCATATCCCAACCCGGAACTGTGGACATGGAGCATCCAAATGGATTGAGGCTGTTCCGAAAAGCCGCTCTCCCCCCACCCCCGACCAAGTGCTTTGTTTGCCACGGGTGGGATGAATGGACTCAAAGGCTGGATGGGGGTCTCCTGGAGGCTCTCGGGCAGCCCAGCTGAGTGCATCAAGGGGCTCGTCTCTCTCCCCCTCTCTGTGATCTCCTGGGTGAGGGATAAAAGCTCTCACTCCTGCCCCCCCCCCCCCAATTCCAGCACAAGGAAAGACCAGCCGAGCTGTTGCAATGACATTCTGCTGCTTTTATTTACGGATAATACAGGACGCAGCATAGGGCCCTGGCATGCGCGAAAATTACAGTGTTGGGAATCCGGGGGGGGGGGGGGGGAGCTGGACCCCTCCCCTTCATAGCCAAGATCCTCTTCCCCAGGCTGCAGTGGGGGCTGGAAGGGCTGGGGCAGGGGCGGAGAAGGGTTTGGACAGAGGTGCCCCCACCCTTTTCAGTTGCTGTCCTGGATTTGGTCCCTTGTAGCTTCTTCCACCTGGGACCACCCCCTCACTCCCCAGGCCAGGGGGAGGGGGGAGGGCAGCAAATCCTTCCTGGCTGCCCAACCCGGAGGCCCGGGAGGTTGGGTCCAGCTGCACCTGAGGCTGTGCCCAAGAGGAGAGGGCTGGGAGACCACCCGGGGCCCCCCACCTGCAAGCTGGAGAACCCAAGAGGGGCGTTCACCCCACCCGATTGTGCCCACCGAGGAGTCGGCCAGAACCCCACCACCGGGCGAGAGCTGTGATCTGCCGAGGGGCCGCCTGCAGGCAGCCCGAAGCGCAAGGCGTTGGCCACAGCCAAACCAGGGGCGAGAGAAGAGGTGGGCTTCAGCAGTGGCCACGGGCAGGGGGGCCGGAGCGGTCACTGGCCGCTGCTCTGGAAGTTGTCCTCAGTACAGCCGCTTCTCGTAACTGCAGGGGGGCAGAGGGGAAAGGAGGATCAGCCCCTCCATCCGGCAGCTGGGGGGGGGGGGAGACCTTTTCTCCTGAAATCAGTCTCCCAAGGGGGGGCAGCAGGAAGTGGCCCCGAGGAAAGCCCCATGGTGCCAAGCAAGCCCCCCTTGCTAGCTCTCCTCCAAAGGGGCCTGCAGAGACCCCCAACCCTCACCAGGTAACGTGGGGAGGAGAGGGAGACAGCAAACCAGGCGGGGGAGCAAAAAAGGGTGGGGGGCAGCAGAGGTGGCTCGCAGGGGCAGTAGAAGCAGGCAGGGGAAAGGGCTGCTGTGGGTCTTGGGCCCTCGGCCCGCAAGAGAAAGACCAGGAGCCAGGAGCCCTCCCCAAAGGAGCCCCCAGGGATATCAGCCCCACAAGGGGCACCAGGCATCAAAAGGGGCAGAGCTTGGGAGCCCACCCTGGCCAGGCAGCTTCGGGGTGGAGGGGGCATCAGG
>JAKJMR010000375.1:70362-84178 GCA_024449315.1 Daboia siamensis
CTATTCTATTCTATTCTATTCTATTCTATTCTATTCTATTCTATTCTGTAATCCTATCCTATTCTGTAATCCTTATTCTATTCTATTCTATACTATTTTATTCTATCCTATCCTATTCCATATCTTCTCCTCTCCTCTCCTCTCCTCTTCTCTTCTCTTCTCTTCTCTTCTCTTCTCTTCTCTTCTCTTCTCTTCTCTTTTCTCCTCTCCTCTCCTCTCCTCTCCTCTCCTTCCCCTCCCCTCCCCTCCCCTCCCCTCCCCTCCCCTACTCTACCCTACTTTACTCTATTTCTATAATTCTACTTAGATTTTGTCCAAATCTACAGAGAAGCTCCCTGTAGGCAAGACGTAGGCAAGCGGTCTCCCTACAGAGGTTGTGGGTTCACCCTCTCGGTCAGAAGAAGCTGAACAAATTGTCTTTTGAGGTTGGTCTAGATGAGGGGACTCCAATCTTGGCATGTTTAAGACTCACAGACTTCAACTCCCAGAATTCCCCAGCTAGCATCGCTCTACCCAATCAATCTCCAACCTTTCCGACTCGACAGACCAGTGGAAGTGGGGAGGGGGGGAGGGAGAGAGAGGGGATGCTCCCGCTTCCCTGGCCCAGTTCTTAACGGGCTACGGTCCGGCACTGGACCATGGCTCAGGGTTTAGGGACCCCTGGTCTAGATGATCCTCGTGGTCCCTTCCACACTGGGTATTAAGCACCAGACCTGATTGACTTCTTAGGTTAAACACGGCCTACCTTCTCCAAGCACAGAATTTACCTTTTATTGACCTGAGTTGAATTTTGAATGAACCTTTATTGTCAAAGTACAACCATGTACACATTGAGATTGGCTGAGCCTCCCTTCGTGCCCCCACCCCAACTCACAGTGACAACAAACCCTCCATCTTATTACACCATGTGAGCTAATTGCACAACACACTGGCCTCGCAAGTCAATCATGCATAAAGTTTATAAAATTATTTCCAGTTCAAAAGCCTGACAGCCCATGGATAAAAGCTGTTCAGCCTGTTGGTACGGCTGGCTATACTCCTGTATCTCCTACCCGATGATAGGAGAGTAAAGAGATACCGTCCAGGGTGTGAGTCGTCCCTGAGAATCTTCCTCACTCTTCCAAGGCAGAGGGTCCTGGCGAGGTCATCCAGTGGTGTCAGGGGACAGCCCACGATGTTTTGTGCTGTGCCTACCACCGTCTGTATTATCTTCCTATCCACAGCTGTCAGGCCAGCATACCAAACCACAATACCATACTAGAGGACGCTCTCTATAGTAGAGGGTCATTAGCCGTTGTTCTACCCTGTTCTTCCACAAGACCCTGAGGAAGTGGAGTCTCTGTTGGGCCTTTCTGGCCACCTGGGTTGTGTTGACTTTCCAGGTCAGATCTTCACACTCCCAGGAATTTAAATGAGGAAACTCTCTCCACACAGCCCCCCCCCCCACGATGTAAAGTGGGGCAGGTCCCTCTCTTTTCCTCCGGAGGTCTAGCACCATCTCCTTCGTCTTGCCGATGTTCAGGTGCAAGTTGTTCTCTAAACTATCCATAGGGATAGTTTTTGTATCTCCCCCATACACTGTTTCATCTCCACCTGTAATAAGACCCACTACGGTGGTATCAACTGCGAATTTAATGATCACAGTGGATGGGTCAGACGATACACAATCGTATGTGTACAGTGAGTACAGATAGGGGCTAAGCACGCAGCCCTGTGGTGAGCCCGTGCAAAGCTTCAGGGGGGCGGATGAAACAGACCCAACCCTCCCTGAGGAAGTCTTTAATCCAATCGCAGATGGAAGGGGAAAAATTCAAGTCAGTCAGCTTTTCAATAAGGATGCTTGGAAGAATAGTGTTGAAAGCCAGCTTCCAGGTTTCTCCAGATGGCTTGCTACAGAGTGTAGAGTAGTAGCTATGACATCCTCTGTCGACCTATTTCCCCTGTAGGCAAACTGATGTTTATCGAAGTCCGGTGGGAGGCATGTCCTAAGGTGTTGGAGGACCAGTCTTTTGAAGCATTTCATCACTGCAGACGTTAATGCAATAGGTCTGTAGTCGTTCAGGCACTCAATTGCGGTTTTCTTTGGGACTGGGACAATGATGGCTGCTTTCAAGCATGAAGGTACACAGGCCAATTGCAAGGAGACGTTAAAAATCCTTGTCAGGACCCCTGCTAATTGATCGGCACAATTCTTAACCACTATCCCCAGCACCCCATCTGGGCCTGCAGCTTTGCTGGGATTCACAGCCTTCAATACAGCTCTCACTTGGTGTTCACACAGGGTGAGTGGCTGAGAGTCAGAAGGCCGGCCAGCAAAGGCTAATGAGGCTGGTCTTTTCACCTCATAGCGAGCAAAGAAGATATTCAGCTCCTCTGCCAACGAGGCATCGGTAGCTCGACCTGTTGTGTAAACTGGCCTTTACCAATTGCCAGGATGTATAGAATAGAATAAAAATGTTATTGTCACTTTATATGGATGCCCATGAAACCTCACACCCATTAGGGGTGTTTTACTGGGGGGGGGTGGAGGGGGGGGCAGAGGGAGTGCCATCGGCCTTCCCTGACATTTGGGGAATTCTAAGGGGAATCAAACCCGTGCCAGCCTGGCAGCCTCCAGTGCGCCAGACTGGGCTCTGGGCTCTGCTTCTATCTCAATGGAGTCAGCACTTACTCTGCCAGTGTGACATCACAGCCTCTTCCAGGCGGCACCCCAATGCCACTGTGATGCACACAGCTCTGCTCTGGCCAGTTCCATTGATTGCAGAGCCAGCTCCCCCCCCCCTCGCTGAGTCAGTGCTGGCCCCCGCTGCCTGGGCAGCTAAGGGAGGGCCTGGGCATGCCTGCCCTCTTGAGCCCAGCTGCCCCACACCCCATGGCTAGAGGGCTCTTCACAGACAGCATCCAAGATGTTGGCAAGGCACTCGGCTTGGAGGGGGGGGCTGCTCTGCCAGCTGATCCGTTCCCCAGATTACAACCTGTTCCCCAACTCAGCTGTTTTTGAGAGCAACTTCATTCAGGTTCGGGGGGGGGGGGCAGACCCAGGAGGAGGGCTGGGCCTGGGCCTGTGCCAAAGATGCCCACTTAGCCTTCTGCCTTCACCATTAGGCAGAGATGATGGGGGGCGCAGCTGGCTGCCTCTTCTGCTGGGCACGCCACCGGGAAGCTTTGGGCTGTGAGGAGGGTACCCTCGCCCGTTGCGCCCCCTGGTGGGAACAAGGGGGTGGCTGGATTTGACGAAAATAGATTGACTCAATCCAGGCGGGTCTGGCCCTTTAATTAACTTGGGTGGGCGGGAAATGGTTTCCACAGGTCACAAAGAAGGGGAAATGGACGGACATCACCCACACACCCACCATTGTGACTCTGGCAGTGACCTCCTCGGATCCCTGCCTCCCTCTCCCCAATGTGCTCCTGATGGCCAATCACCGGGCCCCGCTTGGGAGGCTCCAGGCCGGCGGCCGGCGGCTGTCACAGATGGACCTAACCAGGTGATGTTGGCCCAGGGTCAGGAGGGAGAGACCCTGGCCCAGGCCTGTCCCCACCTGGGCTGGATCAGGAGGGGAAGCAGGCCAGCACCAGAGAGGCTTGGGCTGCCCCGGGGCACCTCCCCACAGCCAGAGGAGGAGGAACTCGGCCAGATGTGGTCCCAGGTTGCCTCACACATGCAGCTCAAGGGCTGGGTGTGTGGACACCGCCCAGAGCCTCGTCTTGGGCAGCCTGAAGTCCCTACTGGGGCATGGCATGGCATGTGTGCCCAGCGTTCCTGGCATGAATCCTTTCCTGGGTTTCTCTAATAAACCAAAAGTGGCTGTGGGGAGCAGAATTTTGAGACTTGGGAGGTGTCTCATTTGGGGGGGGGGGGCGCTGCAGGCAAAAGGGAGCAGCCAAAGCCCCCATTCCCAGTCCCACCCCAAGGGGGTCTTGCCCATCTCCCAGCCCTGCCCCACCCCCACCCAAGCTCCTGGCCCAGCCTGTCCTTGACTGCCTCTGTTGCTTTGCCCAGGCTGCTCCCCCTCCGCTACGTCCAGCTCTCTGTCCACAGCGCCTCCCAGCACATTTTGCGTCTCCAGACGGTGACCAAGACGGTGTATTACCTGCAGCTGCACCACGAGCATCCAGAGGCCGTCTTTGCGCTCTGGAGCCGCCTGACCAACATCCTGCACAACGGCCTCTCCACCACCACCAAGGACCCGGCCATCCCCATCCACCACTGCCTGGTCTCCAGCCGTAGCAGCAGCGCCTCCAGCATCAGCCCCGTGGCCGAGGTATGCGGCCCCCTCAGCGCCAATCAGAGTAGAGCGGGAAGGGACCTTGGAGGTCTTCCAGTCCAACCCTCTGCTCAAGCAGGAGACCCTATGCCCATGGTGGCAAGCCTATGGCACCCATGCCACAAGTGCCACGCAGAACCCTCTCTGTGGGCACACATGCCATCGGCCCAGTCCTAGGCCTTTAGCTGGGTTTTATAAAACCTTTCTGCTTTAGGCCTCCACCGCCGTGTGCCAAAAAAGAGAAAAGCTTCAATTAATCAATTTCAACTTCTCACGGGAAAAGATCTCGCACAGTTGGAATCGATTGATTGAACTTTTTAGGCCCACCCAGTCTGCCGTTGCCACCGCAGCCATGCCCACCCAATGGACCATGCCCACCCAATGGGCCACTCCCACCCAATTGGCCACACCCACCCAATAGGCCACGCCCACCTGGCACCCGATGATACATAAGTGGGTTTTGGGTTGCAGTTCTCCATCACTGCCCTATGCCATTCCAGACAGGGGACCGTCCAGACTCTTCTTAAAAATCTCAGGTGTTGGAGCACTCATAACTTCTGGAGGCAGCTTCTCTACCTCTGGTTAATTGTCCTCACTCTTAGGAAGTTTCCCCTGAGCTCCAGGTTGCTTCTCTCCTTGATTAGTTTCCATCCGTTGCTTCTTGTCTTGCCTTCCGGTGCTTTGGAAAATAAATTGCCCCCCCCTTCTTTGCAGCAGCCCCTCAAATACTGGAAGAATGATATCATGTCACTGCCTGGTCCTTCTTTTCTTTAGACTGGCCATAGCCAACTCCTGCAACCCTACTTCATAGGTTTTAGCCTCCAGGCTTTTGATCATCTTAGTTGCTCTTCTCTGCACCCTTTCCAAAGTCTCAACATCTTTTTTGTAATGTGGTGACCCAACCTGGGTGCGGGATTCCAGAGGTGGTCTCACTAAGGCTTTATAGATCAGTACTAATACTCAGCGGAAGGGCCACTCTGGGAGGCCACAGGAGAGGTGCAGCTGGTTGCAGCGGCTGCCCTGAGAGGCTGCTCTGACAATGTCCCTGCAGAGGGTGGATGGCTTGCAAGGAGCCAACGGCAGGAGAAGGATGCTCTAAAGGCCAGCCAGATGCCCTTCTCTCTCTGGCTGCATGCAGAGACTTTTGATTTCAGAGAGCATTCCGGAAGAATCTCTCTCACCCAACCATCTAGAGCCATCCTGCCAGCATAGCACCAGTTTGGGGGGAGGGGGGGTCCTTGGTGCTCTCTGAGCTCGGTGGGGTTTTTGCAGACTTTTCATGACCCAACTATGTAACATCATCAGTGCTGAAAGGGAGAGGGGGAGTGGCTTTATATACAAGTCCTGTCAGGTTTGGTGGGAGTGGTCTTGTTTGTTTGTCTGAGTTGGGATTGGGGTATAAACAAACCCTATTTCCTTCAAGCACTGATGATGTTCCCTAGTTGGGTCATGAAATGTCTGCAAGGAAACAGCCCAGTTCAGAGAGTACCGAGGACCCCACGGTTCAACCCTGAGCTACAAAGGACCCCTTCCTCAGCTGGGTCCCCATCTCCATAATGAGACAGGCTGGTCCTGGCCGCTGCTGAGCTACACCCACTTTCACTGAATCCAGCCATGGTGCAAGCAAGCCTGACTTTGGCTGTCACCTTCCTTTCCACCTCACAGGGATGGGATTGCAGCCGGGGTGGGGGATCTGTAGCACTTTGGGGGAGCAGGGCATTGGTTACTCCTCCCTGGGCTCATGGAATGAGGGGGGTGGTGTGTCTCCATGTAATATCAACTTCTTGTTCCCCCCCCCCCAGCACTCTGAGACGGTGATGAGGAGCCCAGGGGTAATAATGGGAGTGGGCAGGAAGGTGTCGGGCGTCACCGCCCAGTTCTCCCCAAGACCCAAGCAAAATCTGGAAAAGACCAGGAGGTAAGTGGGCTGATCAGCCCCCCCCCACCCGTGCCCGCCCTCCCTCGTCAGTTTGGGGCAGGTTCAAACCTCTGACTTGCATAGACTTCCCTCCTGAGCTCCTATCTGAAGACTTCATGCTAAAGTTCGTTTAGTGTTTTCTTGCTCATCTGGGCCAACAGTTTAGGGACAGGTAGATATAAGGCAGGTTCAGGCGGAACGCCGGACACCCTGCTGGGGACAAGAGTGGTTCGACAGGGCAGTCTCCCCCCCCCCCCATCCCGAGAGCTGGAGGTCTCCGAACAGAAGCTGGACTCCCCTTTAAATCGGAGATTTTTCTTTATTTTTCTTACCGAAGTTGCTTTAAGCTGAATTGACATCCGGAGCGGCAGGAGATGGTCCACCTGTCCGAGAAGGGCCCTTCGGAAGCCTTGGGAGTGGGCCATCCTGAGAAGGAGGCATGGGGGGGGGGGGAGCCAGGGGCGGGGACAGACACAGACCCCCCAAATGTACATCTTCTGAGAAAAATTGGGGGGGGGCAACCCCCCCCCCCCCCCCCCACCGCAGGACGAGCTTTGGCAATCCCTCCTACCTCCCTACCTCCCGCCCACCCGCTGGGTGGGGCCGAGGGGGGCCGGGGGTTGCCCGGAGGGTCCCTTTCCTGACCCACCCTGCCTCTCCTCCTGCGCCAGAGTCTCCTTCCAAGCGCAGCGGCAGCAGCACAGCCTGGACAGCTCGTCGGGACCCTCCAGCGACAGTAAAGGTGAGCGCTGCCCCCCCCCCCAGGACTCCAGGCGGCGGGGGAGGCAACGGGGCCCTTTTTTTTTGCCGGGCGGCGCTCACGTCCCGGCGCGCCCGGTAGTGGCCCAGGACAGCAGCCCGGGGGCGCCCCAAAGCAGCGGCCCAGGACCCCCCCCCCTCTGCCCGCCCGAGGCCGACCCCCGCCTCCTGCTCTGCTCTGCTCTGCCCGGCAGTTCTCTTCTACGACCTGCCGCCGCCGCTGGTGTGCGCCCGGTGCCGGGGGCGGCTGCCCAGGAGCGAGCCGCGGAAGTGCCGCCTGGACGCCCGGCCCGCCGACTCGGACCCGGAGCTGGCGCCCTGGATGGACCGGAGGGTGCACGGCCTCTGGCAGCAGGAGACGCCCACCTGGCTGCAGCCCCTCTGCCGGCTCAGCAGCCTCGCCGCCGCCGGCTGGAAATAGGCCGGGCGGGGACCCCGGCGGGGGCGGACGGGACGCCTGGACACGCCGCCGCCGCCGCCGCCGCCCAAGCGGGGCAAGAAGCGCCTGGCAGGGCCAAAGCGCAAAAGGATCAATAAAGCTACCGGCTGGACCCGACCCAGGCGTGGCGCCCGCTGGCCGAGGAGGATGCGGGAGGGGCGGACGCGGGGACAGCGCCGCCCGGGCCTGGATCGGGGCCGCGGAGGGCCGAGGCGAGGGGGAGGCGCCGCGGGCAGGCCCTGCCGGAGGACACGGGCACGGCCAACGGGGGTGGGGCGGGGCGGGGGGGTTTCTAATACCCCTCTAGCCTTCCTCCTACCCGCCCCCCCCGGCCTCTTCTGTCCCCCCATCCGCTGGAAACGGCATCCCGACTGTTGAGGGGAGCCCTCGGAGTGGGCTGGGGTCCCACAAAGCCCCCCCCCCCCGTGTCAGGGCTCCCTCCTTTGCCCAGAGCAGGTGGCAGTTCCCACCAAGGGGGCAGACCCCCACCTCTCCAGGGGCTGCTTTGGGGGGCGAAATGGGCTGAGATGGGTGGCTCCATCCAGAGCTTAACCCAGAAGATGAAGAAAGAATCTGGGGGACCAGCAGGGGTCTCGGCTAGGGAGCCTGGCTTTGGGGGAAGGGCTGAGCGACCCCCCCCCCCCCCCAGATGGAGTCAAAATTTGGGGAAGGGCGGCTGAAAGGGCAAGATGCTGTTTCCCCATGACTGGAAAAGCCCTCCTGGCCATAGCCTTCCCCCCCCCTTCCCCTCCAGCCCCCTCCCGGTGATCCAAAGGAAGGTCCCGCCAATTTAGGGGCAAGGTCGAAGCCAGGCCTGACATCTGCTTGCTGGGGTGCTCAAAGCAGTTAGGACCCCCACTGAGGACGGGGCAGTCTGGAGGTCAGAAGTGCCCTCCTTTGCCAAGTGCCAGCCTGCCATAAACGGGGGAGGGGGTGCGTGAGGAGGGGTGGGAGCCAGTGGGACCGAAATGAAGCCTTGGCGCTCACCGTGCCCAGACCAGGGGTGGGTGGGAAGCAGAATGTGTCGCTCCAGACCAGCCGGCTTTTGCCGGGAGGGGTGCCAAAACAACTTCTTTGAAGGTTAACTGGACAAAGAGGAAAGGGGGGGGGGGGGGGGGGGGGCGGGGGGAAAGGAAAAAGGTGGGGGGGCAGCCCCCCCCCCCCCCCCCCCGCACAAAACCTCGGTTCTGGCTCTGGACTTCTGTAACCGCCTGGCTTTTAGTAAAAGTATTCTTTTCGCTTCCAATGGAGTGGAGAGTCTTGCTTGCCAAGAGGACCCGGCTGGGGCAGGGCTGACCGCTGCATCTTTGGGTGGGCGACCGAGGGAGGCCCCTGTGGGAAGGGACGGGGGTTCCCCCTCCCCCGCCTTTGCTGTGGGAACTTAACCAGCAAAACGGTCGACTGCTGGTCGCTTTCTAAACCAGGGGCCTTCAAACGTGGCCCTTTGATGACTTGTGGACTTCAACTCCCAGAATTCCTCGGCTGCAGGCATGGATAGATAGATGACACAGAGAGAGAGAGGGGGGGGGGGAAATATATTTATTTACATAAAACTACCAAGTTCCTGTCAGGCTCCATTATAGTTATAGGTTGAGGACTTTCTACACATTGAAATCCAGGCAGATGAAAAACTGCTGAGGAGGGTCAATGGCAGCCATTAACACAATAGGTCAGTTCCCCCCCCTTGCCCACCCCCCGTAGCTTTTCTTGGTACCCCTCCTTTCCTTTAGGGAAATGGCAAGTTCCGGCAGTCCTTGACTTGCAACCATTCATTTAATGACTGTTCAAAATGACAGCAGCACTGAGAAAAATGACATGACTTTTTCACACATATAACCGTTGCTGCATCCCTGTGATCAAAATTCAGACGCTTGGAAACACTCGTATTTATGACGGTCGCAGTGTCCCGGGATCAAGTGATCCACTTTTGGGACCTTCTGGCAAGCAAAGTCCATGGGGGAGCCAGATTCACTTAAAAACCATGTGACTTAACAACTGCAATGATTTATTTAAACACTGTGGCAAGAAGGCTAGTGAAATGGGGCAAAATTCACTTAGCCGTCGCCTCATTTAGCAACGGATACTTCGGGCTCAGTGGTGGTTGTAAGTCCAGGGCCCCCAGCACGAGGCCCTTCAGCCGGATGAATGGGAGGCCGGAGAGGGCGGCTTTAATGCATTGTGCAGCTTTTGCGGCTGGGCTGTGGGGTCCAGCTGGCCC
This sequence comes from Daboia siamensis, assembly GCA_024449315.1. NCBI lineage: Eukaryota > Metazoa > Chordata > Lepidosauria > Squamata > Viperidae > Daboia > Daboia siamensis. Next base: position 79,965 of record JAKJMR010000375.1, read on the forward strand.
CCTCCCCACTCTAGCTGGGGGGGTGAGTTATGCCGGCTCAGCTCCGAGGGCCCCTCCTGGCTTTTGGAAGCAACCCTGTGGTTCTGGAAGGGGTGGGGGGGACAAAGAGCCCCCAGGCCCTTCTGCACAACGGGGCAGGAAGGTCACCCAGCCCCTCTGGCTTTTCTCCCGGCTGTCCCCCTGCCAAGCAAAGCCTTCAGCTGGCAGCCTCCCTCCTCCATTCAGGCATCTGGATTGCAGAAGATGGTCCCAGCCGTTCCCACCAGCTGCTCTGGGCGTCTCTTTCTGGCCATCCTCCCCGTCCTCAGGCTGGAATCTCCAGACGTGGCAGGCTGGGTCAGGCAGGGCCGTGGCAGCCTCAGAAACAGACACCCACCCCCCAGTTCTCCCTCTTCCCTTTATCTAGGGCAGGTTGGGTCACTTCACAGGTGCATTCCAGCGTTTGCCCCTTTCCCGCCTAAGTGGTCTCAGGACGAGTCCTCTGCCTTCTCCTTTAGCACAAAACCAACTCAGAATCAGAACAGAGCTGGAAGGGACCTTGGAGGTCTTCCAGTCCGCTCAAGCAGGAGACCCCACGCCATTCCTGACAAGTGGCTCTTCTTAAAAACCTCCAGTGATGTTGCGCTCACAACTTCTGAAGGGAAGCCTTTCCACTGGTTAATTGTCCTCACTCTCAGGAAGTTTTTCTTTAATTCCAGGTTGCTTCTCTCCTTGCTTACTTTCCATCCGTTGCCCCTTATCCTGCCTTCTGACGCTTTGGAGAACAGCTTGACACACACACCCCCATCTTCTTTGTGGCAGCCCCTCAGATACTGGAAGGCTGCTATCATGTCACCCGTTTTTTCTTTTCTCTAGACCAGCCAAAAGCAAATCCTGCATCTGTTGTTCTTGGTATGTTTTAGTCTCCAGACCTTTAATCATCTTTTAATCAGCCCCTCCTGCCTCTCTCCGCTACAGGAGATTCGTGTATGGGGAGGGGGGACAGGGTCAGAACCCCCACCCCCTTCCCCTCTCCTCACCTTTCACTTGGAGCTAACGTCGGGGCGGTTTTCAGGCTTGCTGGTGTGCAGTTCCTAGAATCCCGAAACAGCACATCTGGAGCACATCAGGTTGGGGGAAGCTGCCCCACCTCCTTGAGGGAGAGCATTTATCTCCCACACTTTCTCCAGCTTTGGCACAAACATGCTGTGGAGCATCCAAATGCAAAGCATTGTGCTGCATTCTGGAGGGGGTGAGGGGTGGAGATCCTCTCCCTCGGGGACACCGGGACCTCTGGCGACTTGGCTTCAGGGCTCAGTTTTAACCAGATGCTCTCTTTTTCCTAGAAGATGTTTTGCTTCTTCAGTTCTTCCTGGATGAGAAGCGAAATGTTTCAGAGGAAAACAGCAAGAAAGTCCAGGTGCCTTTTGGAAAAGCACTTTTGGGACAACCTGGAGGACAGAGGCTCTGCACAGACATCTGCTCTCGCCTCCTTCCAGTTAAAGGAGGGGCCCGGAGAGGAACCCCTGGGAGGCACTTTCTCCGCACCCTCCTTAACTGTTTAGCTGCTGGGCTCTTTCTCCAGGAGGGGAGGGGGCAAAGAATTGGGGGGGGGGAGTGTTCCTGTTGCTCCTGGTTTTCCTGATCTGGAGTTCTAGCACTGAGTCCAGGTAGTCCTCAGTTTACAACCGTCGATTTAATGATTATTCAAAGGTACAACAGCACTGAAAAAAGGGACTTATGACCGTTTTCCACATTTACGACCATTGCAGCATCCCCATGGGCACGTGATCCAAATTCAGAGGCTTGGCAACAGGCTCATATTTATGACGGTCACAATGTCCAGGGATCATGTGATCAGCGTTTCTGACCTTCTGACCCGCAAAATCAATGGGGAAGTCAGATTCGCTGAACAACCAGGTCACTAACTTAACAATTGCAGTGGTTCACTTAACAACTGTGTTAAGAAAGGCTGTAAAATGGGGCAAAACTCACTTAACAACTGCCTCGCTTAGCAATGGAAATTTGTGCTTAATTGTGATTGTAAGTCAGGGACCACTTGGAGAGTCCTCTTGGAGAGTCCTGGCCTTGTGAAGTAGTGCTGATACCCCCAAAAGGGGCTCTCCCCCAATTCACCCCCCAACCCCCCCCCCAACCTGCAGCTAGTGAGCCAGTCTGGCTTGGACTCTTTCAGGAGATGCTATGCCCACATTCAGAGGTAGCTGGACAGACTGGACCAAGGCATGGATGTGGGCAGGGGGCTGAGCAGGCTGTTTCAAGCACCCACCTCCACTTGCCCGGCCCACCCCACCACGTCCTGCCCTCCCAGGCAGAGGGCAAAGGAGTTGGCCTCTCAGCAGGAGGGGGAAAAGAGCTGGGAAATTCCATCCATCTTTAGCTGTACTTGTCCCACCTTAACACTGCCAGGACAACCCAGCTGTTCCCAAAGCCGAATCAAGCAGCACATCTTGAGCTGGACCCTTTCTGGCTTCAGAGGCTGCCGAGAGTCCAGCTATTGTGCAGTTACACTGCAGCAGTGTTTCTCAGCCAAGGTGACTGTTCTTCAATGCCCAGAATTCCCCAGCCAGCATTTAAGTCCGCCCACTGACAGTGACCTTCTCGCACTAGCAAGAAGGGCATCTGGCTGGATTAAATGGGGTGTGTTCGCGCTGCGCATTCTTGTTTGAGGCTTACATAAGCCGTGGAGTTGTGTTTTGAGCAGAGGTTTTGTGAACTGGCAACTCAAAGTGCAGCATTCCTGCTCTTCTCCCACCAACTAGAATTGGAAGAATTTTACCTGCGGGAGGAGGCAGCTGAGCTGGGTTCCTTGGCCAGAGAACTGGACCTGCTTCGCCCTTTCTAGGGTGGGGGCAAGATCTCTCTCTGGAGCAAGGAGGAATGCTGGGTTGACTCTCCCAAGAGGCCAATAAGACAGATACAAATACATGAACAAACAAATAAATCCAAGCACCACGTCATGGGATGGGGTGCTTGCAATTGTGTGTTTGAATATTTTATTAGTTTATGAAAATATAAAATACAGAGTTAAAAAGAAAAATGAAAATAATGGGAAAGGGGGAAGAGAAAAAGAAAAGAATGGGGGTGCTTGCAATTGTGATGCGCAGCAGAGCATGGCTGACGTGGCTCCCCAAAGCCCCCTGCCCCCCCTTCTCTCCCCCTCCTGTTTTCTTAGCAGGGATCTGAACGCAGGCCTAGCAGGCGATGGGAGGCCTGGCAGCAGAAGGCTGGGTGGTTCTCCTGCCAGCAGGTCCCTGTGCCAAAGACGGGAGGGGGGGGGTGTTTCCCACTCTGCCCCTCTCTGCCCCTCCCCCTTTTTTGTGCACACAGAACCCCTGCCCGCCCTCCTTGCCAAGTCAGGAAGAGCTGGAAAGGCAGAGCTTCGGGCTCCCCTCCTGTTCGGGGGGCTGCCTCCCTCGCTGGAGATGGGCTCTTGGGGGGATTGCCTGAAGAGGAAGGGTGCTCTGAAGGGAGCTTGTGGGGGGCCGGGGGGGGTGAAGCCCTGAGCAGATCAAGGGTCCTGGAGCAGCTCTGCCCAGAGTGGCCTTCCAAAGGGCAGCCACCCTTTTGTTCGCCCTCCCTTGAGGGGGCAGGGCCTCGTGTCAGGACCCCAAGGAGGGTTTCAGGCAGATTCTGCCCTGCGAACGCCTCCACTTTTCTCCTGCATGCAGGGGGTCCCTGACTTACAGTCATTCGTTTAGTGACCATCCAAAGTTACAACAGCACTGAAAAAAGTGACTTGTTTTTCACCCTTAGAACTACTGCAGCATCCCCATGGTCATGTGAGCAACATTCAGAGGCTTAGCAACTGGCATGTCTTTATGACGGTTGCAGCGTCCCAAGGGGGCAGGACTGAGCTCGCTCTGAGCCCCCCCCGCAAGGCCTCTGCGATGGCTCACTGGCTCATCTTGAATGGCTCAGAGCAGTTTAGTTCTCGGCAGGGGCAGGGGGCATATACAGTTGGTGGGTGTGTGTGTGTGTGCGTGCACGCACGTGCACGAGATGTTTCAAGGCAGCATCTGTTTCTATGCAACATCTGTACTCTTCTCTTTATGGGTATTGTGCATGCAAGATGTGTAAAAACGGGCGAGGTTTTCATTGTGTGGTGGCAGCTGTGTGTTTTTGACCCCTTTTTTTTTTTTATTGAAAAGTTTTTCAGTACATTTTAATTATTACATCCCATCCCCCAACCCTTCCCAACCCTATCCCACCCTCTC
>JAKJMR010000375.1:93213-106575 GCA_024449315.1 Daboia siamensis
GGGGGGGGAGAGGAGAGGAGGGGTCACCCCCAACCCGGTCAGCTTTTCTTCCCTCTCAAGCTACAGCCCACAGGGTGACCCCCCCAGGTGAGCCCCTCCCAAAAGCTTCCAGAGGAGGGGGCGCTGCTTTGCTGGAGCTGCAGAAAACCTGGCTGCAGCCCCTCAGCGCCCTTCCTGGGGGCCTCCGCTCAGGGGGGCTTCCCCACAGGCGCTGCTCGTGGGACAGTCCAGCCAGGCAGGGGCTGGATCCTGCCCCCGACTGTCCGTGTGGCCCCTCGCTGGCACCGGCTGGGTGACCGGGGGCAGAGCCGCAGGACTCCCACGCCTCCACGCCTCCTCCCCTCCAGGGGGTCCCAGAGGTCTCTCTTTCCCCCTTGGGGCCAGGCCGCCAGGGCCCCTCACCTTGTCCAGGAAGGGAGACTTCACCCTGAGGTAGCGCGACATCACGTAGAGGCAGAAGAGATGCCGGTCAATGCCGGCCCCCGTCATGGCCAGGCGGTACATCTGCTGGTGCTTCTCAGCCGCCACCCGGAAGAGCTGCAGGCGGTCCAGGGGCTATGGGGAGACCCGGAGGGGGAGGGGTTGATGCCCAGCCAAATGAGGCGCTTGGCTTCTGCAGGGCTGACCTCCTGTGCTGGAGGTCAGCTCCAGCCATCTTTGCCCAGCTTCCCCCTCTCTATCTTGACCCCCCCTCCACTGAAAGCACCGGCAAGCCCCCCCTCCATCGTCCTCCAAATTACGAAGGAGCTTCTCTTGCTTAGGTGGCCCCACATTCTGGGTGGAACTTCCATGCCCCCACTGAGCCCTTTAACAGCGTCAGGGGCTCCCCTGGGCACTGCCCGCTTGTCCCCACCCTGGCCAGGAGGCTGGAGGCATCTGAAGCACCCTGGATCTCATCCCTGCCTCTGCCCGCTGCAAAGAAGCTGGGCGACCACCAGACTGCCCTCCGCTGGATCCCCCGAAGCCCCTTGCGGTCACAACCTCTCCCCACCCCCCACCCCTCCTGGCAGATGGCAATCTGCACCCCAAATTGGCTGCTCTGGAGCTTCCGGGATGCCAACATCCCCCCCCCATGGAAGGCAGGGGGGGCATTGGAGGGGAGGGGGACTCACGCTGCAGTTGGGGTTGCTCATGCTGAGCACGAAGGCCGTGGCCTCGCTGGTGCAGGAGCGCACTGTCTCCGTCCGGCCCTCGCGGAAGAGCCGCGTCATGGAGGCCTCGTAGGTGAGACAAAAGTGGCCCCTGTCCTGGGGGAGGAAGACAAAGGCCTTGGCACCTCCACAGCTTCCCCCTCCCCTCCCCTCGGCACTCCCTTCCCCGCCCCCCCTACCCGGAAGTGCGCCAGCTGTAGGGCGATCTGGATGAAGCTGTCGGGGCTGGTCCGGCCTTTCTTGATGAGGCCTTTGCCGAAAGCGGAGAAGCAGAAGCAGCAGAAGTCCACGTCGTCGGCCAGCGCCTGGGCCTCGCCGTAGGAGGCATCGATGGTCCGGATGCACTGGGGAGGGGGAGAACCAGCCTGAGAGGGTGCGTGGCATCCATGAGCCGGGAGGTGAGAGGATGATCCCTCCCCATGCACGAATTTCTCCACCCAAACTGAGAGGATCCGAGGAGGAGGTGCAACCCCAGCCCTGTGCCAGCAAAATACCATCCTGGTCTTGGCACGACGCAACAAAAAGTCAATAAACAACCAAACCAATAAACCAAAGCATGCCACAGTTGCGGTGGGGTTCCCACAACCAGCACTCCACGTGACCCAGCGTGGCTCTCTGGTGAGACAGCCCGTCTGTGCCAGCTTTCCACAACGGAGGGCCTTGCCCCTCGGATCAGGGGGGCTCTGGCAGGGAGGCTTTAACGGGGATCCCTGCAGTCAACAGGAGGCTGGACTAGATGGCCTCAAGGGTCCCATCCTACCCGAGTCTAAGGCAACAACCTTCACACACACACAAACACACACACACACACCATGGTGGGGTCTCCCACCTGCTTCCTGGGCAGGGTAATTCTCGGTGTGTGTGTGTGGTACTAAGGGAAGAACCCACCTCCTTGCCCTTTTCAGCCCCCCCCTCTGGACGGGCACCGGACCTACCTCTTCTGGAAGGTCCCAGGCCAAACGCTGAGGAGGGGGCAGATCGGTGTTGGGCACCCCCTGGCAGTGCCCGCCATTGCAGTAACCGAGCTGGAGCTGGTCTGTCGCCAGCATGAACTAGGAGAGAGGGAAAGGGCACCACAGGGCTAGACAGCTCGCTCTGGCCTCCCACTCCCATCAGCCCTGGCCAGCCGGGCTGTGGCCCTTCCTGGGCCTCGGCAGGGACCCCCGAAGGGAGATCGAGGTGGCTGCTCACCTCCCAGAGGTGCCCCATGACGGGGGCGTCGGCCCACGAGTGCTCGGCGTTGCCCCCCCAGTTTGCCGTTCTGGTAGACCACCAGCGTGAAGGACTTGTCGAACCACCTGTGGGAGGCAGCCCAAGGCTGGCAGGGGCTCCGGGCAACCCCTGCAGCCCTCCCCTCTGGGGGGGGTGTCCCAGGACCAAGATGACCCCCAGGAGGAAGAGGGTCCCGCCTTCCCCCTGCTCTGTGCCTGAAGCTCATCGGGGCCTGAGGCGGGGGCCCTGCCCAGGCCCACAATATCTGGGGGGGGAGGCGACCCCTAAAGGAAAACAGTGGGGTCCAGGGTACAGAGGGGACAGTTCAGTCTAGTGGTTAAGGCATTCAATTGAAAAGCAGGAGACGGTGAGTTCTAGTCCTGCCCTAGCCGTGAAAGCCGGCTGGGTGGCCTTGGGCCAGTCCCTCTCCCAGCCCATTCCACCTCACAGGGTTGTTGTTGGGAAAACAGAAGTACAGGCAGTCCTCAACTTGCAATGGTTTCTTTAGTGACCATTCAACATTACGATGGCATTGAAAATGACCATTTTTCACACTTATGACCTTTGCAGCATCCCTGGGGTCAAAAGATCAACATTTGGACGCTCGGCAACCGGTTCCTGACTTATGATGGTCGCTGCGTCGCAGGGGTGTCACGTGATCCCCTTTTGCAACCTTCTGACCAGTAAAGTCAGTGGGGGAAGCCAGATTCATTTAATGACCAAGTTACTAACTTACCAACTGTAGTGATTCACTTAACAACTGTGGCAAGAAAGGTCGTAAAATGGGGCAGAGCTCAACAACCGTCCCACTTAGCAATGGAGCTCAATTATGGTCGCAAGTGGAGGACCACTTGAAGAAGGAGCACTCACGGCCCTGAGTAGTTTGCAATGGGTGCAGACGTAGAAGGCCCGGCTTCCCGGTGCCAGGGCTGCCCTCACCGGTCGTCGCAGTGCCCGTGCAGGAGGCTCTTGGCGTAGACGCTCAGGCTGTCCTCACGCTCGGGGCTGTAGCCTTGCGCCTCTTCGTCCAGCGCCAGGAAGAAGGCGGCCCGGTCGATGCAGTCTAGCGAGGCCCGGTTCTTGCCCCGGTTGAAGAACTTGGCACGGGCCTCGGCCCAGGGGACCCTGGGGGGGGCGAGGAGGGGGGCTGGGTGCCGCCTGCGCCCCTGGAGAAACAGCAGCAGCCCCTCCTCCAGCCCTGCGGTCCGGGGGCGGCTCAGGGCACAGGCAGACACCCGCCCGCCTCCAGCAAGGGCTACCTGCTCCCTGCGGTGAGGGCCGCCAGTCTCCGCTCCCCGGGCTGCGGAGGGGAGGGGTCGTCCAGGATGCGCTGGAACTGCATCTCCAGGTCCCGGGGGGGCAGCAGCTTCCCCGCTTGGTAGAGCCACACTTTGAAGAAACGGCCTCGGTGGAAGACGGCCAGGTGCCGGCTGTCAGCCAGGTGCAGCAGGGAGTCTGGGGGCCGTGGGGGTGGGCGTGAGTGAAGGGCAATGGGGCCTGCTCCAGCTGTCCTGCTCCAGCCTTCTTGCCCCCTTTAGGGGCTTGAAATGAGAGCAAGGGTGTGGGGTCTCCAGGTCAAAGGTCAACGCTCCGGCTTCTCGGTTGAAAAGGGTTAGCCGGCCTCCTTCTGGGGCCAAAGTTTGGACAGAAAGGGACTTAAGCCCCCCCCCCCCCCAACTGCCACGCAAAGGGCAAAGAAACCTGCTTGGAAGTTCTCTGACTGTGGTGGGCTTTGGCGGACAGGGTTGGAAGACCCTCACCCAGTGCAGCAAGGTTGGTGACACCCCCCCCCCACCAGTGTCCTGCCAGAATTGCCCCCAGGTCTGGAGTTTGGCAGCCACCCCAGGCTTACCTCTGCAAACACAGCAGCCTCAGGCCTGACTGGGGACCTCACGCGCCTGTCCAAGGACAGCTGGAGGGCACCCCCCGCTCCCCCCCTGCCCCAAACCAGCCTTTTGGAAATGCAGAAGAACCTCTGTGTGTGTGTGTGTGTGTGAGAGAGAGAGAGAGAGAGAGAAAACCAGCAGGGGCGTCTTCCTCCCCCAGCGCCACCCACCTGCCTCTTTGCCAGGGATGCGCGTCGTGTTGAACATCCGTTCCATCTGATAGGAACACATGGGCACCACGCCCAGCGCCATCACCTGTGGGCAGAAACGGGTCGAGGCGGATTCCTTCGGGGGCGCCTTGCCTGTGTGGGGAGCCAGGCCCCTTGTAGCCCCTCACCCCACCCCACTTTTACTCACGGGCTCAAGCTCTTCCCGGTCCAGCTGGCGCCGGTACTTCAGGATGGCATGCACGCAGTTGCCGGCTCGGGCTGCCTGGATGGGTGTGGGGGTGATGTAGAGAAAGTCCTGCGGGGGGGGGGGGGGAGAGGAAGCAGCCGTTTACCTGGCAGGCAGGGAAGGACCTCCTGCCGGGCTCTGCCCCACGGAACTAGCCGCTGCCACTCACCATGAGGTAGTAGTTGCTGTTGACCATGATGGGGCCTCTTCCGCGCAGGTAGATGTACTCCTCCCACCAGTCGCTCACCTGCGGCACAGAAGCGTCCTTGGGGGGCTGCCGGGGCGGGTTCTCCTGGGAGAGCGGGGCCCCCACGCTGGCTGGGGCAGCTGGGCTGTGGGGTGGGGTGGGGGGGCAGCCCAGCCAAGATACTTACGTAGTTGGTGGCCCACCAGGACTTGAGGACCAGGAACTTCTGGAGCCGGGGGGCCACCTTCTGCTGGAAGTCGCTGGCCAGGGCCTCCATCTGCTCGTACTTCTCCTTGTCCAGCAGCGGCTGCACAGAGTCCAGGTACTGCCGGCAAGAGAGCATCAAGGACCCCTCCTGGCTCCCCCCTCCCCTGGCCCCAGACACCCCCCCTTGCTTGCCCACAGCCCCAGTGGCCGAAGGGGGGGGCGAGACTGGTGGTCCCCCGCGTGAGCAGAAGCCCCCCTGCATCAGGCAGCCTCTGCTTTAGCCCCACAGACCGGACTGGGAGGAGGGGTCTTTTCTCTCTGGGGACAGGGAGCCCACCCCTTGCAAATTGGGGCGTGGCACCCCACCTAGGGTCTCTTGGCCCCACTGAGGGAAGCTCCCAGGCCTCACCCAGCCAGAAGAGGCTCCCCTCCCTCCCGGCAGGAAGAGACAAGAGGCAGGAGGGTGCAGGCAGACCTCCCCCCCCTCAGACACGGAGAGCCCACTTGGGGCTCCTCCCTGCCCCCATCCCGTCACCGCCCACAAGCTCTGGCCCACACTCCAGGGAGCAGCCCCTTCTCCCACAGCCCCCAAAGCCACCCCCCCCATTTGGCGGCTGTGGGACAGGGCGGGCAAGGGGGACAGCCCTTCTCACCCTATGGATGGTATCCTCCACGCGGGGGACCGGCAGCTTGGGCAAGGAGGTCTGGAAGCTGTAGAGCATGGGGTGGTGCCCGGACATGACCTTCACCAGGGCCTGCGAGGGGACGGCAGTCAGGCAGGGAGGGAGGGAGGGGGAGGGCCCCCCACGCTCGGGCCCCCAGCCCAGCCCCCTCGTCTCGTGGGGAGCAAGGCGGAGCTGAGAGGGGCCTGCCCCGGAGCCCCTGGGCTCACCACCCAGGCTTTGGTGCTGAAGCTCGTCTTGCCGTGTGGCTCGAACATCCAGCCATGGTACGAGAGCAGCAGCTTCAACATCTGGCGGCGAAGCCAAATGCCCAGGATCCAGAGGCCGGTGGAGAAGAGCAGGGCGCTCAGCAGGGTCTGCTGGCGGAGGTTGAAGTAGCAGCTGCAGCTGGAAGGAGACGGTGAGTGGCTGGAGGGGGGGTCTTCCCCTCACTGGAGCTTTGCAAAGAGGGGCTGGATAGTCGTCCGTTGGGATGGAGTAGGAGAGTGCAGTATGTGGGCGGAGTGGGGTGGGCTTGATGACCTCTGAGGTCCCTTACAGCTCCCAAGGGCCCTGCTGAGGAGGGCTGAGTTGTGTCCCAGGAAAGGAGTGGGAGGACTTCCACGCTCAGAGGTCAAGAGGGTTACTTGGGGTGAAGCAGGGCCCTTGAGGAAGGGGGTGAAGCCCCCCCCTTGAGACACGGCCTTGGGAAGACACGGCTGCCTTCAGGAGTCGCCCCCCCCGTGCCTCAGATCGGCTTCCGAACGCTGCATTGAGCCCTTGAGGGGGTGGGTTACAGCTGCAGGACCCCCAGGTCTCCCCACAGCCCAACCCTCCACCCCAGGAGGCAAGGGACGGAGAGCAGGAAACTGCATTGCTCCGGGTGCTTCCCCTGCTAGGGCCCGGGAGGGGGGGGTCGGGACTGGCCCTCACCTGGTGGCCAGGTGCCTCTGGATGCTGCCGATCATCCCCCGGGAGAGGTCCACGTGGACCCACGTGCTGCCCACGGTCACGGCGGTGATGGCCAGCCAGCCGGAGGGGGAGCCGGGATACACCCCGGTCAGGAAGCTGTTCTGTGAAATGGGCCCTGTCAGAGGGAGGCCTTTGGAGGACCGGAAGCCCCCACCTCCCGCCCAGGACAGAGGCCACCCGACCACAAGCCCTGGGAGCCATCGTGGCCCACATTTCATCCCCCCCAGGTGTCTCTAATATCAGGGGAGGAGAACCCCCCCAGGCTTAGGGCCACCTCACCTGCCCCTCTGCCTTGCAAAAGCTGGCCAAGCAACCACAGTCGGGGTCCCTGGCCGAAGTGGGGGTACTCCCAGCGATAGGGGTGGGCTGTGCCCCCCCATGCTCAGCCTGCCAGGGGAGGGGGGGGGCTCCCAGGAAAGCAGCCAGGCCGAGATCCGGCCACTTGCTCACCCTCAAGCCACAAAAGAATATGACCAGTGGGGTGAAGAGATGTGGGGGCTGCCCCGGCTTTGGCCAGAAAAGCCTACCCCCGTGTGCCCCCCCCAGCTCACCTTGAGCCGGATGAACCGTTTCTTCCAGGAATGGAGGCCAGACAGGTAGATCTGCTTCAGTGCTTCCTGGCTCAGCCGGAAGTCCACCCCGTCCGGGGTGACCGTGAACTGGAAGGCGACGGCCTGGTGGGCTTCCGCCATCCTGTCTGGAAGGGGGAATCGGGGCAGGGGTCCTCACCTGGGGCCCCTTCCCCTTGGGAGGCTCACACCAAACAGTGGGCCTTAGCTTATCCCCTCCCCTCCCCTCCCCTACACACACGCGTGTGCACACACACACACACAAGCATTCCAATCCCATTAACACCGGAAAGGAAGAAATACAGGCAATCCTCCCTTAGTGACCATTTGTTTAGTGACTGTTCAAAGTTACAATGGCACTGAAGTAAGTGACTTAGGACCGTTGATCACACTTAATGACCATTGCAGCCTCCCCGTGTTCAACATTCAAACGCTTGGCAACTGACTCACACTTACGACGATCACTGTGTCCCGGGGGTCACGTGATTCCCTCTTGCCACCTTCTGACAAGTGAAGTGGGGGGGGGAGCCAAATTCACTTAACAAACACGTTACTACCTTAAAACAGTTTCAGTGATTCAATTAACAGCTGTGGCAAGAAATGTCGTAAAATGGGGCAAAACTCTCTTAACAAATTTCTCACTGGGCTCCATTTGTGGCCATAAGTCCTTCGGGAAAGGGAGGTATATAAATTCAATAAATTCAATAAAATAAATAAGCCAAGGACTGCCTGCACCTCCACATGCAGAGCCCTCAGAGTGTGAGCAGGGTGGGGGGAGGGAAAGTCACTGCTTCAACTCCTCCCCCTGGGCCCCTCCCTCTGAGGGGGAGGGAAGATCTCCTGGTGGGCAGAGTCCCTGGGGAGGACAAGGGGGCCCAGGAGACCCCAGGAACTGAAGGCTCGACTGGCTGCTGGCACCACAACCGATTCAACTGCTTTGCCCCAGGCCGCTTCTCATCAGAGGACCCCCACTTTCTGCCCCCCTCGCTCCCCAAACCTGGAGTCCTCTGGGGCAGCGACTGCTGCAGGCCTAGCACCCGTACCACCCATGTGCCTCCCCCTTCTTGGTCATGTAGTTCCACGGGTCACCCCCCCCCCCCGCAAGCCAGGATCTTCCCATTCCCCACCCCCGTCCCACTAACCTGGAAAGGCGGCTTTAGGCTTAGCAGCCCCTCAGCAGAACCTGGAAAAGGGGGGGACCCTGGCTGGGTGGGGGAAGAGCTTGAGGCCTTCCTTCTCTCTCTCTCTCTTCTCCTTTTTCTCCTAGACCTGTGGGGAACACGCCAGGCCGGCCCGGGGTCAAGGTCGCCAGGAGGGCCTAGGGGCAAAGCTTCCCGTAGGACCTCCCTCACCTCCCCCCCCCACCAGCTGAGCTGCAGCCACCCAGGACTATTTACACAAGGAGCCGCTCGGCCGCCAGGCTGTTCCGTCACGTGTGGCTGGCATCCCATGCTGGCATCGGGGGCAGGGTGGGTGCCCGCTCTCTGCCCACCAGCCGGGAGGGGAAAGGGCCTCGGAGGCTGCTGGTGAAAGACAGCGCCCCGCACGGAATTTATGCTGGGTATTTATCATTATTATTTACTATATTCAAGAACAATCTCAAGACCCCAAGCTAGAATTCCCCCCTCCAGCCGGCCCCGGGTGCGAATTGAGGTGTGTGGTGGGGAAGCCCCTCCAGTTGAGCTGGCTCAGGGCCCGGCATTTCTGGGCAGGGGTGCCAGGCGGCTGGCTTCCTCGGAGGCTGGCAGCCCCTCCCTGGCAATACTGAGAAGACCCCTCCTCAATCCACAGACTTCTGGGATGGACTTTCCTTTGCAGCTCAGGAGTTTGGGGTGTCTCCCCCACCCGCTTGGAGATCAGCCAACGACCCCCAGCCAGCCCCCCCCTCTTGGCCCGCCCCCCCCCCCCCCCCTCAGGAAGTCCAGGCAGGCTCCTAAGGTCAGCCTTCTCAAGGTGAAGGTCTGATCTGGACTTAGGAAGCGGGAGGTGGAAATCGCACAGGGGCTCCTGTTGGGGCAGGGATTTGGACTAGACAGAAGACCTCGGAGGTGCCCTCCAGCTCTATTCTGGTTCTGGACTCCAGGGATTTCCCGCAGCCCCCCCCGCCCTCGATTCTGCCCGTGCAGCTGCCCTGGGAAAGCCCCTCCCTGGGGGGCTGCGGGACCGGCTCTTCGGGCAGCCGGAGTCCCAGGAGGAAGGGAGGCTCGGGAGCAGCGGAAGCCCCCCCGGTGAAGGCTCGATCTGGGCTCGCTGGCATCTCCCGAGACCCCCCCTCCGGGGCCCCGGACCAGCCACGGGCGGCGGGGAGGGCCCCCCGGGGGCCGAAGGGCTCCAGCTCGGACGCCCTTCCTGCCTCCCCGCGCGCCAGGCCACGCCGCGCGGCCGAAAGGCCGGGGACCCCGCGCCCACTCCCGCCCCCGCCCTGGCAGCCCCGGAGCTCACCGGCCGGACGGGGAGGCTGCTCGGTCCGCGCGGGAGAAGGCGGGGGCCCAGTCGCCGCTGCCCTCCCCCCAGCCGGCGGCCGCGGCGGCCCTCCTGTAACCGGACACCGGCGGGGGCGGCGGCCGCCCTACTTGGAAAGGGGAAGGGGGCGGCGCCTCCAGCCCCTCCCACTAGTCTCGGGCCCCGCGCGGGGGGGGGGGAGAGGAGAGCGCCTCCCGCCCCGTCCAGCGCCCGAGGCGGCTCCCGCTCCCCGCCGCCGCCGCCGCCGCGGGCCAAGAGGCGATGCGCCCAGCAGGCTCTCCACGCGCGGCTCCTGACCGAAGACGACCCGGTCCCGAGCGGGGCAGCCCTTGCAGGCACGGCGCTTCTTCGGCTGCCTCCAGCGCCCGCTTGAAATCGCGGAGCGCAGAGCAGCGCCGCCCGGGGGGGCGATCGGGGGCCCCGGAGGCCTCGCAGCGGATCGCCCCGCCCGCCCCTCCCCATTCTGCGCCCCGGAGCCCTCCCGGCCGAGGGGGCTCCTCGCGGGGCGGCCGGGCCGTGGCCCCCCCCCTGCTCTCCCCCGGCCTTTGTGCAGGCGCGCGGCGGCCCAGGATTCCGCCCAACCGTCGCGCAGGCCGCTCTCCGGGCGCTTCGACTCGCCCCCTCGCCCGACTTTCCTAGGCGAAGACGCGCGCAGAGCAGCCCGCTTCCAGACGCCCCGCGGGGCCGTTCGTCCCCGTTCCCACGATACGAGCCAGAGCTGCGTCGGGGAACTGGGGGGGTCTGATCTCCTCTGCTCGGCGCCTACCGGGGGCGCCAGCGGGACCCCCGCCTGGAAGCATTTGGGCCCGGATTGCGTCGGACCTCTTCCCGGCAAGGAGCGGGTCACCGGGCGGCTCTTTCTCTGCGTTCTCCGGGCGGGTTCGCACAACACATAACAGTTCAAGTAACAGTTCCGGGATTCTGCCTTTAAGGTGGGGGACGGGGACAGGGACAGAGAGTGTGAGATGGTCTCACGAGGCCGATGGTTCGTTAAGGTGCTTCCAAGTAAAAGGCAGCAGCAGAGATGCAATTATTTAAAGCTTTATTCAACGTAGAGTAAATAGATACGAGTTCCCTGGCATGGAGGCAACCATGCCTAGATTGAGCTCATGGATCAGCAAGCAAGTAGAAGAAAGAATAAAGAGAAACTAGAGAGACTAGAGTGGGGAGCAGCCCCTGAGCAGAGGTTTTTATGGGGGTCCTCAGTCCCTCCCTTACCAATTAACTCTCTCCAATGGGGCTGAAGGGGCCGGAGACCCCTGACCCACCAGTGGGAGCAAAGATAATAATAATAATAATATTTATATTTATATACCGCCCTTCTCCCGAAGGACTCAGGGCGGTGAACAGGGCAATTAATAAAATACAAGAATACAAAGATTAAAAAGGATTAAACAGATGCCCAAAACTAACAACAATAAATTTAAAATGGATTAAAACTATATTAAAATATCCCAACCCATCACCCATCAGGCCAGGCCGGCTTGTTCAAACAGGTAGGTCTTCAGATCGCGTCGGAAGGAGCGAAGGTCGGGAGCCGTCCGGAGCTCAACCGGCAGTTGATTCCACAAATCCGGAGCGCCCACAGAGAAGGACCTCCCCCTGGGGGCCACCAGACGACACTCTCTGACTGGTGGCACCCTGAGGAGGCCCTCTCTGTGGGAACGCACGGGGCGGAGGGAAGTCGATGCCGGCAGCAGGTGATCCCTGAGGTACTCCGGACCCATGCCATGCAGGGCCTTAAAAACCATAACCAAAACCTTGAATCTCACTCGGAAGACAATTGGAAGCCAATGCAGCTCACGGAGCAGAGGTGTAACATGGGAGTATCGGGAAACTCCCATCACGACTCTCGCGGCTGCATTCTGTACCAGTTGGAGCCTCTGAGTGGTCCTCAAGGGGAGCCCCATGTAGAGAGCGTTGCAGTAGTCTAGACGAGAGGTCACGAGCGCATGAGTGACTGTACGCAAGGCATCCCGGTCTAGATAGGGCCGCAACTGGCGCACCAGGCGAATCTGGGCGAAGGCCCCCCTAGTCACAGTAGTTATATGATCTTCCAGGGTAAGCTGTGAATCTAGGAGGACTCCCAAGTTGCGAGCCCTATCTACAGGGGGTAATAATTCACCCCCCATGGAAAGAGATGGAATAATCTGATTATCCCGAGATGCCAATACGCACAGCCACTCAGTCTTGTCGGGGTTGAGCTGAAGCCTATTCCTCCCCATCCAGACCCGAACCGCTTCCAGGCAACGGGACATCACGTCGAGGGCATCACTGGGGTGGTTTGGGGTCGAAATAAAAAGCTGGGTATCATCAGCATATTGATGATACCCAACTCCAAAACCACGAATGATCTCACCCAGTGGCTTCATATAGATGTTGAACAGGAGAGGCGAAAGGACCGACCCCTGAGGAACTCCACAAGCGAGAGGTCTCGAGGTCGACCTTTGCCCCCCTGCCAACACCGACTGCGAGCGTCCCAGGAGATAGGAGGAGAACCACTGTAAAACTGTGCCTCCCACTCCCAATCCCCTGAGACGCCGCAGCAAGATACCATGGTTGATGGTATCGAAAGCCGCTGAGAGGTCTAATAGGACTAGAACAGAGGAAAATCCCCTGTCCCGGGCCCTCCAGAGATCATTCACCAGAGCGACCAATGCCGTCTCCGTGCTGTACCCAGGCCTGAAACCCGATTGGTACGGGTCTAGATAATCCGCTTCATCCAGAACCAGGGGGAGCTGATGCGCCACCACACTCTCAACAACCTTCGCAAGAAAGCGAAGGTTGGAGACAGGACGAAAGTTATTCAACACAGCTGGGTCCAAGGCAGGCTTCTTGAGGAGAGGTCTCACCACCGCCTCCTTCAAGACGGCGGGGAAACTACCCTCACTCAAAGAGGCAGATATAACCGCCTGGAGCCAGCCTCGTGTCCCCTCCCGAGCTGCATAAACCAGCCAGGAAGGGCACGGGTCCAATAAACATGTGGTGGAGCTCAGCCTCCCCATGATCCTGTCCACTTCCTTCGGAGTCACAGGATCAAACTCATCCCAGACAACATTGACAAGATCACTCGTGTCCTGTTCGTCAGACTCTGCCCAGTCAGAGTCCAAACCGGTCCGAATCCGAGCGATTTTGTCCGACAGATGTTGGCTAAACTCCTCAGCACGATGCTTCTTTGCTCCCATCTGACGACCTTTTGGGGGAGCTGCCATGGCTGGCACAAAAACATCTAACAGAGAGGCCAGGGCAAATCTCAGAAGAGGCATTAGGATGGCAAAACAACAATACAAACAAAAGGTGGAGAACCATTTAGCGAACAAGGCAAGTATGGCAGGGACTGCAGCACTTAACCGGTAGGAGATACAGGAGTACAGCCAGCCGTACCAACAGGCTGAAAAATAGCTTTTATCCGTGGGCTGTTAGGCTTTTAAATGGGACATAATCTTATGCAGAATTGACTTGGGAGGCCGGTGTGTGGTGTAGTTGGTTCACATGGTGTGGTGGGATGGAGGGTTTGTTATCACTGTGTGTTGGGGGGAGAGAGCACGGGGGGAGGCTCAGCTAATCTCAATGTACACATGTTGCACTTTGACAATAAAGGTCCATTATTATTATTATTATTATTATTATTATTATTATTATTATTATTATTATTAT
>JAKJMR010000375.1:106585-119339 GCA_024449315.1 Daboia siamensis
ATTATTATTATTATTATTATTATTATTATTATTATTATTATTATTATGTAGAAGCCCAGCAGCCACATTCTGATTTATCGCCTCCCCCGAGTCACTCGAGGAACAAGAGTTATCCGTGCACTGCCTAGGGCTAGGCCACGAGCTCTTCCTGGCATCTTCCTGGGTGGTTCACACCAGGCCAGGGATCGAAGCTCCAGCAGATGCATCTGCCCAGCACACTTTGCTCCTTCATTTAAAGCTGATTGCACGCTGTTAATGCAGCAAATGGGGGAAGCGAGTGAGCTGCGACGGGGTAAAGGGGTCAGTGGTGTGAATGCGCAACAGAAATTTCCAGTTTGCAAGAAGCTGCTTATCTGTTTGTACAGGGAATCTACAAGGACAGAAAATTGCCACTGGCTCCTTCGACTGCAGGTTAAAGGTCAGCTGCGAATTGGGGTGCCCTCTGTCAGGGAAAGGGAGGTCACTCAGCCCCCCCCCTCAGCAGAGTCCCTCATCCTGATGCGCCCACTAGACTCAGGCTAAGCCGTGGTTCCGTTCGTTATCGTTTGTTGGCTAACCAACCGACTGAGCTAAACGATGGCTCGAGCGGGTTTCTCGGTGGCAGAGGCCAAGCGAGAGCTTCCCTGCCTGGCAGGACAAGGGCACAATTGGGGCGGTCCGTGCGAAACGTGAGGCTGCTGCAGGCGGGAACAGGCAGGCCCTTCTGCCAGGCTGCCTGGGCTATAAATAGAGGCTGGGATTTGGGTGAGAGGGCGCCTGGCCGGAAGGAGGGGAGGACAGCTGCTGGCCTGGGCTGCCCCCGCTTCCAGCCAGCCAGCCTCCCCCCCCCGCCCGCCCTCTCTAGCCAGGCCACCGTAGCCCTCCAGCATCCTCTTTCCCAAAGGCCCCAGCTGGGATTCCACGGGTTGTCTGAACTGCAGCTGCCCAGCTTTGGGGCCCAGGGCGCCCAGCCTCTAAACAGGGCGAAAGGCTGGGTGCCCATGGCTCTGGACACAGCCCATTTGGGGGAGGGGGGGCAGAGATTGTGGCACCCGCCAAGCCTCAAATGACCACCCTGCAGGAGTGCAATTGGCTCAGTGTGGTGTGTGAATGCGGCTGCTGGCCCTGTCCCTCCTGCTGATTGCCACAGGAGCCCATCATCCTGCAAAGGGCCCCCGCCCAGGCCTGAGCTCTCTCTCTGTGTGTATGTGTGTGTGTGTGTGTGTGTGTGACCTCCCTCCCAGTTCCTTTGGGAGGTAAAGAAAAAAAACAGGAAAGGAAGAAGCAGCAGCAGAGAAGGAATGAAGGGAGCTCAGAGGAATTCCTGCTGGGTTACCCACAGGCAGTCCTCGACTTACAAGCATTCGTTTAGCGACCGAAGTTACAGTGGCACTGAAAAGAGTTTTTGGAATGTGGCTCAAGATCCCAAAAGAAACAAACAAAATCACTTGGAATTCCAGCAACAAAGTTTTTATTTCAAAAGAAGCGTTTGCAAAGGCTTGGTGGACTGAAACACACACGGGAGTTCAGCCACACCTTACAGAGCCGTTTGACACATTTTCACGTCCTACCCCCGACGCAGATCCCCCCCTCCCCCATCGCCCTCACTATCCGGACCGCTTAAAACCACTGTCCCTCCCGTGTTCCAGGAAGCCCCTTTGTCCACCTCCTACCTTTCACCATCTGATTTTGTTAAGCACAGTTCGTCTCTCATAGTTATTTCCATATTTCCTCTTGCGAAGTTAGCTGTAACTTCTGCTTTTCACATTTGCACCTGTCAGTACTTAGATAAGATATACGTTATTATTTCTGACCTTTCAGTTGGCTTCCGCTTCAACCTTCAGAAATTTCTGAATAATACTTTATTCAACAGTGACCTAGTGACCATTTTTACACTCGTGATCGCAGCATCCCCAACAGTCACACAATCGACACTCGGAGGCGCGGCAACAGGTTGTGTTTACACAAAACGGGCGCGGTGGCTCCAGCCTCGTGGGGAACCCCCTTTTGTGGCCAGCGAAGTCGATGGGGGAAGCTGGGCCCACTCCGCCGTAGTGTGTGACTCATTCAGCAACTGTGGCGGGAAGGTTCATGAAATGGGGCAAAACTCACTTTATGACAGCCTCGCTTAGCGATGGAAATGTTGGCCTCAGTTGTAAGAGACTTAAATTGGGGACTGCTGGGAACAGCATCGATAAAGGCCCCTCCCTAGCCGTGTGTCTGTGTGTGTGTGTGTGTGTGTGTGTGTGTGTTGCTGGTATCTAAAGGCTGGGGGGGGGCGGGAGGGGATGAGACGGGCAGGAAGAGCAGGTGGTCTTCCACTTACGCCCAACTTTTCTGTTGCTAAGGGAGACATTTGAATTTTCCCTCATTTTGTAACCTTTCCTGCCACAGTGGTTATATAAATCACTGCAATTGTTTAGGAACTCGGTCATTAAGTGAATCCGGCTTCTCCACCTTGACTTCGCTTGTCGGAAGGTCGCAAAAGGGGATCACGTGACGCCCCTGGACGCTGCAACTGTCGTAAGTACGAGTCAGTTGATTAGGTCTGAATCCTGTGGCCACAGGGAGGCTGCAGCGGTCAGAAGGGGTCATTTGCTTTTTTCAATGTCATAACTTTGAACAGTCACTGAGTGAACTGTTGTATGTCGAGGACTTATTTACTCGTTTATTTGGCCAGAGGTGGCCGCAGGGCCTGAATATTGATCAGACTGCTGAATAGTGGCCCCCCACCTGGAGTAACCCAGCCCCCCCCCAAGCTAACCAGTGGTCCATATTGGGTGGACCCTGAATCCACCCCCCCAGCCTTGCTGGGATCGGCCTGCACTGGTCAGTCCTCCTCCAGAGCCCCACGGCCAGAGCCGACCCATGCAAGTGGGGCCCTCAGCCCACGGAAAATACCCAGCCCTGCCGACAGAGGATCATTTAATTTGGAAGTTGGATCAGAGCGGGAGAGGGTCCAGCCTCAGTCGCCCCCTGCCCTGCCCCCCAGCACCAGCCCACCCCAAAGGAGGGAGGGTCCCACCCGCTCGGCTGGCTCACCAGGAGTCTTGGTCGGGAGGCAAGACAGCCAGGAAGCCCCCTCCCCCCCCAAAATGGGCTGAAGATCAGGAATCTCGGCTCCTTCCAGTCGGGTCTCAGGCCTGGGCAGAGTGCTGAGATGGCCTTGGGGGAGCTTATGGATGACCTCTGGGGTCCCTGCTGCTTCAACCGAGATAGGGGCGCCCCAAAGACTTTGGGATTGCGTGCTAACTGGGGAATGCAGGGAGTTGGAGTCCACGCAGGCGAGAAAGGGATGCCCTGGGTCTCCATTCCCTTGTTCTGGGCGCGGCCATGCACACACACACACCCCCACCCCGCGCCAGCCCCGCCTGCCTGGAGGAAGCTGCGCGCACGCACGAGGCGGCCTCCTCTGGAGACGGTGGCTGGCCTTTGAGGGCCTGGTGCGGAAGGTCCTTTCTTTCTGCTGGAAGCTCAGCCAAGGCCCACAGAATTGGGCTCCTAGAGTTAAGACAGGCGGCTGTAAAATTAGCAATCCCCAGGGAGGAAGGGGGGGGGTCTCTGTGGCCTGTGGTGCCTCCTCGGGGTCCCCCCAGGTTTCGCTGTGGGCTGCAGAGGGCGATTCTCCACCCTGGTTGTTCTCTCAATCTGGGCCTGGGAAAGGAGCAAGTTTTTCTCTCAGGCCGTTTTTGCCCGGGCTTCTCCCGACCCACTTGGGCCTTCTGGGTCCTCCTCCTCCTGCGGCACGCCCGGGGTCCGGCCCAGCTGGCGGAGAGGAGCCTTTGTGTGGCCGGAGAGAAGGGAGCCGTTGGCTGCCCTGCCCGCAGGCTGCTGC
The DNA here is from genome assembly GCA_024449315.1 of Daboia siamensis. Classification (NCBI taxonomy): domain Eukaryota; kingdom Metazoa; phylum Chordata; class Lepidosauria; order Squamata; family Viperidae; genus Daboia; species Daboia siamensis. The sequence goes on from JAKJMR010000375.1 coordinate 110,400, forward strand.
TGCTGGACCTCCAGTGGCTTAACCTTTATTATTCGTTAATAAATAAAACACGCGTGCTTTCTACCAATAAACATTTTTTTTATTTTGTACAATATTCTGACAGAGTGCAAAGCCTTCATCAACAGCTGCATTTCAGTGCTTAAGTGAGGGGGGGGGGGAGAGAGGAAAGAGATGTCAGCGGCATCCCTCATATTTATTAGCCCAGAGTAAAATTGACAGCAGAATCAGCAGGAGGAAACGGGGCCCAGGTCCCACAAGCTGGCAGTGCTTCTGGCGGGTGGGGGGGAGCGGGTGGGGGAACATGGCACACACCCATCCAGAAATGACCAGAGACAAGCAGGCCCTCCGACTCTCTGACCTGCAGAGCATCGGAGGCGGTGACCGGCACTCAGGACATCGACTGTCAGCCGGCACAGCGTCCGTCGCAATGGTGACCAAGGGGTGCCTGAAAGGTACCCATTACTGTCTGCACAGTAGTTTCTGGATATCTTCAAGGGCAGCCCCACGCACAGCGTATTACAGTAATCTGTGAGGTGACCAGGGCACGGGTGACTGAAGAGAAGGGAAAGGGTGCAACTGGCACAAGGACCCCCAGGCTGCACCCCGGTCTGGAATGGGGAAATGCAGCCCCCTCCAAGACCGAGAGGTGGGTACCACTGGCATACTGTCAGGTGGGAGCAACCAGGCCCTCAGGCGCCAAATTCACACGGGGCTCTGGTCGTTCACTTGCCCCTCTCGTGTACTTCCTGTCGTCCTGAGGGGCCATCTCGCCCAGCGGTTTCATGCAAATGTTCAGCAGGAGAGGGTGGGGCATGCAGCCCTGAGGGCCCCCCCCACGTTATTGGCTGCAGACATGATATCCTTCCCTTCCATCCACCTGGACCGCAATGAGTGCTGAGGAAGGCGCTGACCCCCTGGAGCACGGTGCCTTCCACCCCTCATCCCCGCACCCGATCCAGAAGGATGCTGAGGTTGACTGCATGTGCTCGCAGGAGCCCCCCAAAATTAGGTTCACTGAATAAATCCGGGCATCTCCAAATGCCCCAAAGCTCACGTGCAGACGGCTCGTCTTGCAGGAGGGCTGGCCAGCCACCCCCCCCAATCTTGGTCCTTCAGCCCCACCTGTCCGATATGTTGCCTCCGGTCAGGCTGGTCTCCTGGGCGCTGGCCAGCCACCGGTCACTCGCCCCTGGCCTTCTGCTGGAAGTAAGCCTCAAAGCGGCACTGGGCATATTCCTGGCGGGAGGGAAGGCCGATGATGCGCTGGGAAAGGGAGGGGCAGCCCACCGCCCCGAGACCCTGTAGGATGCCCCTTGCAAGGGCCCTCGGACCAGCAGCCCTGGGACTGGTGGCACAGTGGGAGGGAGGGAACTCACCAGGTAGCCAAACTCAATGGTGGAGATCTTGGCCTGCAAGATAGACCACAGGCCCCAGAAGAAATGGGAGGCCAAGGTGAACCTGAGGGGGGGAGAGAGAGAGTTAGCTGAGGATTGGGGGGTCTCCCATTCATGCCCCCCAGAGGCAGCCCTTTTCTAAGTAGCACTTTCCAGGGAAATGTGGGGCAGGCCGAAGCCTCTTGTGACGCCTCCCCTCACCCTTATAGGAAACAGCTCCCAACTCGACCCCAACCCAAGGAAATGCCCGCCGGCTGCTCCTGCAGCAGTTCTGGCCACCCCCCTCCTCCACCCCCATGACTGACCGGCTGATCTCCAGAAGCATCTTGGCCTCCAGGCGCTCCTGCTCCTCCAGCAAGGGGGGGGCAGCCTTCCCACCTGCCTCCTCCAGGTAACACCGGATGAAGTGCAGCTGAAGGAAGACGAGAGACGGGTGAGGCAAGTCTCCTTCCGTTGCTATGGAAATGGTGCCTCGACTGTCCCTGGGAACAGAGCCTCCTGCCTGCCCCTTGGCAAAGCGTCTGAGACCCCGTGGTGGACAATTGGGGCCGAAATAACCCAGGGGTGGTGAGAGTGGAACTCAGCCCCAATTCCCAGGCAGAGGCCACCTCCTTTGCTGAAGGTGCCCAATTGGTTCATCGGTCAGCTCTGCACCCACCCAGCATCTCACCACAGTATGAAAAAGATGTGGAGACTCTGGAAAGAGTGCAGAGAAGAGCAACGAAGATGATCAGGGGACTGGAGGCTAAAACGCACAAGGAACGGTTGCAGGGATTGGGGATGTGTAGTTTAAAGAGAAGGACGAGGGGTGACAGGATAGTAGCATTCCAGTATCTGAGGGGCTGCCCCAAAGAAGAGTGTGTGTGTGTGGGGGGGTCAGTCTGTTCTCCAAAGCACCTGAAGGCAGGACAAGAAGCCACAGATGGAAACTAATCAAGGAGAGAAACAACCTGGAATTAAGGATTGTTTTGTCCTGACAGAACAATCGGTGGAACGGCTTCCCTTCAGGAGTTGTGGGTGACTCCAACACCAGAAATTTTTAAGAGAAGCCATTTGTTGAAAATGTTACAGGGTCTCCCGCTTGAGCAGGGGGTTGGACTAGAAGGCCTCCAAGGCCCCTTCCAACTCTGTCATTTCTGTTAAACTGGGGAGGATAAAGAAGCCTCAGGGGCGATGGGCATTCATTCTTTAGCAGGAGTGGCTTTGTGAGATCCTGGAAATATTTTTAAATTATTAACTCACTCATACTCTAAACATCCTGAACTGAATTGGAAATACAGGAAGTCTGTTGGGTGCATTAACGGCAGAGCAAGGTCTGGTGGAGCTGCTGGGCCCTCAAACGACCTCCCCGGTTGTCCGGCCAAGTAACCCATCATCAAGATCAAGGAAAAAACTGGGCATTTGAATTAAGACTCCCAGAGCAGGAAGCAGAACTAATCAACAGACCCAGTTATAAGCTCCGTAGCTCAAGTTCCAAAAGTCCAGGCAAGTTCGGGAGCCCAGCTGAGCTGAAATAACTCCCGTTTCCAAAGGCTTCCTAGAGCCCAGCTCTGCCCAGTCCTCCGGGGTCACTGCTGGTGCCTGCAAAGCGGGGCCTCTGAGCCTGGGAGGGCAAGGGATTCCTGGAGGGACAGGGGCAGCTGAGCAGGACAGAAAGGCAGAGAGGACGGCTGCTAACTGGGGCAGCCTTGGAACCCTCCGTCTGCTTCACCGAAACTTCTACGGCAATATGTGCCACATGTTTCTTGCTATTCAGACAATCCCTTTTTTCTTTCTTGAGGGTAGAAACAACAAACGGGCAGGGAAGTAACTTGAGGTTTGCTTACTATGAGTATCTGTGCTTTCACCACCTATTCCTTATGCACACGTGTGACCGTATGATTTTCTCCTCCTTCCCTCCCTGAAATGTACAATTATGTGTGCAGCCTTTAGACTGTAGGAGTCCCTCCCGTTAACCTCTCCAATAAATACTCCACCAGATGCTGCAGTGGGGCCTGTGTGTGGTTCACAAGGCTGTACACCAGGGATGGGCCACTGTGGCTGCTTTACGGCCTGTGGACTTCAACTCCCAGAATTCCCCAGCCCCCTCCAATCCGGCCCTGCCCTCACTGCAGGAGCCCAGGCTGTTACCTGCTGGTCAGGGCTGGGGTAGTTCTCCGGGCTGGCTTTGTAGAATGGCCACTCGTTGTGGGCGTAGCTGTAGACCCACTCGCAGAAGTGATTGGCGATGTCGAAGCCCCTGCGGGAGGGAGGATAAGGCTAAGCACTGGGATTGTTCAGCACACCTCTTGTGTTTCTCCATCTACACAACACAGGTAGCCCTCAACTTACAACCAATTGCTCAGCGTCTGTTCAAAATGATAAAGGTCCCATCTTGGAGCAACTTACAAGCTGGATTCAAAGTTCCCAGGGCTGCCCCTCCCTCCCTCTGCGGTCCCATGACTGAACTCCAGGCCCTCAGTGACACAGCTGCGTTGAAAGCCGCTTGCAGTGTCCCGCAGTCACACGACCGCATTTCGCAGCAGTTTTGCAGAAACCCATCATTTACTGCACCCTTTGCAAACCACCGATTCACTGAATGACCGTCGCAAAATAGGTTGTAAATTTGGGTCGGATACGTAAACGGTCTCTCTTCTGATTGTCACAGCTTACAACTGTGACAGGGAGGCTCCATTATCGCTGTAAGTCGAGCAACACCTGCAGCCCATTTTTCTGAATTCGTTACCATGTGCTAAGCAAATCCACTGGGTAGCTTCACAGAATTGCTGTGTTTGTGCAACATTTTTAATCAGATCGGTTAAGGACTTGCCGGAACATCAACACACTAGGCTTATTTTTAATCTTTGCTCAGAATTTGTGTGTGTGTGTGTGTGTGTGTGCGCATGCAAGATAGAGCATGTTATACAAACCGAGACTGTTGGGTTAGTTTCCACTGCAATATGAAACACATCCAAGAAATGGGTCACTTCAACAAACCAATTAAGGCTAAGGTGGAGAGACAGCCGGCATATTAAAATATAATTGGGTAATTTGTGATTAGCAGCCAGTCCCTCGCAAGTGAAGCCTGCCTGGGCCTGTGGGAATTTGATGAGAGGATTTCACGGAACTGGAAAGCAGAGAAACTTCCTGGAAGAACTGAAATTGCAAATCCTCTCTCTCCTAGCGATGCCCGCTCTCCTGCCCAGGCCGCCCAGAGGGCGAGGGGGGCTGCCCGGCTGCTGGCCTACCGGTAGTTGTAGCTGCTGTACTCAAAGTCGATCAGCATCAGCCGGTCCGTGGAGGAGGAGGCCTCGCGGCCAGCCAGGAGGAGGATGTTCCCTGCGCGGGGAGGGAGGGGAGTTGGCCATCAGCCCAGCCAGGACCTCGGAGGGCTCCTTCTGGGCTCCTGCCAAGGGCCCAGATTCCCTCCCGCCCTCTGGGGCCCCTCACCTTCTTGCACGTCATTGTGGCAGAAAACCACGGGGGACGCCGTGGCCTCCAGCAGCGTCCTAGGAAGAGGAAGGAAAAGAGGAAACGGGGGTCTGCGCGGCTCACCCCCCTTCTCTCACTAAGGGAGGGGCACCACAAGATGAGAGGGCTGCTTGGAGCCACTGGGGGGGGGGCAGCCTCACAACAGGCCCCATTTCGATACAAAACTGCCTTTGGGGCGTGAAACCCAGAGGGTCCCAGCCTCTGAAGCCAGCTGCCCTCCGGCGGCACTTTCCCGATCCCACGGGGAGGCTGCTGCAGAGCCGGCAGGGAAGCGGGCCGAGGCCCTCGGGCCAAGCAAAGGGTGGCAGCCCCACCGGCGGCCTCTCCCTGGATATCTGCTCACCTGAGGCTGCGCATTTCGGCCTCCAGGTTGTAGGCCTTGAGCTGGTTCAGCTTGTGCCGCTGGGCCTCCTGGGAAAAGGTGAGCTCGGAGATCTGCTTCAGGTACCTGCCAGGAACGGAGGAGAGGCTCCACTGCCTGGGAGGGGAGGGGGAGGACGGGGGGGGGGGAGAGGCCCAAAGACCTTCCAGGGCGGCCTCTGGAGTCCTTGGGAGGGGGAGGGGCTAGCCCACCTGCCCAGGGAGCAGCCCTTGCTGGCCCCAGCCGCCTCTGCAGCCCAAGGCCCGGCCAGGGCAACCCACCTCTCCATGGTCCCAAACATCCACTTGGGCTCTTTGTTGAAGGGCATCACCATGCCGTGGAAGCGGGCCATCTTCACCGCGATCTCCGCTGAGATGCTGGGCTCCGGCAGGTCCTCCGTGACCAGGCGGCGGCTCTGCAGACGGAGACACAGGGCAGCCCTGAGGGCCCGGGAGGGCTGGAGGGAGCCGGGACCCTTTCTGCTCACAATCGTGGGAACGTGGGGAGGTGAGGCCAGAGTGGGTCACAAAGGCTTTGGGAGGCCCCGAGGTTACGTTGATTTATAAGCCCCCCAAAGTCTCTTGAAAGCAGGCCGGGAAAGGAGGAGGAATGACACGCATCACAAAAAGCCACAACGGGGCCTGTGTGCTTTGGGCACAAGAGCCCACCGCTTAGATTCCTAAGCTCTCTGAAGGCCCAGCTGTGAGAAATGAGCCTGTTGGTTGCTGTTCCTCTCCTTACACTCCAGATGTTTCTCCAGATGAGGAGGGTCCCTCCTGGTAGGGTTTTCTCCCTCACAGGGGTCCCTCAATACTCAACTGCTCTGAAGCTCATTGAATTTGCTACTCAGTGCATTTCGCCGTTCGTTTGGCACTCAACGCACAAGCCAGAACTTGTGACTCCCCACATCATTCCTTAGGGGAAAAATTTGTTTGGTACTCATCGTTTCTGTTGCTCATCAGCCCCCCCTCCCCCCAATTAACGATGAGTACCAAGGTACTTTTTAAATTCTAGGTCACCCAGAGTTGCTTGGAGTCAGACGGCCTCTTTAAGCTTAATAAAGTAAAAACAAGTAAGGTAACTTGCAAAGCAGAGCAGTGTCCGATTTGGACTCAAGATGAAACTTCTGCCCACAGCAACTCTGGGTTCTGGGGACCCCTTGTGTGGGGGTTGCGAGGGGAGCCCTGTCCCTCTGCTGGGGGTTGCGCCCTGAGCGCCTTAAAGCAAGAATGGGCGCTAACCAGAAGCCAAATTCCAGAGGCAGAAGGCGCTGGCAGCCCCTCTGCCCCCCCCCCTCCATGCTTATCGCCATTTAATTCCTCCCAATTTCCTAAAATGGGATTTCAGGATTCAGAATGACAGAATGTCAGAGTGGGAAGGGACCTTGGAGGCCTTCTAGTCCAACCTCCTGCTCAAGCAGGAGACCCCTAGACTGTTCCAGACAAAGGAGAAGCAGAAAGAAATCCTGCTGGAATACCAAAGTGTGCCAGGAGGCGGCATTCGGCGGCAGTGCCAGGGAAGGGAAGGGAAGGGTGGCACACTCACAGGGATGTATTCCTCGAGGCGCCCCTGCGGGAAGATGCCGTACAGCCGTGGTCCCAGGGCCCGCTCAGCCAGGATGGCAAACATGACGCTCTCAAGAACCAGTGAGTCAACCCCCTGGGTTTTTGTGTGTGTGTTGTGTGTGTGTGTGTGTGAGAGAGAGAGAGAGAGAGAGAGGGAGAGAGAGAGAATACAAGAATAATAACTTTGTCACTCTGAATGTATGCTAATTGGCATACGTTAAAATGAAATTTCATTGCATGGAGCTCTCAAAGGGCCACCACCTCCAATATGCGCCACATAAATATGACAAAAATGAATAAATACAGAATTACGCACATGCGCACATATATTACATGAGAGAGAGAGAGAAAGAGAAGAGTCTGCTCTCGAGAACAATGTCACCAGGGTGGGACTATTTTTTTTTTAATCCCATTTATATCCCGCCCTTCTCCGAAGACTAAGGGCGGCTTACAAGCTTACAAGCTTCAACCGGGCTCAGCAGGCACTGAGGCTGCTGGCCGTGCGAGTGAGACGCTGGTGATCTGGCCTGTCCACGTGGTCATCAGGGCCTGAGAGCGGCCTGGGAGAGTCCCCCACCCAGGACTGGCTGAAATGGCCCTTTTCTTGCCAGGATAGCCAGCAGCCACTGTGGCTGGTCAGCTCGCACGGAGGGAGATGCGCGAGAAGGCATGAATCCCCTTGTGGCAAATGCAAAGTGAGAACGGCCCTTCTCTCACGGGACTAGAACTCGGGGCCCTGCGTCAACAGGAAAGGCAGGGAGCTCAGGCACCCAGAGTCACATGCAGGACTGGGCAAAACCAAAGACGATTCTCCCGACAGGATGGGGGGAAAATATCAACTATGGCAAGAAAGGTCATAAAGTGGGACAAAAACTCCCTTAACAACTATCTTGCTTAGCAACGCAAACTTTGGGCTCAGCTGCGGTCATTAGGCGAGGGCTTTTGAGGGCTTGCCGAGAGGCCATACAAACGTCCTGGACCCAATAAATCAAGCTCCCACTTCGTGGGGGACCCCTGGCTGAATCAAAAAGGGGGGGGGATGCCACCCTCTTGCTTTCGACACCATGGACCGCGATCCCCTCCGGTCCTGGGAGCAGACGAGAGAAAAGTTTCCGGAAGGCCCGGCTGAAGCTCACCTGGAGGATGATGCCGTACATGCGCAGCAGCACCTGGCGCGGCTCGTCCTCGGCGGTCACGACCTGGTCCGGCAGGGAGCACTTGTAGAGCAGGTTGCTCAGCCCTCCGCTGGGGGGGGAGGAAGAAGCATTAGGCCGGCTGGGGCAGGGCAGGAGAGGGTGGGTTGGGGGGGGAACGGGACAAGCCCCCCCCCCGAGTCAGGCGGCATCTGACTCCTCTCAGGGAATGCTGGACTAGAAGACCTCCAAGGTCCCACCCAACTCTGTTCCAGGTAGTCCTCGACTTGCAAGATCATTTAGCGACCAGTTGATGTTACAGCAGCACTGACTTACAACCGTATTTCACGCTTGTGACCACTGCAGCATCCCCATAGCATCCCTCTGATTGGCATTCGGATGCGTGCCAACTGCCTCACACTTACGACGGCTGCAGTCAGCGTCCCGTGGGGGGGGGTCACGCGATCCCCTTTAGCGACCCTCCGATACGCAAAGTCCACAGGGAAGCCAGTTTCACTTAACAACCGAGTTACTAACTGAACGACCGCAGGGTATCACTTCACAACTGTGGCAGGAAAGGTCGCAAAACGGGGCAACACTCCGTTGTGGTCGTAAGGCCGAGGACCGCCTGGTATCCCGTTACGTCGGCCCGAAAGCGCCCGGCGGGGCTCCCCTCCCAGCACCCCCAGGCAGCCGCGCCCGGAGGGTCCCTTTCGCCCCTCCCGGAGCGGCCGCGGTGACGTCAGCGGGCGGTGACGTCACGGGCGGGTTCCTCCTCCTCACCTGACGGGGACGATGCCCAGCTGCTCGGGCGCGGCCAGGCGGCGCCAGGCCCCGGCCAGGAACTCGCGGCACCAGAGGAAGGCGCGCAGGCGGGTGGGCGCGGGGACGGCCGGGCGGGCGCGGGGCGAGCGGGGCGGCGCGGCGCGGTCCCCCTCCGGCCCGTCTCCCTCCGGCGCCTCCATCGCCGCCCGATGGCGCCCCGCCCCCTCAGCCCCGCCCGCGCTCCCATTGGC
>JAKJMR010000375.1:134128-173684 GCA_024449315.1 Daboia siamensis
AGAATAGAATAGAATAGAATAGAATAGAATAGAATAGAATAGAATAGCTGGAAGGGACCTTGGAGGTCTTCTAGTCCAGCCCCCTGCTCAAGCAGGAGAACCTATACTGACTCAAGAGAGGTGATTGTCCAGTCTCTTCTTAAAAATCTCCAGTGATGGAGCACCCACGATTTCTGGTGGCAAGCTGTTCCTCTGGTTATTTATCCTCACTGTCAGGAAGTTTCTCCTTAATTCCAGGTTGCTTCTCTCCTTGATCATTTTCCATCCATGGCTTCTTGTCCTGCCCTCAAGTGCTTTGGAGAATAGCTTGACCCCCTCTTCTTTGTGGCAGCCCCTCAAATCCTGGAATACTGCTGTCATTCCCCCCCTAGTTCTTCTTTTCTCCAGACTACCCAAACCCAAGTCCTGCAGAATGGTAGAGGGTCTCCTCCTTGAGCAGGGGGTTGGACTAGAAGACCTCCAAGGTCCCTCCCAACTCTGTTATTCTAAACGGCGGCTTCCCTCAGCCTCAAGATTGTGAGTGGTGAGGGGTTTTCTTCAGCGACTGAGGAGCTGGATCAGATCCATCCTCTCCTGAGAAGCATCTCTGGGCGAGAGGGGAAAGATAAGGGTTTTTGACTGAAGCAGAAATTGTCTCTTGGAACTTGGAAGTTGGGGGCTTCAGCACATGGTGGAGACCAGGAAATCCAGTTTATGTACTTGGGGCTTGCAGGTTTCACAGCCACTGCATTCAGATGACCCACATTTGGGGTCACATGTGCTGCATGAACCCGGCTTTTCAGTCAATTGTGTCACCTACTTCAGCTAAAGATGCTTTAATGGAAAACCTTCAAGCATCAGTCTTGATTCTCTGGTCGCCCTCAAAGCATCAATGAATTACACCGGACAGCCACAAACTGCTGCTTCCCAGGCTGGGGAGGGCATTTCTTTGCAGGAGGGGGCAGGGGTGTGGCTCCCTCCCCCCTTGGTCCCTTCAGGAGGTCCCACGCTTACTCGGGCACTGAGGCAAGGGGGTAAGCGCTTACTCCTTGCTCAGGTGGCCACAGGTCAAGGTTACCCAGAGGGGTAAATGCCGGCAGGCTTTGCTGGGTTGGTTTGGGGCCCAAATGGGGCTTGTGGCAACTTGGGCAGCTGGGGTCCTTAGGATTCTTCTCGGGGGGCCCTCGGCATCCCGGCTCCTGGCCAGTCTTTCTAGCCACGGCAGCTCTTGAAGACAAACGAGGCTGTCTGGAGGCTTCGGCTCTTTGTGATTGTGGTGACATGCAGACAACCACAAATATGCATCCCTGCCCTTTGTGTCCCGATCAGCATACACAGTCATGGCAGTGTGACAGGACACAATTAATGTTGCTGGGTAAGATCTGTTTAATTTATACATATTTTAATCTTGCACTTTATATTTTAAATTTTATCTCATAGAGTTTGCCTTATTTCGATTGTGGGGCTCCTGACATGAATAATAGAACAGCTCTTTAAAAGACAACAAATTCTGCAATAATCTAAAAGAAATTAACCCAGGAACAGTCCTAAAATCATTAATTAACCTATTCCAGGGGGTTCCCCTGGTGATGCCACAGAGTGACCCTGTGATAAGATAGGCAGCCAATGAATTATATAAATAATAAACATTCATTTTTAGTTTTATCTTAGAGAGGTTCAAGGGTCCCAGATCAGGACTTTTTCTGAACCCCACCTCCCCCCCCAGGACCCGGGGGGGGGGGAAGATCAGTACTGGCATCTTGATTTGGGGAGGGGTCAGCTGCACTTGCCCTCTTCTTCCTGGCCACCGCCCCTGCAAAGGGGGTTACAGTCCTGCAAAGCCCAGGGGCACTTGGGCTGCCATCTTCCCAGGGGTTCTGGCACCCCCCCTTCCCTTGCCCCCCCCCAAGGGCTGGCAGCGCCTTTTCTTTGTTGGTGCCTGATGAAGCATCATGGCTTGTCCACCAGCCTCCGAAGCAGGGGTGGGGAACGGTGGCCTTTTTATGACTTGTGGACTCCCAGAATTCTCCTTCCATGCTTGCTGGGAGTCCACAAGTCACAAAAGAGCCATCGTTCCCCACCTCTGCTCTAAAGGCAGCATCATGGTTTCCTCCATGGATTCCAACCGAGGCCTGTGGGGGCCAAAAGGGGTTTCTCCCCCCTGAATTGATGGCTGAAAGTTACACCCACGGGAGGGACAGTATCATAACTATAGTTCCCATCGCACTATTCCAGGGAACTGAAATATATCTGAGAGTTCAAAGCCATGTTCTGCTTTTGTTATGGAGAAGGAGAAAAGGGGGGCGGGGTGTCTCCGCAATTGCATCACAGTTTCTCAGGAAGAGGCCCCCCCATTCCAGAGAGGGGCCCAAGACAAGGCACCGCCCAGGCCAGAACTGGATGGGGAGAAAGAAAGAAATCCAGGGTAGCTACACTGTAGAATCTATTTTAGAAGGTGATAACTTTAGCCTGGCAAGATTCTGTCCATTAGGCCTGAGCAAACAGAGGATTGGATTTGTCGGTGTCGCCTTTGGGCTCGGGCCTGGAAAGCCCTTGGAAGTAGCCCAGAGTGGAGAAGCCGGGCGGGCAGCCCAGCAACTCTCACTGGAGCTTCCAAGGTGGAGACCCACTGGCTCACTTGTGCCGTGCCAGGGTGCCCAAGGCCTCTCTGTGACGGCTGCAGGTGGGCCTGGGAAGGGCCCCTCCTCTTGTCCCCGCAGACAGCTGCTGGGCAGCTGCAGCAGCGCAGTGGATGGCTTTGTGTCCACTCGACAGGGGCACAGCAGAGAAAAGCAGCTTTGCCGTCTCCCCTGGGACTGGTCCCTGGCGCTGCCAACTCAGTGTTTGCACCAGGCGGGCTGCTCTGAACCTTTGGAGCAACGGCCGAGGAAGGCAGGTTTCAGCAAATAAAATTGCAGCTGTGGCGGATTTTGTGGGTTTTCAGACATAAGCAACTGCGCAAAGCTTAAGTCCTGATTATCATTGTCTAAAAGTCCGCGGGTCACTTGGACCTCCCTGCTTGAGGAGTGCTGAGGATGCCGCAGCTCCTGTCAATCAGGTGCATTTCAGATCAGGGCTCTTGTCGGCTTTTCAGGTAGGCCAGGATGGGAAGCAGATGCCACAAGAGCATCTGGGAGGTCTGGGAAGCTGGCGGCCCTCTCGCCCCCCCCCCATAAAGGGGGAGCCATTTTGAAGGGGGGCCTTGCTCGGGTCCCAGGGCTGAGCCATCCTTCTCTTTCTCCTTTCTGGCCTCTTAAGACAGTTGCAGGGAGCCCATTATCTCTTCATCCTCTACTCAGGGTTAAAAAATGCAACGTTAATAGGATGATGGAAAGGAGTGAGCGAGCGAAGGGCGGAAAAATAAAATTGTGAAACCTGATCACATACTCAGATCACAAGGGCTCATAAGCACCAGGGACTTTGCGGGATCTTGGACCACATCTTATGTGCTCAGGAAACGGGGCAGGGATGGTGGGAATTCACCCCAGGTCAGAAATGGGAATTGGTCCTATAAGGGAAGCTTCGACCTGCTTGTTTTCCTTCCTTCCTTCCTTCCTTCCTTCCTTCCTTCCTTCCTTCCTTCCTTCCTTCCTTCCTTCCTTCCTTCCTCCTTCCTTCCTTCCTTCCTAGCTTCCTTCCTTCCTAGCTTCCTTCCTTCCTTCCTTCCTTCCTTCCTTCCTTCCTTCCTTCCTTCCTCCCTCCCTCCCTCCCTCCCTCCCTCCCTCCCTACCTTCCCGTCTCCTGCCCTCTCCTCTCCTCTCCCTCCAATTTGCCATGGGCTTCTACATGCCCAGCCCTTCATGCTCAGGTCAGTTTCTCACATGCCGATCCACCTGCCCCCCTGGAGGTTAGGGTGCTGCCCCTGTGGGTCCATTTAGCCTCACCAGAGAACAGCAGCTCAGTGCCACGAAGGAGGAAGCCGCGGTACGGAGGACGAAGGTAAAGGTGCAAAGACCAGAGAAGCCCGTGGCAACCCAGAATCGGTGCAGGAGAACTGCCCGGGTGCCACCACTGGCCCTGAGACAGGCCTAATTTTCTTGTGCTCCGGAATAACGGCCATTCCCTCAAAAACAGCACAGAATTGCCACCGAGCAGAAATTGGGGTTCTGTCTTTGCTCTGCTTGCAGAAAATCCCAGCTCTGGCTTCTGAGAGGCAGGGAGGGAGGGGAAGGCCTCAGGCAAGGAATCCGTCTGAACATCCCTGAGCCGGATGGCCAACTGGCTGCTCAGAATACGGCCACCATCTTGGCTGGTGCAGGGAAGAAGAAGGAGATCAACGCAGCACTTCTGTGCCGGAGAGCGGCTGTCTCCACCCCAGTCAGGAACCAGCGGAGGAAGAGTCTCCGGCCCTCTTCCTATCATGCCCTTGAGCAGGTCATTCCCCCCACCCCGCCGCTAACCTTGGCTAAAGCCACCTGGTAGGCCCAGCTGGGCTGAGCGAGAGAGGTCAACCAGAGACGTCTCCCAAGAACTGAGTCTGGATCTGCCCTGCTCTTCTCCAGAGCTCTCCAAACCTGGCAGTGCTGGCTGGGGAATTCTGGGAGTTGAAGTCCACATGTCTTAAAGTACCAAGGTTGGACACACACACACCCCGGTATGCTGTCTCCCGCCTGAGCAGGAGTTGGATGAGAAGGTCTCTGAGGTCCCTTCCGGCTGTCTACTACGCTGTCTACCCCCTGGCCAGGCCAGGCTTCAGGTGGCCCCACAAGAGCAGGTCCCCCTCCTCTGAATCCCCCAGCCCCTTTCCCTGCTGTGCTGCTGGTCTCCTGGTTCCCTCTGGCGGGAGGCACGGACAAGGGCAGGACGAGTGGTGAGGGCACTCTGCACATGGCCACTCACGCCTTTGTTTGCAGCTGTGTAGATTTTCCCCAGTTGGATCTGGCAATGATTCAAGGACCTCATTTCAGCATCAGCTAAACCTTCGGGATGACCACTCAGCTTTGCAAAGGAGAGCTTTTATTTTTAAGTGGTTCCAACGCATTGCCAGCCTTGTAAAAGGGGCAGGAGAACCATCCAGCCTCAGACAGCAATTGGAGAAGCAGGGTGGGGCCTGGCCAGTGTCTGGGGGCTGGGCGCCTCCCCCCCAGGATGGGATACTTGCCGTTAATGCACCCAACAGCTTCCTGTATTTCCAATTCAATTCAGGATGTTTAGAGTATGAGTGAGTTAATAATTTAAAAATATTTCCAGGATCTCACAAAGCCACTCCTGCTAAAGAATGAATGCCCATCACCCCTGAGGCTTCTTTATCCTCCCCAGTTTAACAGAATGACAAAGTTGGAAGGGGCCTTGGAGGTCTTCTAGTCCAGCCCCCTGCTCAGGCGGGAGACCCTGTAACATTTCCAACAAATGGCTTTTCTTAAAAATTTCCATTGTTGGAGCACCCACAACTTCTGAAGGCAAGCCGTTCCAGTGATTAATTGTTCCCACTGTCAGGAAATTGAAAGTTGCTTCGCTCCTTGATGAGTTGCTTCTTGTCCTGCCTTCAGTGCTTTGGAGAACAGCTTGACTCCCTCTTCTTTGGAGCAGCCCTTGAGATACTGGAAGACTGCTATCATGTCCCCCCTCGTCCTTCTGTTCATTAAACTAGACATACTCAATTCCAGCAACCGTTCCTTGTATGTTTTAGCCTCCAGCCCCCTAATCCTCTTTGTTGCTCTTCTCTGCACTCTTTCTAGAGTCCCGACATCTTTTTTACATCGTGGTGAGCAAAACTGGAGGCCGTATTCCAAAGGTGGCCTTACCGAGGCCTTGTAAAGTGGTACTAACGCTGCATGTGATCTTGATTTTTCTCTGTTAATGCAGCCTAGTTTGAGGGAGACCCTCCTCCTGCCTGCTTGAGGTTGCCCCACTGAAGGTGTTTTGCTCATGGCAACACACACGTTGGCACTGCCCACTGGATAGGTGGCCAAATCATCCTTGAGTGCCTGAAGGCAGCAGGTGCCTGTCCAAAGCTGGACGCAGCTTCTCTGGGATCCACAACCTCCCAGCTGAAGCCTGAAGTGGCCTCTCCTTCCGGCTCCTGCTTGCCTTGGCACCGTGGCTGCTGCTGCTTCCTCAGCCGACCCTCCAGGGATGACCTGGAGGCTGTCATTTATCCTGGGGACGAAAGGGCGGCCCTCTCTGGGCCTCCCTGCACACCTGCCAAGCACTTCAGAGTCGTGTGAAGGGCATGGCATGGAAAAATGATGACATGCCTAAGTGCTGACAACAAAAGAGCCACCTTATGTTGAAAACGTTAATTGCTAGTAACTGGGATGACCTCATCCTGCTTCTTGGGGCTTGCATGAGGCAGACATCCCAAGGTTGGCCAGGTTAGCGTTGGTGGGGGGATTGCTGGGAAGATGGAGACAAAAAAGACCCCGGCCACGAGGGAGATGCTCTTTGTTGAGGTGGCAGTTTCAGGGCAGGGGGCGACTCTTGCCCACCAGCCAGGCAGGATGAAACTGCAGAAGAAGACAACGGCAGGACTGCAGCTGTGTTGCTCACAATTGGGCGGCTCCAGCCGAGCTCGTCCTGCAGGTGTGTGTCTCCCCACCCCTGGAAGCAGATGGCTGTCACGAGCCCCACCACCGCCTCCGGACAGGGCAAGACATCCAGATGGTTAGCCGTGCTGGGCCAGCTTGTGGGAAGATCCCCTACTGGGTGGGCCGCCAAGTTGCCTGGCCTGAAGCAGCCCCACAGCCTGGACTCTGCCAGCTGCTGGCCCCTTTCTTCAGGCCCGGGGAGGGGAGGGGAGGGGGCTCCACCAGATCTCTTCCTCTTCCAGCTGTCCTCAGTGGCCAGGGGGCTGGGATCGGGGGTGGCAGTGGGGAAGGGAAACCCTGACAGAGGCTGCGGCTTCCTTGTGGCTTGTCCTCCACCCCTTGGACCTCAGCTGGCCTCTCAAGACCCTCCCAGCGAGAGCCGGGCAGCCCCTTTCCAGGCAGGGCTGGCGCTTCCAGAGGCATCTCCCCAGGGGGGCTGAACCAGCCTGTTGGCCCTCTGCACCAGCTGGGTCTGCCCCTCCCTCGAAGGCCTCCTGCGGAGACCCTGGGCTTGCCCAGCCTCCCCCAAGCAAGGCCTCGGCCTCCTCTCCCCCGGGGCTCTGGCCCACTCCAGCCACATTGGGGGGGCGGACTTTTGCTGTAGTCCTGGCTTTCCATCTCAGTTACATGATTTGAATGTATAGATTAGGTCTGCATTTCTGGCTTTGAAAGACCCGGTTTCCATAACAACCATATTCCCATCAAGTTGCTTAACTCTTCCACTGCTGGACCAGCCCAGGTGGGCTTCCCCCAGATTGCGGGGTGGAGGGGCTCTTGCAGGTGGGGAAATTAGCACGCTTGGCTCCCCCCCCCCCAGCAAGGAGTAGTTCTCCTTTTCGGTTATGGGGGGGGGACGTCTCGGTGCCCCACAGAAGGTAGCAAAGGCAGGGCAGGAAGCAGGGCAGGAGATGAGCAGGGGGAGTTTCTGCTCCAGCAAAAGAGGCTCTGGGGTCCCCCCAAAGGCGGGGAGGAGGGAGAACGGGGCTCCCTCATCAGCCATGGGCTCAGCTGCTGCAATTAAGGCCTGTTCTGGGGGTTCACCCAGCTTGAGTGGCAGCGGAGCTGGGTTGATGATCTGGACACCCATTTACCCTCTGTCTTAGACCCTCCTGATTAATTAATTATGGGACTGCCTTCTGCTGGACTTGCTCGGACAATTATGCCTCACCTTTGCTACACCAGCACGGACTTGTTCGCCCTCAGGGGTGCCCCCCCTTCCTGGGTGCGACCCGCCTTTCTTTCCACTTCTAATCTTGATGAAGGGCCCGATTGTTGGGACCCTGAGAGATGGTTGGGCAGGGGCAGGGGCCTCTGGTACAAATGTAATAAGAGGCCCCTGGTTAGTTTTTTAGTTAAATTTTTTGTGGGGTTAGGGAGGGGGGAATTTTTCGTGGTTGTTTGGAAACGGGGGGTAGTCCACCAACCGTTGTTCAGGCCAGGTCCGAGATTGATCGCGTAGGGGGGGAGCGGGGGTCGGTTGCCTCCGGAGCTCTGGAGCGGGTTGTGGGATTACCTATTCCCACGATGTTAGGGAATGGCAGCAGGTGTACGAACAGAGGGCCGTATCGACATCTGGGAGGGCATCTCTGCTATTTACAAGCGGTGAGGCGCTCCGACCCTCTGCTTTTGCCCCGAGGTCCCGGGAGCGAGGATGTGCAGCCACCTGAGCTCCGGCTGGTGTACTTGAATGCCAGGTCCGTTGTCAATAAGGCTCCTCTCATCCGGGATCTGGTTGAGGGTGAGCATGCGGACCTGGCTTGCATCACGGAGACTTGGTTGGGCCCAGAGGGTGGTATCCCTCTGGTTGATCTTTGCCCACCAGGTTTCCGGGAGCTACACCGGCCTCAGGCTCAGGGTAGGGGCGGGGGAGTGGCGGTAGTTATGAGGGAGGCCTTGTGTCCGCGGGAGGCCACCGTTCTCCAGATACTCGGGTGTGAGTCTCTCCTCCTGAGATGTGGTCCTAGGGCGCAGTTGGGCTTGCTGCTGGTGTACCTTTTGCCTAGTCGCGCAGCAGCAGCCCTGCCTGAGCTTCTCGATATCCTCTTGGGGTTGGTGATTGAGTTCCCCAAACTTATAGTTTTGGGTGACTTCAATCTACCATCCCTGGGAGGATCATCTGAGTTAGCTCGGGAGTTCATGGCTTCCATGACGGCCATGGACCTGACGCAAGTAATTCATGGACCGACTCATGTGGGAGGCCACACCCTTGACTTGGTTTTTCTATCTGGACAGTGGTTAGATGATCTTGGTGGGGGCTCCCCAATTGTTATGCCCCTGTCATGGACCGATCATCATCTCCTACGGCTGGTCTTCCGTTTTGCCACTCCCCGCTGTGGGTGTGTGGAACCAACTAGATGGTTCCGCCCCAGGCGCTTAATGGACCCTGAGAGGTTCCAGGCAGCGCTGGGGTCCCCACCTGCCTCCTTTGCTCACAACTTGGCGGATGCCTTAGTGGAAGCCTGGGAAAGGGCAGCCACGGAGGCACTTGACCGAGTTGTACCCTTGTGGCCCCTGACCCGGTGCAGATCCCAGCGGGCTCCATGGTTTTCCGCGGAGCTCCGGGAGATGAAGCGTCGGAGATGGGGCCTAGAGAGCCGATCTGAATCCGACCGATTGCGACTAAGAACCTGTATTAGGTCTTATCTCGCAGCGATAAGGGCGGCGAGGTCTAATCATTCACTATCCTTATCGCATCTGCAGATAACCGCCCGGCCGCCCTGTTTAGGGTGACCCACTCCTTCCTTAATCAGGAGGTGAGGGAGGAACCCTTGCAGGGTCGTGCCGAGGAGTTTAGTCAACATCTGTCGGACAAAGTTGCTCGGATTCGGACCGGTCTGGACTCCGACTGGGCAGAGTCTGACGATCAGGACACGGGTGGTCTTGTCGATGTTGTCTGGGAGGAGTTTGATCCTGTGACTCTGGAGGAAGTAGACAGGATTATGGGGAGGTTGAGCTCCACCACATGTTTATTGGACCCGTGCCTTTCCTGGCTGGTTTATGCGGCTCGGGAGGGGACACAAGGCTGGTTCCAGGCGGTTATATCGGCATCTTTGAGTGAAGGTAGTTGAAGGAGGTGGTGGTGAGACCTCTCCTCAAGAAGCCCACCTTAGACCCAGCTGTTTTAAATAACTTTCGTCCGGTCTCCAACCTTCGCTTTCTTGTGAAGGTTGTCGAGAGTGTGGTGGCACATCAGCTCCCTCTGGTTCTGGATGAAGCGGATTATCTAGACCTTTACCAATCGGGTTTCAGGCCCGGGTACAGCACGGAGACGGCATTGGTCGCTCTGGTGAATGATCTCTGGAGGGCCTGGGACAGGGGATATTCCTCTGTCCTAGTCCTATTAGACCTCTCAGCGGCTTTCGATACCATCAACCATGGTATCCTGCTGCGGCGTCTCAGGGGATTGGGAGTGGGAGGCACGGGTTTTTCAGTGGTTCTCCTCCTATCTCCTGGGACGTTCGCAGTCGGTGTTGGCAGGGGGTCGGTCCTCTCGCCTCTCCTGTTCAACATCTACATGAAACCGCTGGGTGTGATCATTCGTGGTTTTGGAGTTGGGTATCATCAGTATGCTGATGATACCCAGCTTTTTATTTCGACCCCAAACCACCCCAGTGATGCCCTCGACGTGATGTCCCATTGCCTGGAAGCGGTTCAGGTCTGGGTGGGGAGGAACAGGCTTCAACTCAACCCTGACAAGACTGAGTGGCTGTGCGTGCCGGCATCTCGGGATATTCAGAACATTCCATCTCTTTCTATGGGGGGTGAGTTATTACCTACCGTAGATAGGGCTCGCAACTTGGGAGTCCTAGATTCACAGCTTTCTTTGGAAAACCACATAATAACTGTGACTAGGGGGGCCTTCGCCCAGGTTCGCCTTGTGCGCCAGTTGCGGCCCTATCTAGACCGGGATGCCCTGCGTACGGTCACTCATGCGCTCGTGACCTCTCGTTTGGACTACTGCAATGCTCTCTACATGGGGCTGCCCTTGAGGACCACTCAGAGGCTCCAACTGGTACAGAATGCAGCCGCGAGAGTCGTGTTGGGAGTCTCCCGATACTCCCATGTTACACCTCTGCTCCGTGAGCTGCATTGGCTCCCAGTTGTCTTCCGGGTGAGATTCAAGGTTTTGGTGATGGTTTTTAAGGCCCTACATGGCATGGGTCCAGAGTACCTCAGGGATCACCTGCTGCTGGCGTCAACTTCCCTCCGCCCTGTGCGTTCCCACAGAGAGGGCCTCCTCAGGGTGCCACCGGTCAGAGAATGTCGTCTGGTGGCCCCCAGGGGGAGGTCCTTCTCTGTGGGCGCCCCGGATTTATGGAATCGGTTGCCGGTCGAGCTCCGGATGGCGCCCGACCTTCGCTCCTTCCGACGCGATCTGAAGACTTACTTGTTCGAACAAGCCAGCCTGGACTGATGGGGGATGGGTTTGGGTTTTATTGTCGTTTTAATGTATTTTAATCTACTGTTTTAAGCTTGGGCATCTTGTTTAATCCTTTTTAATTTTTGTATTTTTGTATTTTTATATGTTTGCCCTGTTCACCGCCCTGAGTCCTTCGGGAGAAGGGCGGGATACAAATAAAATTATTATTATTATTATTATTATTATTATTATTATTATTATTATTATGGAAAGCAAAGGGCTGCCTGTTTTTCCAGGCCCAGGGAGTCTTCTGGTAGGTGAAGGGGGGGGGGGAGGCGGGCAGGCGGTTGAGGTTTCCAGTCCTCATGGGGGTCTCCTCCTGCTCTCCTTGCAGACCTCCCCAAGACATCAGTCTGGAAGAATTTGACGACGAGGACCTGTCCGAGATCACAGACGACTGTGGCATCGGCCTGAATTATGACTCGGATCACAACGAGAAGGTGGGAGGAACCGGTGGGTGGGGGATATGGCAAGGGGGGGGGGTCTGCCCCTTTCCTTTTACACTGGTGGACCCCACAGTTCACCTTGCCCGACCTTGCCGCTTGCCTCTTGCTCGTGTGTGTGTGTGTGTGTGTGTGTGTGTGTGTGTGTGTGTAGGATCTCCCTTCTGGGTTGTCTTCTAGTTGCCTGCAGGAGACGGCCAAGGAGACCCCTGGGGAGGGGGGGCAGAAAGCCTGCTTATTTTTTAAAGGGCAGCTGCTGGCTCAGAAGAGGTGGCTGGGTGGGGTGGGGGGGGGGAGGAAGCCTGGCTCCAGCCTCACCCTTGTGTGCTGGTCAGCTGGGTCTTGTCCCTGCCTGGACCGGACACTTCAGCATGCTTGGGTCACAGCAACAACAAGGAAAAGGGAGCTGAGATTCACTGCAGAGACCACCCACCCAAGTCGGTCCTGGGGGAGGCCATGAGCAAGCTGCAGGCCAGGAAGTGACCCACCAGGAGGCTGGATCAGCTCTGGAAGGATCCCAGCCTACCGTCCAGGGCATTGAGCCATGACACCCCCTCATTAAAGACCCCCATAGAATGTGAATTCTCTGCCTGCCCATCCAGATCTCGTTCTCTGATCGTGATCATGGTGATTTGGGGATCCTTTGAAAAGAGCAGCCCAGATTTCAGGACCCCGGAGGGAGGCTGCAAGCCAGACTGAGTAGCCTGCTTGTATTCAGAGCGGATCTCTACCCTGACCCCTGCCCTATCTCTCTCTCTCTCTCTCTCTCACACACACACACACACACACAAACACACACACTCTTCCCCTTTGTTTGCCTGGAAAAGCAGCCTGTCAGGCAGTGATTAGCAGAGCCAACCCCCCCCCCCCCCATGCATCTTAATGCAATTCCTGGGGGGCTCTTGGGGGCATCTGCCTGGCCTCCTGCCTAGGCAATGGCCAAGAAAGGCGGGTTGTTCAACTGCTGGTGGGTGGGGGGCTCCTGCAGGGTCCCTTCTTCCGAGGGGTGGAGAGAGCTGGGTCCTTCCTCCCCATGGCTGCACCCTACTCGGCTTCGGTGCTGTGAAGGGAAGGCCTGGCCCCAAGGGTCAGACTGAAGAACCCCCTGAAGAACCCCCTGCCTCTGGGCTGCTACTGGGGGAGTCCTCCTTGCGATTCCGGGCTCAGTTAATTTGGGAGAGGGGTGCTTGTGCACCAAACCCACCCTATTTGCCCTACCATCCAGTCCCTGCTGGGAGGGCTCCAGCGATGGACGCCCAAGCCCATCACTTTTCTGCCTCCCTCTGCAGACCAGGCCCCCAGTCCGGACGCAGCCCCAGGCAAAGTCGGGCGGGGCAGGTCTTGGCAAGGTCACCCGGCAGGGTCTCTGGATGGTTTGGGTGCTGGCTCTGTGCCTGAGGATGGCGGGGGGGCTGGTCACCTACAGCCCGACCACAAGATACCCCTCCCCGCGGCCTCTGATCGGAAATGGTGATGCTGTTGTCAGCAACATCCTAGCTTGTGTAAATGCCCTTGGCCTAAGAAGTAAGACAGCGGTGGGGGCCCTGAATGCTGCCAGTTGGCCTTTCTGAGGGGGGGGGGGCAGCCACTTGAGAGACCTCTTGCACGATCCTTGAGCCCAGAGCTACCCCTGGCCCGGCTGGGTGGGTGGGCCATGTCCCCGTCCTCCTGCCCACGGCCACGATCTGCCTTTGCTTCCATCCAGGACTGCCTGGGCCTGGGCAGGGGGGAGCAGCCCCACCCCACCTGCACCTTCCAGGAAGATTTCCAGGAGTTTGAGATGATTGATGACAATGAAGAGGAGGAAGAGGAAGAGGAGGAGGAAGAGGAGGGGCTGGAAGAGGCACCCCCCTCCCCTTCGGGCTCACTGATACCTTCGCCCACCCCCGAGGACACCCAGAAGCTTCGTCCCACCACCCTCAACTTGACGGTCACAAGCACCCAGGTGAGGCCGGCTCCCCCAGGCTTTGCACAGCCAGGCGGGGGGGGGGCTCCTGGGGGGGGGAACTAAGGCTGAGAGCGCTGCAGCCCTGGGAAAAGCAGCTTTGCTCTCAGAAAGTGGGGGGCAGCCGTGTCATTGCAGACCCACCCGTGTTTGAGAGGCGCATCCGGCACGGAGCTTGGGATGGGAAGCCAAGAGGCTCCAATGCAGGCAGTCCTCGATTTACAACAGTTCGTTTAGTGGCTGAAGTTATAGTGGCACTGTAAAAAGCGACTTAGGGCCTGTTTTCACACTTACGACCGTTGCAGCGTCCCCACGGTTACGTGGGTCGAAATTCAGACGCTTGGCAACCGGCTTGTACTTAACGACGGTTGCAGCATCCCGGTGATCCCCTTTTGTGACCTGAGAAGCAACGTCAATGGGGAAGCCAGACTCAGTTAACGATTGCGTTGCTAACTTAACAATTGCAGTGATTCACTTAATGACCGTGGCAAGAACAGTCATAAAATGGGGCAAAACTCACTTAGCAACAGAAATTTTGGGTTTAATTGTAGTCGCAAGTCGAGGACTACCTGTACAAAGAGAGGGAAATTTGCGCGATGCATCAGGCCAAGAGAAAGGTTGCTTGGTGGCGGGGGGACGACCGGACCCTGGACTCCTCCCGGCGGGCGCCTGGGCTGAGGGCCTCTGTCTCTGGGAGGCGCCTGCCCCAATTAGCGGCCAATGTGGCTCCAGCAGCCTTTCTGCGTTTCCGGAAGAGGCAGGGCGGGTGGGTGGCCGAAGGAGGCAGAGCCCTCCCGCCCTGGCGGATTCTGCAGCCTTTCAGGGCGAGCAGAGCAAAGAGACGCCGAGGCCGGGAGGCTGAGTCCGCTGCCCAGAGGCCCTTCCACGCTCTGGCCGGCGGGAGGAAGGGGTGGCCTGCCCAGCAGCTGCAGTCCTCTGTGGGGCAAAGGGAGGGGGAGGCAGGAGGGGCCATGGTGGGGCAGGGGGAGGGCATGCTCCTGATGCCGGTGTTCAGAAAGACCCCGGAAAGAGGGCAGAGAAGAGCAACAAAGACGATCAGAGGACTGGAGGTTAAAACATATGAAGAAGAACAGTTGCAGGAATTGGGGGGACGTAGGAGTATTCCAGTATTTGAGGGGCTGCCCGAGAGAAGAGGGGGGTCCACCTATTCTCCAAAGCACCTGAAGGCGGGTGAAGAAGCAACGGATGGAAACTAACCGAGGAGAGAAGCAACCTGGAACCAAGGAGAAACTTCCTGACAATGAGGACAATTAACCAGTGGAACTCCTTGCCTCCAGAAGTTGTAGGTCAGACATGTCAAACACAAGGCCCGGGGGCCGGATCCGGCCCGCGAAGTGGTTTCATGCGGCCCGTGAAGCCATCCTGGAAACGGTGAGGGAACGGCCCCCACTGCCTTGGCCCTGGCCCAGAGACCCTCCTCCTGCCAGAGACCCTCAGATCTGTCCCACTCCTGCCCTGGCCCCCATGGGCACCCTTGATGCGAACGATGTAGAGCTGGCCACGCCCACCCATTAGGCCATATGCACTCTAGCCACGCCCACCCAGTAGGCCACACCCACCCTGGCCATACCCACCCGGCCCCCTGAGGGCAACCGCAATGCTGATGCGGCCCTCAATGAAATTGAGTTTGACACCCCTGTTGTAGGTGCTCCATCGCTGGAGGTTTTGAAGAAGAGACTGGACAGTTGTTTGTCTGGAATGCTACAGGGTCTCCTGTGAAAGAGCAGGAGGTTGGACTAGATGACCTCCAAGGTCCCTCCCAACTCTGTTAAAGCAACTGGGGCTGCCCAGCTGGCTCTAAGTCCAGCTCAATTACTGGGCTTGGTGGGACCACTGAGGGTGGGGCCTCCGGATAGCCTGTACCCCGCATAGCAAAGAGGCACCCCACTCTGGTTTTCAGAAACGGATTTTAAAATGATGACACCCTTGATGAAAACAGCGGCTGTGAAGCCGAGGAGTCGCCAGTGGGGGAGGGGGCTGGGAGGGGCTCCTGCCCATAAGTTAAATGGAGCCCTGCGGGCAGCAACTTCATGGGGGGGGTGGCTTTCTCCGCCCAGAGGCTGACCGTGCAGGGATGCCAGCAGAGGCCGCCAGGTGGGCTGGGCAGCCACAGGATGGGTGTCAGGTGGGCAGCCGAGGCAGCTAGCCTGGCCAAGCTCACCTGCACGGGCACCAGAGGCAGCGGGCAGTCTACCAGAGTGCCAGGCCAAGAGGAGAACCGCACGGGAGGTGCCCACCTTCGGGGCTCCCAGGAGGGGAGACGGGCTCTCCCGCCATCCCTCGGCTGGGCTCGACCTCCACGCGGAGCCACCAACGGTCCCTCGTGGCACTGCAGGGCTCCATTTAGCTGACGGGCGGGAGCCCCTCCCCCACTGGCGATGCCTCGGCTTCATCAAGGGGGTCATCGTTTAAAAATCCGTTTCTGCTTAAGCTCCTGCGGGGTTTTTGAGCAGTTGTTCCCCTGTTTGTGTCACAGGCCCATCACTGATCCCCCCTCCCGAGATTAAGGCTCCCCCCTCTGAGCTGCTAATCTGCCAATATGTTGACTTTCAGCTGTTTTGAGACGGCCTCCAAGCTCCGTTTTCACGCTAAGCCTTCCTAGGAGGCAGGGGGGATTGCTGGGCGCCCCCAATTGAATGCTGGGGTCCCCTCCCTCTTAGCGGCTGCAAGGAGTCCCGGTTAATCGCCACAGGTGACGGGGCATCTATGGAACTGGACTTGGTCCAACGGGAGGAGGAAGCATAGTAGGTTAATCACCCTACAGATATGCATAAATGTCTAATGCATAAATCGCCCTCTGGGGGGAGGGGGCGTGCCTGGCTGAGGAATTCTGGGAGTTGAAGTCCACAGGTCGTAAAGTTGCCCTAGTTACTCAGCCCTGCCTTAGAAAATGTTTCCTCCTTACAAGACCTAGAAGACAAAGTTAGACCGGCATTGTGGTCATGAAGAAGCCAGAAGGCTTCGGGAACTGGGGGAAGACCCACCGAAATACGGCTCAGGTTCCAACCAGCAAATCTGCAGAACGGCATTGTGGAGAAGCCGAAGCTGGAATAAAGAAGAGGGTAGGAAGACTCACAGAGTTGGAAGGGACCTTGCGGAATATGGAGAGTAAACAAGGTGCTTCCTCTTTACACAAGATGCGGGCACCACATTGTACCAACCAAAGGGTCCGTCTACAGGAACACGGCAATATTGCCGTCAACAAAGCTGCAGGGGATGGCAGAACATCATCTGAACAATTTAGAACGGTACACAGTGAAGCAGTTAAAGTGCCACTTGTGGCTTGTGAGCAGGCGTGCAAAACACAGCTGGGCCGGGGGGGGATTGGAAAAGATCCCCTTGGGGTCCTGAGGAACAAGGGGCCTGGATCCTTTTAAGATGACCCTCAAGAGCAGGGGTCTTCAAACTCGGCCCTTTTATGACTTATGGACTTCAACTCCCAGAATTCCTCACTGGCTGAGGAATTCTGGGAGTTGAAGTCCACAACTCATAAAAGGGATGAGTTTGAAGACCCTGCTCAAGAGGTTGTGGTCCAGACCTCAGCAATACATGAAGCAGAAAAATTGCCAGATCTGCAACCAGGAGATGAAAATACCCAGGATCTTATGGTCACATCTGATGGGTTATGGAAAAGGCAGGAGAGATCAATAAGGGTGTGTGTGTGTGTGTGTGTGTGTGTGTGTGTGTGTGTGTGTATGTGTTCATGGGTTTATTTTTTCCATTATAGATTATACAGAGACTACCACAAATGTTGGCCAACCCTTAAAAACCTCTGAGCTGCCCGTTGAATTTGCACCATGAGCTGAAAGCAAAAGGCAGATAGAATTTGCAGCAAAACATGGTAGAAAACTGGGAATGGAGTAAGAGAGCATCTTATTTAATTATTGTAGAAAATATAGATTGAAACATCCTGGACTAGCAGAAATGGAAACTACAACTAAAATTGCTGGGAAAAACATTGAGAATCCAGATACAGGGTAATCCTGGATTTACAGTGATTAGTTTAGCCACCATTCAGAGTTACAACAGCACTGAAAAAGGGATTTACGTCTGGTCCAGGCAGTCTTAGAACACAACTGCTTTTGTCAACCTATACGTAATGAGAGTATGCCTAGTCCTATCCAATCAATCAGAATAGAGCTGGAAGGGACCTTGGAGGTCACCTAGTCCGATCCCCTGCTCAATCCGGAGACTATATACCATCCCAGACAAATGGCTGTCCAGTCTCTTCTTAAAAACCTCCAGTGATGAAACACCCACAACTTCTGAAGGCAACTTCTGTTCCACTGGTTGATTGTCCTCACTGCCAGGAAGTTTCTCCTTAATTCCAGGTTGCTTCTCTCCTTGATGAGTTTCCATCCGTTGCTTCTTGTCCGGCCTTTTGGTTCTTTGGAAAATAAGTTGAACCCTTCCTTTTTGTGGCAGCCCCTCAAATACTGGAACACTGCTATCACCCATAGTCCTTCTTTTCTCTAGACTGGCCATACTCAAAGCCTGCAACTGTTCCTCACATGTTTTTGTCTCCAGGCCTTCAATCATCTTAGTTGCTCTTCTTTGCACTTTTCCCAAAGTCTCAACATTTTTTTGTAGTGAAGTGACCAAAACTGGATGCAGGATTCCAGCTGTGGCCTTTATAAAGTGGTACTAATACGTCACGTGATTTTGATTCCATGCCTCTGTTTATACCTGCATATAAGTTTTTCAGGGACGCGGTGGCTCAGTGGGTTAGGACGCTGAGCTTGTCGATCAAAAGGTCGGCAGTTTGGCGGGTCGAATCCCGAGTGCCGCGTAGCAGAGTGAGCGCCTGTTACTCGTCCCAGCTTCTGCCAACCTAGCAGTTCTAAAGCACGTAAAAATGCAAGTAGAAAAATAGGGACCGCTCCGGTGGGAAGGTAACAGTGTTCTGTGCGCCTTTGGCGTCTAGTCATGCCGGCCACAGGACCACGGAGACGTCCTCGGACAAGCGCCGGCTCTTCGGCTTTGAAACGGAGATGAGCACCGGCCCCTAGAGTCAGCAACGACTAGCACGCATGTGCGGGGGAACCTTTACCTTTGCCCTTATAAGTGTTTCAGGAGCACAATGAAGTGTCTTGGGATTCCCATTTTTCTGAGCACTTTCCATAGCTATGTGATCAAAACAATCAAAGGCTTTGCTGTAACCTTATGAAGCAGATACTGACTTCTTTTTTAATATTCTTTGGCTTTCTCGATTATCCAGCCTGCATCAGCAATAACGCCTCCTGTTCCCTGGTCTTTTCTAAAGCCAGCCTGAACATCTGGTTACGTCCCTTTTCACGGAGGTCTCTAATCTCCTTGGTTGACCCTGAACATTATTTTGCAAGCATTTGAAATTAAGGATGTTGTACAGTAGTTTGCAGGTTCTGTTAAGCCTCCTTTTTTTGGTATTGAAATGTAAATTGACTTCTTCCGATGGGTCAAGGAGAGCCCTGTGCTTTTCCTCCAGATTTGCTGCCGTGGTTTGGTTAGAACACAGATTGATTCCTGTGGATGGAATTCCTGTCTTTCTCTTGATAACTCCTGTGATTACATGTTTATGCCCACTTTTCCTGCATGGGGGAAGTTACTCATTTCTTTTCCTTACTTCCCTTGTTTTACAAAGACCCAGCCTTCTGTGGAGACCTAGCATTTAGAAAGGGAAAAATAATTATTAAAAGAACCCAGTAATTAAAGCCACGAAACCGACTAAGCAGCAGCTTCTTCCTAACCCCACATAGGCATTGAGTAAGGAGGAAACTTCCGACTAAAGGAATTTGGGCAATTTGCCCAGTCACGAGGGACGGACTGCCCCGTAATTGTAGCTAAATCAAAACGGTACCGTCAGGAGGAGGGCGAGGTGAGGATCCAGTGATTTGGGAAAGGCATTACCGGCTGTTTGATCAAAACAGTATTAAAAAGAAAGGATAAAATTGGTGCAAAAGCAAGGCAGTTGCCAGACCAACATGTCTTAAATTCCCAAATGTAATGCTAGATTGTGGAAGTTGTTAGACCAACAAAGAAATAAGAACAGCGTTGTGTGCTGACGGGACGGAGCAAGCCACGAGGGACTTTAGAAAATTGGCCTAACCCTCAACGCTGCCTGAGGGTCGGGAGGTCAGTCAATCAATCCTTTTTTGTGTCGTCCAAGAGCTGCATCAAACAGGCAGTCGGAGAAGCAGCAGATTAAAACGATGGAACATCATCTTGGGTGACCTGCTAGTTGTCGGTTCTGTAGATCAGGGGACCTCAACTTTGGCAACTTTAAGACTTGTAGACTTCAACTCCCAGAATTCTGAGAGTTGAAGTCCACAAGTCTTAAGGTTGCCAAGGTTGAGAACTCCTGCTGTAGATAATATTCTAGCACAAACGTCTCCGAACTTGCAGCTTTACGACTTGCAAGTTTGGAGCCCCCACCCCCCTCTTATCTAGCAGGATAATTCCAGTCTTAAGGGGTACAATCATAATGTCATTCAAAACCAAAACTACTCCAAAGATAAAAACCCAAAGCTGGAGAAACTCTTTTGCATGACGTTATGGTCCATCAAAGATTTAAGCTCTACATTTAAAAGTGCTTCAAGAGGTCACGGAGCAGCCTGGATGCAGGAACAGAGCTGCTTTGAAACGAGAGGGATGGCAAATAAAGTGGAATCGGTAAAATGGAGTCCGCTGTTGCCCACCCGTTGATGCCTTCACTTCCATCCGGGGGCATCAGACACCTGTGACCAGGCACAGCGTCACGGTCAGGACTCTCCGCTGTCCGAAACGGGGTGGGCTTTTGTCCGGTGCCTTCGCTTGGCCCATCCAGTGCCGCCTCCTTGTCTGGGCAGCAGTTTCCCAAACGGCTGGGACCTTGGCTGAAGGGTTACAGCTCCGCTTCCTCCAGGCGTCTTCTGGGCGTCCTCGGCAGCCCCAGGATGCAAAGGAGCTGATGCCCGCTGGTGATTTTGTTGTCCCCTTTACAAAATCAGCTTCCATGGAGTCCCGGTTCTGCCACTCCCCCGGTTCTGATCCGGGGCCTTGAAGACAGCTGAGGTGCCTGCCAAGCTGGCAAGACGTAAAGTGGGTACTTTCCCCTTAAACGCTGCCCCCCTGAATTGCTCTGTTTTTTTCCCCCCCTGACCAGGACTCCCTGAACAACAACAGCAGTGGCTGCAACGTGGCTCCCCCCTTGCAGCGGGCCACGTGGCAAGAGACTCTGCTGCACTCCTCCTCCTCCTCCTCTTCCTCCTCCGTCTCCCACGCAGGTGAGTCCTCCGATTTACCTAGGGAACCAAAGAGCCAGAGGCCAAGGGAGGCTTTTGGCTCGGCTCCCTCCCTCGTGCGCTGCTGGGTCTGGTTCCGTGTAGACCTTCAAATCTTGTGGGGAGTTTTCCCAAAGAGTCCTGGTGCGGGGGGGGGGGCATAACCCCCCTCTCTGGGACAGCCCCTGTTGGAGAGAGGAACAAGCATCAAACGATTGTGTGAGAAACATTTTTAACATGAAACAAAGATTTCAACCTTTTTTCCCTTCAAAAGACAAAGCAGCTCAGAGTGAGTAAATCCTTCCCCACCAGTTGATCTAATTCTCCTGTGTCTCCACTGGGAGGCCCCCAGAAGTGTGAGGGGGCCCCCCCTCTGGCCTAGAAAATGCAAGGGGGGGGGGTTGAAGCTGCACCCCCATTTGCCAAGAGGGAGATACCCAGCTGAGGCATGCTGCCTAGCCCCAGATCAGCAGGTGCCTTCTACCGGAGTTGGGGTGGAGATCAGTGGGGTGGGGTGGGGCAGAAACCCTGCCTGCCCTTCTCCCTCCTCCCTTCCAGCCATCGGGGAGGGCACTGAAGGAGATTTCAGGTCTCCGTCTACCAGATGTCTCTGATTAAAGACACGGGCTGGAGATTCCCACTTTATCATGCTGACACGTTCCTTTATTTTTGATCGGAAAGGGGAAAAAAAATCCCCTTGACTCTCATAGCATCATGACGCTGCCTTTGATTCAGTTTCCAGACTTTTGTTAAGAACGTAAAATGGTGGCTCAGTTTTTCAAGGCCTAAACGGAGCTGTTGGCTTTCCTCCGCAGAGCAACCGTCTCCCTTGCACGCCTGTCTCCAGGATGGGCCCTGCAGGAACGTCCAGAGCAGCAAAGGGCCGGCTCTGTCCCAGGCCCCTGGCAAGCCCCCACTTTTTGATGCCGAAGGCAATAGCCAGGGTCTGCGGAGAGGCCTCCCTGGGGGGGAGGATTATAACATGAACGTTGTCTCCGGTGACGCCAACCTGCAACCTCCCTCCGTCTTGACCAGCGCAGCATCTGGGAAGCCCCCTGAAGCTCGGAGCAGCCCTCCGCCCCTGAGTTCGGCCTCCCAGCCCCACAGTTGCAGCCCTCACAGGTCCCCTGCCACAGAGAGCTACTGTGCCCAGTTTCAGAGAGATGCTGTGGCATGCCAGGAGAAAGAGGAGAGAGCCGACTTGGCTGGGGACCCAGCAGGGCACAGATCCCCTGGGGGTGGGGTCCGTGCCCCACTCTCTCAGGACGAGCCTGCCAAGCGCCCTGGGGACGGTGCGCCGAGAGAGTCACATTCCTTAGCATCCCACGCAAGCCCAGTACGAGAAGTGGCTGCCCCACTGAGCTCCGAAGGAGAGGGTACGTTGGGAGGGCTGCCGTCTGCTTCCTCCGATACCACGTCTCCCTCCTCGGACCCCGGCATAGAGGCCGATCTCACCAGCCGGACCTCCAAGGCCTTCCACCCGTGCATTCAGCACAGCGAGGACCTCAGCTCCCCCAGCTCTGACTCCGATGTGGAGGGGGAAATCGAGGCAGCCTTTGCATCCAGTGGGAGCCGCTTGGCCAGCAACATGATCTCCAGCATCTCCGAAACGGAGCTGGACCTGAGCAGCGAGAGCAGCAGCGGCCGTTCCTCCCACCTCACCAATTCCATCGAGGAGGCCAGCTCCCCGGGCTCTGAGGCCGACCTGGAGGCCGACCTGGCAGCCCCGGGCGTGATGGGCCTGAAGGACGCCCTCCTGCTGGATGCCAAGAAGGAAGAGGAGGGCACTCGGCTGCCTGCGGATGAGAGCCTGCCCCCGCTCAAGATAGAGGACCTCTACGAAGACCCCTCGGTGCCCGTCGAGCAGGCCGAGCTGCCTCCTTCGAGCCGTCTGGAGCTGGAAATCAACCCCGATCACAGTCTGGAGAGCCTGCGACGGTCCTTCTACCTGCCGGTGGGGCGTCAGCTCCTGCGCGACGGGGCGGAAGAGGAAGGGAACAGTGAGTACGATTCTGAATCGGACTCAGAGTCGGAACCGGATCTGAGCGAGGATTCAGATTCCCCCTGGCTGCTTAGCAACCTGGTGAACAAAATGATCTCGGAGGGCTCCTATCCCATCAAGTGTGCCAACGAATGCTTCCCGGCAGCTCACTCCCTCTCCGATACGATTTCTCCGGCCTCTGACCTGGAGCCTGAGTTGCCCAGCGAGGCCCTGAACGACCCCCAGCCCTGCTCCCAGCAGAGCATCGAGCTGGTGGACATGGAGACGCTGCGCTGCTCGCTGCAGGGGGCTGAAGAGGCCCAGCCTGCGGTGGGGAATGGGCCGCAGGCGGGGGAGAGGGGGCCCTACTTGCTCATGAGCAGCTCCACCAACGACGTCATCGCGCCCGTCTTCCCAGGGAGGCCCTACTCCGGCTGCTGCGTGAACCCCATTGCCCGCAAAACCTTGCCCCCCCGGGAGCCCCTCG
Source organism: Daboia siamensis (assembly GCA_024449315.1). Taxonomy (NCBI): domain Eukaryota; kingdom Metazoa; phylum Chordata; class Lepidosauria; order Squamata; family Viperidae; genus Daboia; species Daboia siamensis. The sequence goes on from JAKJMR010000375.1 coordinate 157,170, forward strand.
GCAAGGAGGAGGAGGAGGAGGAGGAGGAGGAGGACTGTGCCATCGATGGGGACCTGGACTCAGGCATCTTGGAGGACAACGACATGATTGACGACATCCGGTTAGAGCCCAAGGAAGGCCTGGATGTCTCCACCGCCAAGACCAACCGCTGCTTCAGTTTGTCCTACTCCCCCGCGGAGGACAGTGTGCCGTGCTTGGGCAGCCTGGAAGGGTCCCCTTTTGCGGAGGAGCTCTCCCTCCCGCTGCCCGCCGTGGTGCTGGACGACTCCCTGGCCTACGACTCGGTCAAGTACACCCTGGTTGTGGACGAGAACACCCAGCTGGAGCTGGTCAGCCTCAAGCGCTGCACTTCGGTGCTGAGCGACGATAGCGAGCTGCTCCGCGCCTGCGATGCCACCGACCCGGAGGATGCTGCAAGCGACTTTGGGGAAGGGCTGGTGGCCCCCGATGGGCGCAGCTCTTCCTCGGAGGACTCCTCCCCGGAGGCCGACCTCCATTTCTCCAAGAAGTTCCTCAACGTCTTTGTCAACAGCACCTCCCGCTCCTCAAGTAAGTGTCGGACGTGAGGGAGGGGCAGGGAGGGAAGCGGAGCGTGGAACGGCCCCTGCTGCATTCCACTCCCCCCCCCCCATTCCTTTGGACACGCCTGCAGCCATTCATTTAGTGGCAGTTCAAACTTACATCATCACTGAAAAATGTGACTTAGGACCATTTTTCAGACTTATAACTGTCGCAACATCCCCGTGGTCACGGGATCAAAATCCAGAGGCTTGGCAACTGGTTCATATTTATGATGGTTGCAGCGTCCCCTTTTGTGAGCTTCTGACTTAACAACCGCAGTGAGTCACTTCAAGCAAGAAAGGTTGTAAGATCATAAAATGGGGGAAAACTCAATAGCCGTCTCACTTAGCAACAGAAATTTGGACTCAGTTGTGGTCATAGGTCGAGGACTTCCTGTACTTTATTTGCTCCCAAAGACTCTAACCTTTGCTCCAACTTATTTTGCTGGCTCAGCCACTGCCTCCTGCTGTACCTGGGTGATGGGTTTTTGTCCTCCCAAAGGTTGGTGTCCTCCCCCGCCCTGGCTGCCCCCTCCCTTGAGTGACCATCCCCCCCTCCCCATCTCCTCTGCCTTCTCTGCCCCCAGGCACCGAATCCTTCGGCCTGTTTTCTTGCATGGTGAACGGAGAGGAGCGTGAGCAGACCCACCGGGCCGTCTTCAGGTGAGCCATGGGGAGAGAGAGACGCTGGGGTGCCCCTCCTGCACTGATCCAGGGCAGGCAGTTTGGGGGGGACAGTGGGGGAAGGCAGGAGCCCCTGGAGCCAGGTGCCCCTTGGACCAGCGCCTGGCAGGGCCCTCTGGTCACATGCACAGTGCCTTTCCTCGGTGTTCGGGACCTTCGGCTGCCATCAGGCTGGCCTGGTACCGGTTGACATCTCCTTTAGGAGGTCTTTATTCACCATGCCGGGTGGAGTGTCAGTCTCAAATGTCAGTGGAGTGTCTCTCCGTCATCCGGGTCAAAAGGCAACTGGACTTTCCTGGGGTTTTTTTCCCCTTGAAAAGATTTTAGTTCTCATCCAAGAAGCTTCTTCAGTTCTAACTTCGGATGTTCAGTTCTTCAGTTAGAACTGAAGAAGCTTCTTGAAGGAGAAGCGAAACGTTTTCAAGGGAGAAAACTCCCAAGAAAGCCCCTTGGGGAGCGCTGGCGTTAATGGCTGTTGGCCAGGAACAGAGAGGGGGGGGGGGGGGGGCAGGCTGGCCCCACAGAAGGAGCAAGTGGGGCCAGGGGGCTACAGTTGTGCAGCTCTCGTGAAATCCCACCCCGCTTCCAGGTTCATCCCTCGCCACGAAGACGAGCTGGAGCTGGACGTGGACGACCCGATCCTGGTTGAGCTGGAGGAGGACGACTACTGGTACCGTGGCTACAACATGCGCACGGGGGAGCGTGGCATTTTCCCGGCCTTCTATGCCCACGAGGTGGTGAGCCAGGCCAGGGACGTGGCAGGTACGCTGCAAGGATGGGCGGGACGAAGGGGGAGAACCTTCCTCGGGAGCTGCCCATGCTGGGCCTTGCAGTGGCCTCATTTTACAAAGCGGCACTAACACTTCACGCAATTTTCAGTCTGTGCCTCTGTTTATATAGCCGAGGATCGTATTAGCTTTTTTGGCTGTCGCCGCACGCGGCTGGCTCCTGTTTTAAGTCCCAAATCCATAGTTTTGGTACTTTCACAATGTGACGTGAGGTGGAAACCCAGGTCTCTGCCACAAGGACCTTGCAGTCTAAAAACGCAGCATTGCAAAGCAGGACGAAGACTTGGGGGGCCTGGGGATCCCCCATCCTTTCAGTTGATGCTCCAGAGGTCCCTGAGGAGATGAAGATGGCGGGAAAAGGCACAAAGCGGGGGCCCGTAGCCCCCTCCAGAGAAGTCCTGGCTTCTTCCAGACTCATCCCCCTTTTTGGTGTGGTCCTCCTGGGGGTGCCTTGGGGGGAGAAGCGTCACTGCAGGAGGCCAGCCAGCTGTGACGCTGGGCTCTCCTTGCAGGCCTGAAGCGGAACCCCTGCTGGGCGGAGCACTTCAACGTGCAGTTCTTGGGCTCGGTGGAGGTGCCCTACCATCAGGGCAACGGCATTTTGTGTGCAGCCATGCAGAAGGTGAGTCCTGCGGGGTGCTGAGGGATGTGTGTCTGTATGTGTCTGTGCCAGGGCTGCCTTTGCACGGTTGGGCCGAAACAACCCTAAGCAAGAGTCGGTGCAGCACAACAGCCACGTTCACAGACCACCCAGCAGCCTTTTTCCAGCTTTTGAAATTTTATTTATTTCGTATGGAGTAACAGAGTACAGCATTAGGGCATAAAATGCACAAAAAACAGCGTGTAAAATGTGTATCAAAATATAAAACACTATTACACTGAATTTCTATGGAGATTCCTAATCGTCCAGGTCATGGATGTCCCAAAGCTGCTTATTCAAAAGGCAACTGGACTGCCTTGGTTTTTTTCTTGGAAAACATTCCGCTTCTCATTCGAGAAGCTTCTTCAGTTCTGAAGAACGGAAAAACTTCTCCAGAACTGAAGAAGCTTCTTGGGCGAGAAGTGAAATATCTGCAAGGAAAAACCAAGAAAGTCCAGTTGTCTTTTGAATAAGTGCCTTTGGGATTACAGTGAATTATTTTTAAAACGCCCAGTACAAATGATGAGTAAAATTATGAATAAAATTAAATTTTCTACAAGTGGTTACTAGAATGGCTAAGCCTATATTTAGATCATTTAGCCATTGGGCAGCACTGCCCTTGAGGTGATGTAGTTCTTACAGGGCTCCAGGGCGCTGTCTGAGGAGGCATTCCGTCACAATAGGAGGCAAACTTTGTGGCCTGTTCCCACAGCATCAGCATCAACCAAGCCCTGCTTTGGATTTCCAACGTTGGCACCAGGTGTGGTTGCTCTGGGTCCGGCTGAGCGCTGCCCAGTTTCTCCTCGGGAGATCAGAGACAGAGCGGGGGCAGTTGTACTGGGTCAGACACCAATTTAAACAAATCTGGGTTAAAAGTCGCCCATTCCTGGCGCTGGGCTTATCTCAGAGTCAAAAACTTCTCTAACTGCTGTTCTGGTTTCCGTGGCGAGTTCCGAGATTTGGGTCTGGGTGTTTGATCCTGGCAGTCCTCGTGTGTAGATAATCATCGTCTGGCCTCCCATTTCTGCCCATCCTTTTTAAGGCTGATTGTCTTCTTCCAGCTTATGGGATGGCTTGGTTGACGCCATGTTCTGAGCCAATAGTGGTAGCCCTTAGACTTATATACCGCTTCACATGGCTTTACAGCCCTCTCTAGGCAGTTTATGGAGTGAGCATCTTCCCCCCCCCACCCCCCACAATCCGGGTCCTCATTTGGCCAACCTCGGAAGGACAGAAGGCAGCGTCCACCTTGAGCCGGTCAGGATCGAACTGCCCAACTGCTGGCAGCCGGCAGTGGGCAGAATTAGCTGCAGTCCCGCCTTCTAACCACGGCGCCATCCAGGCTGTGCCGGAAGGAGCCCTGGCGTGGCGCTTAACACGGGTGCTCCCTGCTCTGGCATGCCTGGCTGGCCGTCCCTTCTCCCGAGCCCCACGTTGGCCTCCCCTCGTGAAGAGGCTGAGGTGGCCCTGTTGCGACGGCTCTGCCTGCCTGCCCCTCTCTGCAGATTGCCACCACGAGGAAGCTGACCGTCCACCTGAGGCCTCCGGCCACCTGTGACCTGGAAATCAGCCTGCAAGGCATCAAGCTCACGCTGACCGTCAACGAATACAGTCAGGAGGAAGAGGTGAGGGTCTGCCCTGGGGAGGAGGCGAGGGGGCCACTGGAAGGGGAGGGGGGTCCCGCCTCGTGCAGCTGCAGTCTCGGCTCTACCTGCCTTCCTGCTCACCTGCTCAGAGGGAAGAGTTAGTTCAGTTGTTGGGGAGATCGGGGTGTGTGTTAATGTGTTGTGCAAACTCTGTTTTGGTTACCCCTAAATGTTGGTTAACTTGTGAAGCGGGCTGCGGGACGGCCTGGACTGAGGCCAGGAGGGTGCAGCCATTGTGCCCCGGCCGGTGGGAGGGCAGGATCAGACTTAGGGCGATGCCCATCACCTTGCCCCTGGCCAGGCTTAGGCCAGCTGCCTGGAGAGGAGGGGAAAACCTTTGAGGGGGGGGGAGCCACCAGCTGCTCTTTGCCCTCCCCACAGATGGCCTGGATTCCCCCTCTCTGCCACCTCTTTGCCCCAGAGATGCCACGGTCAGAGGCAGGGCTGTGCCCAGAACTATCCTGGGGACCATTTTAAAGGCTTTGGGGCACAAGACTGACCGGCTGTTATGCTGGTGGGACCCCTAATGTCCGTGCCCACGGATGGCAGGGGCACAGGGCCTCTGAGTGGGCAAGAGGGCCAGGTCAGCGACTCTGGGCTGGTCAGGGGCGGCTGGCATGGCTGATGTCAAGTTTCCGATGTCTGGGCTTTTCAAGTGACTCTGAGGCATCGTTTACCTTAAAAGTCCTTTACTAGCCTAATACTCGCTGCCTCCCTCCTAGTTGGAGCGCTGCAGCCATTTCTTCCAGATGAAGAACGTCTCCTTCTGCGGCTGCCACCCTCGCAATAGCTGGTGAGTGGCTCCTTCTTGAAAGGGGTGCCCGCTTGGGAGGGCAGGTGCTGAATTGGTAGGTTCCCCCCCCCCCGGAGGGAAGTGCACCAGTGTGTGTGTGCGGGGGGGGGGGGCAGCTCTCTTTGCAAATGGGCCACTGGAGCCCTCTGGTGGGTCTGGGGCCCCACCCTTGGCAGCTGCCCTGCCTGCTTGGCCTCACCCGCGGCTGGTCTTCCCTTGCAGCTATTTTGGGTTCATCACCAAGCACCCCTTTCTCAGTCGCTTCGCCTGCCACGTCTTCGTTTCGCAGGAGTCCATGCGGCCCGTGGCTGAGTGTGTCGGGTAAGTGGAGGCGGGGGGGGGAGGAGGCCCTGCTGCGGCAATGTTGGTGCAGCCCAAGAAGGCAGAGAGTGGCCCAAAGAGCAGCTGGCACCCCCTCTCCGTGGGGCAGAGCCACCCTTTGGGCTGGGAGGAGCCTGATTGGCACAACGGACCCTAATTGGCCGGACCAAGTGCCAGGGCCCGGCGGCCTCCAGTCTCAGGGGGCAGACGGCTGAGCGGCAATCCTGCCCCCTCTCCTCCTTTGCTGGGGGGGGCCAGTGGGGGTGGGCTGGGCGAAGGCGCATAAGGATGTGGCTGTGCCCTGCAGAGAGGTGAGGCGGGGTCCCGGGCATCTTGGGCATGCAGAGAGATCCCCCAGGCAGGGGTCTGGATAGTAGCAGCAGCAGCAGCCCCTCCTAATGCACAAGGGCAGCCCCTCTCGCCTTGGGGCACTGCTGGGACCTGGCCTGACCTAGACACGACCGCAAGGGGCATCCCTGGCGCGGGTGAAAGTGTGTGCCGTGGGGAGGCCCTCCGTGGGTCCTGTGGACATGTTGCGCCAAGCTGCAGTTCCTCCTCTCTGTTTGTGTGTGGGGGGGTTGGTCTCCTTGAAAGAAAGGGGGGATTAGGGGAGCCTGGGGGTGGGCGTGCCTGTGCGCTCTCCCCTTTCTCTTGGGTGGTTCCTAGCTAAGTGGGGGAGGGCAGGCATACGTGGTCTTCTCCCCCACTGACCAGGGGTACTAACTCAGCTCTTCCTCCTCTTTGTAGCCGCGCCTTTCAGGAATACTACCAGGAGCATCTTGAGTTTGCTTGCCCCACAGAAGACATTTACCTGGAGTAGGACGTGTGCTGGAGGGTAGCCCCCCCCCCGCCCCCAGGTTTCACGCCCCTCCAGAGAGACGGGCCCACAACTTCCCTGCACGAGTGGGACCCAGCACTGGGGGCTTGGGGGCCCCAGGCGGTCTGGTGGGCATCTTGCCCTCTCTCTCCTCCCTCTCTCCCCTTTCCCCAATTATCCCCCAGTCCCCCACCCCCCAACGTGGCCAGGGGGCAGCCAGAGGGCACTTTGCAGGGAGGAAATGGGGGGGCTGTTGGATCCCTTAGGACCCTGAGAAGCAATAGCTTTCCTGCTTGTTTTTTTTTGGGGGGGGGGGGGCGGCTTCCCAAGAATGATGGCCTTTGTATGAGGTCCTTTGTTTGGGCTGGAAGGAAGGCTGGGAGGGGGGTGGGGGTGGGCAAGCGGAGATGGCTCCTCCCTCAGAGAAGGCTTGTCTGGGGAAAGGGCTCCCCCCTGCCAACCACCCTTCATTCCTCCTTGTGGGGGAGGGCAAGGGCACTGTGTGCCTCCCCCATTCTGCTCCCCGCCTCCCTGCTCTGCTTGGCCTCGCTGCTCTGGCTCCCCCTCCCCTCCAGTAAGTTGGTTTTTCAGGAAGAGGGGCTGTATGTGTGCACACACCTCCCCCCATCACTTACCACAGGACTGACCTCCCCCCCCACAGCTGAGTTGGGGGGAGTGCAAGATAGCACCCCGCATGCTGCATGGCAGCTGGGAGCCCAGAGGGCAATTCTGCACGTAGCTCCTTGGCGGGAGTGGGGAAATGGGGGTCCACCTGTTTGGGGGGGAGTGCTCCACTTCCGATGGTGGGGGGAGAGGAGATGAGCAACACTGCAGGACTATTTCACTCATCACCATTTGCAGAGAACCAAGGAGCCCCACGCTAGTTTTGTTGGCTGAACCCAGGACACTGGTAGAGGGTCAGCCTGGCTGCAGGCCTCTCGGCAGACCCCCTCCCCGGCTCTCTTCTCTGCCCCCCCCTTGCCCCTGCTGTGCCTGGTGAACGCATCCGCTTGCCAGCCCGCCTGCCTCGGCTCTGCCCGGGCTGAGCGATTAGTGCCCACCGCTGTCTGTTCACGTAACGATATTTATCTGTAACTTCACCCACCAGGAGCAGCGAATTGTACAAACCTGAATAGGGGCCCTCCCTACTCACTGCCTCGTCATGAGTTGGACTTTCAATAAAATATATGCTTGGTGTCACCCCGTGGCTGTGTGATTGGGGCATTTGGGGTGAGCTCCTGCGCGTGCCGGCGTGCATACATGTGGCCTGGAGACAAAAACATACGAAGAGCAGAGACGCAGGAGCTGCGTAGGGCCCGTCTAGAGAAAAGAAGGGCCGGGGGGAGGGGGGGGGAGGACACAGGACAGCAGACTTCCACTATTTGAGGGGCTGCCACAAAGAAGGGTGTGTGTGTGTTTCAGCCTATTTTCCAAAGCAGGCCCATAAACAATGGAAAATAATCCAGGAGAAATCCAACTGAGAATTAAGAAGTTTCCCGACAGTGAGAACGATTAACCGGTGGAACCAAAGTTGCCTCCAGAAGTTGTGACGTTTTGAAGGAGAGACAGGACAGCCACCTGTCTGAAATGTAGGGTCTCCTGCCTGTGCAGGGGGTTGGACACTCCTTCAACAGGCCAGCCTAGGGGGCTTCTGAATGACCCCAAATGGCCAGACGGCAGAAGCTGGCCTCCTCTGGCATGTCTGGGAACCGCCAGGCACGAGGACACGGGGACCATGGCCTGGGCCCGGCTGTGCCGAGAGTCCCAACGCACAGCTCAGCAGGCGCGTGCTGGCTGGCTCCCCACGGCCCTGGCTTAGCGGTGCCTTTGAACTGTGGATACCCATGCAGGTGGCCTCCACCTTATGGCTGCAAGTAGGACCGGAATCCTCGTCATTAAGCAAGGCAGTCGTGAAGTGAGTCACACCCAGTTTTATGATCTTTTTGCCACAACTGTTAAAACAAATCTCTGCAATTGTTAGTTGGCCGGAAGCCACAAATGGCAATCGTGTGACACACACTCACATCCAGGACGCTGCAACTGTCGTAAGTACATGCTGGTTACCAAATGCCTGAACTTGGCCACGTGACCATGGGGATGCTCCACGGTCATAAGTGTGAGAACCGGCCGTTTTTTTTCACCGCTTTGGCAACTTTGAACGGTCACTAAACCAGTGGATGTAAGTTGAGAACTATCTGTACCGCCACAGCATTGAATCCCTCCTGTCAAAACTGCCCCCTCCCTGCCAGCCTGCCATGGACCCTGGGGGCGGGGAAGGAAGCCGGGTGGGCCAGAGGGAAAAGGGGAACCAATGTGTCAGAACACACACACACACACACACACACACACGCAGCCTTCCAGGTCGCTTCTTTGGGTGAGGGAGGCCACCGTGCAGAGTGGCCCTTTCCAAAAACGTCTCCTTTGAACCCGATTGGGCAAGGAGAGGGACCCAACTGGAAGGGCCCAAGGGGCGAAAGTCTGGCGCAAACTCTCAGTTCTGGCTCTGCGCTACTGTAATTTACTTGACTTATTATAGTAAAATATTCCTTTCTCAACAATCGGAGTTAAGGAGCGTTCTTACTTAGAAGCCCACCTCTAAATAGTGCCAATAACCAAACAACAGCCCGGTGATTTCTTATAAATTTATTACATAATAATAATAGTAGTAATAATAATAATAATATAAGAAACATAGATCTCTGTGTGTAGTGGGGGGGCATTATCACAACATCGGGTCAGGAGGGCAGTTGGCCAGGCCTCCCTTATTCTGCAGATGGACTTCCTCAGGAAATCCGTATAAAATAAAGGGTGGTGTCCAACTGACCCTGTCAATTAATAAACCTTCAGCCAAACCAAGGGGGGGGCATGGGGGGGGCATTAGGTGGGGGTTGAGACCGCGAGCCTCGTCCGTGTGCGTTTTGTCCTGGGATGCAGAGCTGGGAGCCCTGCGTTTCTGGCCCCTCCAGGCAGCAACTGCTGGAGCTCCTGGCCCTTTGTGGGGGGGGGGGGGGGGGGGGGGCCCGCCCGTTTCCAAAGCGCGGAGAGGCAAAGGGGGGTCTCGGGGGGGGGGGGGGGAATTAAAGGACTGCATCAAGACCCCGACGAAAAACCAGCAACCCTAAGAAAATCCCAAAGCATCCAGCAGGTAACTAAAGTCATTGAGAAGTCATGAGAAAAAGCACAGTCGCTCCGGGGCAGCTGAGGCTCACTTCTGGTGGGGAGGGTCTCAGGAGGACTCCCCCCGCCCAGGAGCCCCGCCGGCCTTCTCTGGCATGGCTTTGGGAATGGAGGAAGAGGTTTGCCGGGAGGACCTTGAGGACGGGCGGAGGCCAAGTGGGTGAGATCTGAACCAGGGACGGGCAAGCCGGCGCATGCAAGCGGCGTGCTTCGCTCCAGCTGGGGAGGGTCGGCGGCCTGGATGCCAAGGCCAGGGACGCCGAGAGGGGCACAAGCGGGTCCTTCTTGCCAAGCAGCCAGTTTAAGCGCGGCAGGAGAGGAGGGCGGCCATCACCCGGCCTCCTGTGGCAGCCAGGGAAGCGAAGGCAGAAGCGTACAAGGGAGGGTGCCAAGCGGGGTGTGACTCGCACTGGGGTCTGGGGTGCTGCGGGGGAGGGAATTGAGCGTTTTCACAAAGGGGTGAGCCAGCAGCTGGCAGGACAGACAGCCGAGGCCTTTTTCCCTGCTGCCTCCCCTTCTTGTGGTGGAGGTCCGGTCCCCTCGCAAAGCTGAACCACAAGGAAGAGGATGCTGTGGCTTTTCCGTGGACTGCCGTGGCCGTGCCCTCAAGGGTGGCTGCTTCTCCTCTGGAAAGTGGCAGCGGCCCCTTCCCTGCTCTGTGCAGCCAAATTCTTTGAATTTACGTTTAAGGATCGAGGTACCAGATCAAAGTGGGGACCTTCCCTGCCTCTTGCTGGGGACCCAGTGGGTGGGTCGGTCTGGTCTGCTTCGGCCCTTCGGGGGAGCGACTGGGAAGGTCCTCGCCTGCTGCAGACCCCCCACCGAGCTGCGGGACATCCAGCGGGGCTATTTTTCGTATTTTGGAAAGCCGGGGGGGGGTGTCCAAGGGGTTGTTTCCACCCTACCTGGCACAAGAGTACATTGGCCGTTTCCCTGGAGGACAACCATCCCCAACCTGGTGCCCTCCGAGCACGTCGGGCTTCCAATCCTCTCTCTGCAGGCCGGCAGGGAGCCCTCCGGGTCCGGCCAAGGGGGCGACCGCGAGGGCGCCATCCACGCTCGGCCACCCGCTGCCGCCTTCCACCCGGCGCGGCCCTCCCGGCTGTTTCGACCCTGCTCTGTGGATGCTTCCTGGCGCCGCCAGGCTCTCGGCTCGGCTGGGGACGGGCTCCCCGGCCCGTCAGCGCAGCCCGTTCCGCCCCCAGCCCGCCGCACGGACGGAGCCCCCGTCTGAAAGACGAGGGGCTCGCGAAGAGGGGAGCGTCTCCCCGCGGGGAATTAGAAACACGAGCTGCGTTTCTCCCGGGGTGCTGTGAGGCGTCTTTGCACACAACCCTCCGCGCACGGCGGTCCATCAAGGTTAGGCGGCCTCGCTGCACGGTCCGTGGCCTCCCACCCATTACGCGGAGAGGGGGGCCCCAAAGTGGGGGCTGGCTTCGAGGAAAGCAGAGGTTGGGCTTCTGCCTGTATTTCTAGCACTGGCCTTTGTTTGGGGGGCGGGGGGAGAGGAGGGATTCTGTCTCGGAGGAAGAGGCTCGAGCGGTTCCTTGCCAAAGCCGGCCCTTGGGAGGCCGGGGGTCTCAGGCTGCACTTGCCTTCCCCTGGCCCAGCACAGCCAAGGGGGCGCCTCAGCACCAGGAGTGGGCCGGGCTCCGCGGTCCCTCGTGGGATGCCTGCCGTCGGGACTTAGCCGTGGTGGCCCCGCTCCGGTCAGCCGAGGCCTCCGGGGCGCACTGGGGGCGTCACGCAGTGTTTGCGAACACAGTTACGGCTGCAGCTGCTTAGTGGGAGGGGCTGGTCGGCCCCCCACAGGCGGGGGGGGGCTGCGTGGGCCTCCTCGATTGGCAGGAGAGCAAAAGCATATCCTGCGCCCCTCGGGGGGAGGGGAGCCGAGCGCCGGGGAGGGGGCTCCCCGATCAGAAGGAGGCCTCCAGCTTCCCCAGTCCCGAAGCGAACTTCCTGCAGACGAGGGGGGGGGGAGAGAAAGAGGGGTCTGCAGTCTTCGGGCCTCCGCTGGGAGGAGGCCGGGCAGGCGGGCGGGCAGACGCGTCTCCTCTGGTCCCAGAAACAGCTGCGCAAGGGACGGAGACACCGAATCCACGGAGCGTGGAGCGGAGAAAACGCCTGCCTCACGTGGGCACGGGTCTTAGGCAGCCTGATATACCTCCCTGGCCTTGGGACGAAAACGAGGGGGGGGGCTAGGGGACATTCCGGGGCAGAGCTGGGGGGGGAAACCCTCGCTTTCTGCCCACCGCAGCCCCAACGAGCCAATGCCGGCAGTTCCAGAAGAATCAGGGAGGGGGAAGGTTACATGTTTCTTTGGGCCTCCGAGACGCCCCCAAAGAGGAGGGTCTGAGACCCCCACTCTCCGGAGACGGGCAGAAACACCCTCCTCCTGAACACTTAAAAAAAACCTTTTGAAATCCAGGTGCGATTGGCTGTTTTTTATGAGGACCCGGTTTGATCTTGCCGGTCTTTGATATTTGCATTTTCCTTCCTTGGCATCTGCTCTTGGGGGCAGCTACACGCCCTTTCCCACCCGAGGGGCTCTCCCGGAGGGGGAGAGCCAGTTTGCGGGGTTGGGCCCACAGAGCAGTCCTTAAAGATGGGAGGGGCAGAAAGGCGGGTCAATCGTGAAGCCAGGAGGCAGCCCAGAAGGAAGGACCCAGAGGGGCCCCTTCAAAGGGCCCAGAGATGCTTCCAGGGTCCTGGCCCTCCTTCTGGCTAGGAGAGCCCCCCCCCCCAAAAAGGGCCTTTCCTGGCCCACTTTGTAAAAGTGGGACAAAAGGACTTTTTAAGAAGAGACTGACGGCCGCTTGTCTGAAACGGTAGAGGCTCCCCTGCTTGAGCAGCGGGTTGGACTAGAAGACCTTAGGGGGTTCTTTTAACTCTTGTTCTGCAAAAGGTGCCAAGGACTGGGCGTGTGCAGCTGATGGGGGGCGCACAAAGTCCCCAGTGGGGTTTGCTTTCTGAGAAGCTGTCCCCAACACACCACAGTAGCTGGGGATGATGAGAATTGCAGCCTGACACGGTTGGAGAGCACCAGATGTGGGGTTGCCCCTGCATTTACTTCGTTTAAAACTGCTTTATCACCGAGTTTGTGGGTGACGTTCATTGCTTTAAAATGGGCCTTAAAATTTTGGAATTGGAACATGGCTGGTTTTTCTCCTGTGACTGGAAGATCTAAAATTGGGTAGTGCCACCATGGAGGATGCCTGTCCAGGGAGGGGCCTGGCCCCTCCTCTCTCACTTCCCTAAGGGGGATCAATTCTGGGAGAATGGGGGGAGGGGTGAGAGGAATTGCAGAAAGGTGACTTCTGGGCATTGCAGGTCAATGGATCGGGGAGGCTTGGCACGGCAAGAAGAGAGCCCCCCCCCCCCCCCGGCTAAACTGCCCCCCTGCCGGGTTTTTCTTGGGCCTTCAAGCTGGCAGCCCCCTTGGGGGAAGAAGCCGTGCACTTGCCAGCCCCCCTGCCCTTCTTCAGAGCAGAAGTTTGAGTCCTTGGTAGGAAGCAGATTTCTGTTGGAGATTTGTTAAAAATGGGGGAGGGGGAAGCTGGCAAAGGCCAGGTATCTATGAGGGTGAGGGTCCCCCTCTTCTTCCCTCTAGCACCAGAAAAATTAGTGACCCTGCAAAGGAACTGGCCGGGCTGCCCTAGATGGAGGCTTTTGGTGTGACCCTTGGAGGTATCTGGCGCCCATCTCTTTCCCACAGCCTGCTCCAGAGTCCCAGGCCTGAGAGCCCTCTGGGTCTGGGGAGTGGCCACAAGGGGGGGGGGAGGAGGGGGCTCCTTCCAAGCACAGCCTGGCTCAACCTCCCCCGTCCCCAGTCGCATCTAGGTTGAGGCGCTCTGCTCTGGGATGGCTGGGCAGCCATGTCCAGGCTGGATGGTGGGGTGGGAAAACAGCCGCTCCGTTTTGGGGTAGCCACAGAGATCCGGAAGGCTCCGGCAGCACCTTTGGACCCATTCTTATCTTAAGGTTATATCTTCAGAATAAAAATGGGCTCATCTTAAAAGGTACCCTTGGGTCTCCTCCGATTTTAGGCCAGGGCTATAGGGAGTGAACCGCCCCCCCCCCAAGGAGCAGAAGGTTGAGGGCAGGGAGACCACGGGTGATCAGGGCTCAGCTCTTTGGCCTCTGAAGGAAAAGCCCAGGATGGGGACAGACCAGGGGGGACCCAAGACTGCCCCCAGCTGGCAACCCCTCAGGACTGCCGTTCCTTCCCCAGGACCCGGGCTCTGCAACGTGTTGGGGACCCCTGCCCTCTGTGATGGTTTTGGGTGCAGCAGCTCCGGAGGGGTGGGGGGAAGGCTAAAGGTTCCTTCCAGTCTGCAATTCTCTGCTCTTCCCCATGAAAGCTTGGGCAAGGGAAAGACAATTTTGATTGTGGGTGTGTCGAAGGGGGAAGCAGCTACTCTGGTCAGGGCCTGTCCAGCAAGAATGGAAGACTTCACACGTTCCCGAGAAGCCAGTGCAATGTTGCCTTTTTTGTGTTGTTTCCTCCCCAAATCTTTAAAATCCAGAACATCTAAAAGGAACTTTAAAAAGATTCTCTCTCCCCTCCCCCCCCCCCCCCCCCACATTCATTCAGTCACTAAAAACTCCCACAGGCATTGCAGGAAGGAGCCCCCAGGCCCTCCCTCCCCCCCCCCAGCAAGATAGAGCTTCAGTCAACCGTAACTAAACAAAGTGGCTATAGATATAGATATATAGGTATTTGTTCTTTTTTCCCCCTTTTCAAATATATAGCTGATTAAAAAGATGCAAAAATGAGTGACTAGGACAGAGAGGGGGGTGGGATTCTGTGTTGGGCATCCTCTCCTTGGGGTCCCCAAACCCACAGAAATGCAGAGATTAAGAGACCCCCTTCGACGTGTCCCGCACCCCAAAGCCAAACAAGGCCTCCCCCCTCCCCACGAAGGCTGGCAAAGCAGCAGCTGCCGGATCCACCCTTCGCCTCGCTTTGCGCCCCAAGCATGCTTCGATCCATGCGACATCAGTCCCGCTCGCTCACTCGTGCGCCAGGGCACAGCAGCGGTCCTCCAGACGGCAGCGCCTGCTCTCCACGGGGTGCCTCTCCTGGTCTTCTCCTCCTCCTGGCCCTGCTGGGTCCTGGTGGGGCAGGGCCAGGGTCCAGAGGTGGGGGTGGGTGGGGGTAGGAAGTGGGATGGATGGGGACCCTACTGACCGCTGTTCCCACTTCTGCCCCTTGACCTCTCTTAGGAGCTCCTGCTGACCTTCACAGGGGGAAGTCCTCCAGCAGCAGTCGCTTGGGTGCCAGCGAGGCTCCCTGCGGCCAACGCACAGAGCCCCTCCCCCCAAAGCCCCTACTGGCCCGTCAGCATCTGCCTTCTGAAGGCCGAATGCAACGCAAGCAGCCGCAGCACCACAACGTACAAATACTGTTAAGGCCCGGCTGGAGCCTTGCAACCCCAGCACAAGGACCCCCTTCCCATCTGAACACCTTGCCCCTCTGACCTCCACTCGGGGCCCATGCCAGGCACTCCACGTGGGCAGGACACGCTACCGGGGTGTTCTCCAAGAGGGGAGCGCCTCTCCTTCCCCAGAACCACCTGTCCTGCAGTGACTCTCTTGGGGAGGGGGTGAGCTTCTGTGGTCCATGCCTGTTCCCGAGGAAGGGAGTCTGCACCAGGGTGCCCGGGGCCCTGTGGGATGGGAGGGAGAGGAGGTGCCTGCCCACCTGCCGGCCCCCCGTCTTCAAGTGCAGCAGTTGGAGCAAGGCAGGAAGAGCATCCGGAGGGCTCCTGTCTACTGGCCTAGCAGGAACGGCCCCGCCTGCCCCTGAGTGACACGGCCCCGGGAGAGGAGCCCGGGACGCCGGGATGGTCAACTATCTGCCAGCTGCTTGAGTGCCCGCTCAATGTTCATGCGGTGCCCCACCCGCGTCACCCCCAATTCCACAAAGTCCTCCTTGGTCAAGGCGGGCAGGTGGGTGCCCTCAATTTCATTGTCCTCAAATTTGTCTCGATGCTCCACCAGGTTAATGCTCTCCAGCCAGTCCCCCACGTCGTATTTGTTCCAGAGCTGGAGGGGCTTCTGCATGAAGGGCCGTGGGGGGTGGAGAGAATGCAAGGGGGGGCCCGGGGAAGGAGAGGGGGAGGGGGAGCGGCTCCGGGCACTGACGCTGCGCACCACGAAGCGTACCTCCTTGGGTTCGTGTGGGATGGAGAGGCTGGAAGATTTGAGGATGGTGGGCGGGGTGAGCCCGTAGGGCCGGACGGTATTCAGGGGGTCTGTCCTATCCAGGGCAGGCTTTACCGGACTGGGAGTGCGGCGGGTCACAGGGTAGCGGCTGCCAGGACGCACGGTGTAGGTAGTGCCGGAGCTGCGCTGGGAAATGGTGCTTAGTTCTCCTAAACTACTGAAAAGTCTGTGAAGACAGAGAGAGACAGAGGGAAAAGCAGTGGTGAGAGAGGCGCCAGACATAAAATGAGTGCACAGACACACATCCCCACACAACCAGCAAGGCCACAGATTCTGCAGAACCCACAGGGGAGGCACCCCTGCCAAGCACCCTCCTTCAGCTCTTCCACATGGGTCCTTCTGTGCAGGCTTTCCCTCCCAGACACACTGCAGGCTGGTTGGGTGGCTGACACTACCCAGGAATTGACACACACCCCCCCGCAGCTTTCCAAAGCTAAAATTAGCCTCCTAATCCCCTCGGTCTTTAATTCCGGAGGCCCACAACCTTTTCCTGCAGCAGAGCTGGAGCTGGGGGGAGCAGGATCTCTGGGCAGAGAGAAACCTATCCTGAGGAGCACCAGGGGTACTTGTCTAAAATGGTATAGGATTTCCTGCTCGAGCTGGAGGGTGGGCTAGAAGACCTCCAAGGTCCCTTCCGTCTCTGTTATTCTCTTAAGGCTCCTTGGCTCAGCTTCAGACACGATGTCCCACGTAAGAATTCGCCTGCCTGGAAGGGAAGACTGGCTACTCTCACGTTGGGTGTTTTTCACCCACTCTGGAAACACCCAGGACTCCGGAAGCTTTGCTTAGAGTAGACCAAGGGGGAGTATTGGGGTAGTCAGCCTTTCTGAGAGAGGGGATTGTGTTCCTCAATGTGTAGAC
>JAKJMR010000375.1:174084-189337 GCA_024449315.1 Daboia siamensis
GCTGTAGGCCATTTTCCTGTAGGAAACAGGGCTGAAAGCTAGTTTGCAACTTTTTGTTAAACAGTGTGGTGGAATCTGTAGCTGAAGTGTGTGCGGGGGTGGTATTAGAGAGACCATCTAGACTATCTGCAGAGGAGGGGGCAAAGGAGACCCAGCACTCCCCTCCCCCCCCCGCCCAATCCCTGGAGGGCTTATCTGGCAATTCTCCAGAGAGCCTGAATAAATCTGGTGAGATTACGAGAGAGCAGGTGAGAGGCAGTAAGGGAACTTCTCGTTCTGGCTCCTTCGCCTGACCAGTGTGGCGCTCAAAGTGAAACGGTTCAGCCCAAAGGCAAACGGCTCTTTTCTCAGCCCCCCCCCTTTCCCACAGTTGTGAGCACAAGGAATGAGCAAGGGGTCTGGTTGTGTTTGGCCTGCTGCTTTTGCTGACCAGGGAGGTGACCTTTCAGATTCCATCTTTCTGGACCTTCTTTTGAACCAGGAAGCTCTACTCATCATTGCCTGCACTGGGAAATTCCTCTTCTTCACGGCCATCTTGCCTGGGAACCCGATAAGAGCCACCGTCTCCAGCGTGTAAGGGGGAAAAGATTAGTGACCTGTCCTGTTTCTGGGGCCGGAGGGCTGAAAGGCAGGCAGAACCTGGGCAGCTGACACCGCTCCAGGCACATGGAGAACAATTAACCAGTGGAACGGCTTGCCTCCAGAAACTGTGGGTGCTCCCATCACTGGAGGCTTTTAGGAAAAGACTGACAGCCACTTGTCTGAAATGGTATGTTTCCTGTTTGGGCTGGGCTAGAAGACCTCCGAGGTCCCTTCCAGCTCTATTCTGAATTGAATGTTTGAATTCTGTGAGTTGACATAGAAAAGGCCTAGCGGTTGGCAACTCTCCTGGTGCCGTCCGGTCCCTGGTGAGAAGGTGGCTCCGCCACCCAAGGGTAGATGGGAACCGCCTAAGAAGATGCACCGAAGGAGACTGAGCACGTGGGAGGAAGCCCGCTTGGCTCCGGAATCTTCTCTCACACGTGAACAGCAGCAGCCAAGCAGAGCCTCGAGTACGACAATCCTCCAGTGTGGATGAACGATCTGGGCTGAGGCCTTAGGAAGACAGCAGAGTTGTGTCCCTGATGTCTGACAGGATGTTTACAAAAATGTCCTGGACTTTGCTCGGTTCGCCTGCCCTGGACTCCGGCTTCTCTTCACGTGCAGGAAGGAGGCAGGATGAAGTGACTACCAGCGGCTTCTAAGGAACTGGACTGCCCAGGATGGGGACGTGGGCATCTCCTCCTTTGTGATGAACTGCCCGGGGCCACCCTGTGCATTTTGTCCTGGCAATGAAACCAAGCTCTTCATGAACAAGTGACCTTCAGACATGACGATGGCCTCCAGTTTTCCAAACTTTATAAAAAGCGACAGTCCTAGAGGAGAAGCATCAAGGCCACTAGTCTTCAAAACCCCCCAATGTGGGGGACAGGAGGATGGGCTGCTACTAAGACAACGGTCAGATAAAAGAAACCCACATCCTGGGCCGACCTGGGGTGTCTCAGGCAAGACACTCCTCAATTCTCATGGAGATAAAGGAAGTCGGGATGCACCTTCATACTTGCAAGATTCTGTCACTATAACCTTAGAATAAAAGTATTATCAGCATTCACGATTTGGTTTCCTACTTTGGCCTGCCTCGAACTTCCTGACAGCTGCTGGAAGAAGTCAATGTGGCCTTCCAGGGTGGGAGCTTGTGAGCCTCTGAGATGCCTCTGGTTTGACACGGGATGACACCGTCTGATGGCCAGGGGTCTCCCGCCTGCAGGGGTCTCCTGCCTGTATCTTATGTGGCTCTGCAGGCTCCACAAGGCAGAAGACCCCAGTGGGCCAGGACGAGGCCGCCTGCCCTGCCCCTCTCCTGCTGCAAGCAGAAGCTGGAGGTGGCCCAGCCTTGTCCACCAGCCAGAAAACAAGAGTGTTGCATATGGTAATCTTCAGCACTTTCGGCTCAGAGTGTTTTCATAATCTTCAAATGAATTAGTCCATTGTCATCAAGGACAGAGACACAATTGTGCCCCCCTATAATAGACTGAGTGAGATCTATCTCTGCTTCACGGACTTTGTGTTAAAATATTTGTGCATTTGCCTGGAAAGGCAAGTGAAAAAATACGTTGCTTTCCACAATATGAAAAGTCAGGAAAGGGAGAAACGGCAATGTTGAGAGGAAGGTCTTCAGGAAGGTCTGCCAGATGCCTTCAAGAGGAAAGGCTCTTTAGCTGGCAGTCACATGAGCAGACATTTCAGGGGCTGCCAACAGCTGGCAGCTCTGGACGATGCTCAAGAAGGGATTCATTGGTTGGCTTTTCTGCCTGGACCATGAAGAGTGACCAGGTCCATGGCAGAGCAAAGGATGCCTTTCCTTCAATGAACGTGGTCAAGATGGCTGTTTGTTCTTCAAAGGCACCGAAGGCTTCTCTCCTGGGGAAGAGCTGGCAGGCCAGGCAGGGGGCCCAGGCGTCGGACTCTGGTTGGCTTGGGATGGATGCCGGTGTGTGTCTTGCAGCTGAGTGAGGTCCATTTCTTACCAAAGCTTTCTTCCCTCTGCACTTGGGCCTTTCGTTCCCGAGGCTGGGAGCCATGGCATAAGGCTGGCCCCGTTTTGAAGACTGCTCTGCATAATCAGCCATTCTTAATTGGCCGGGCAGAGACACTCTTGGCCCACTTGGTGGCAAGGGCCATTTCCAAGAGCCCCAGGTTTGGCTGGAGGAGAAAACCCTTGTCAATCATGGCAAAGACTGAGGTTTGGTCAAGCAGAACGAAGAGATACACGAACCGAAAACCCTCTGCATACTGGAGATGTTGGTGAACCGAGGACCTACAAGGGCTCCTCTTGACTGCTCACTGCCAAATAATTCCTAGCAGTGAAGGTGGGGGCTTGGCACACTTCTCCCCCAGGATCACAATCTCCCTGACAGCTTTGCAATCCAGGAAAATCAAGGCGATCTGAAAGGCAGGTCTTTGTTGTAAACCAAACAGCTGTCTGTGACCTCACTACCAGATGACCCTCACGCAGCATGACCAGCTGACCACATAAGGCCTTTAACAGCAGGAGAGAATGGAAATAAGACACTTCAACTGGTGTTCCAGTGATGATGTTACCTAGCCTGGTGATGAGACGTTCGGAAACTGAGCAACAAGCTTGGAGAACAAAACGCCAGGAGCAGCAGCTGCCTGTTTTGAAGGCTCCTCTCTCTGTTGACGGTCAGACGCTGAGAAAGAAGGCTCCGTCTCTCTAATATAGGGCAGACCGAGAATTTAGGAACATCTTGAGCTGAATGTAGAACCCCAAAGGACGTCCTCCCTGCTGAATCCTGAACTGCGTTTCTTCTCCCTGACGAAGGACATCAACAACAGAGGCCAGAGTGGAGGTCTCTTCAGTGGCCGAACATCCCATGTGGACACCAGAGTATTTCAGAAGATGCTCAGCAATAGAGGAGATATATTTGGAACACAACGGACGGTAGAAATATCCTCATTCACAATATGGGCCATGTTTTACAAAGACAGACTAGAGCAGATATTAAGGCTGCCAGGAACTCCAATGCCTGCTCTATATTGTTCAAGAAAAATATTGTGTTTTTTTTTAAGGTTTTCAAGAAAAGATTTGACAATTCTTTGTCCAAGATGAGGCAAGCTGTCCTGCCATGGGCAGGAGTTGGATTAGAAGACCCTCCAAGGCCCCTCACAATCTAGGATTCTACATGAAAATGTCACACCTGTCCGATTGTGGCCATTTACTACCTCACCTTCACACTCCGTGGCCTCCAGCTAAGCCACAGGTGACTGTGGTGATGCTTTGTGCGTCTCCCTTGACTCGTTTCCTCAAGACCGAAGCTTCTTCTCAGCTGGTCTGTTCGGAAACGCAAGAAGATGAAGCAGCAGCACATGAGAAGACATGGCCCAACGTCTGGCCAAGCTCAGGTCTGCTCTAGTGAAGTCGCCGGGTGGAGACCAAACATCGTTCCAAAATCACACATTGAGTAGACGAGCTGACACAGGAGAAAGCTCACGTTCACAATGGATGAACGAGATCTGGTGTGTGCGTGTTCATCTAGGAGGGCTTAGCCAGCCGCAAGGGGGTGGCCCACAGCCTGAGTGGGGAGTCTTCTAGAGGGCAGAACTTTGATGGACGGGCCCACCTCCACCTGGGTGAAAAGTGTAATGAACCACGTGGGTGTGAGGGTCGGGTCCACCCACTGTCAGCCTGGCTTGTAGAGGAAGCAGAAGCTCGTACGCTTCCTGGTGGCCCTGTGTTTGCCCAGATTCTCAGTTGAGGACCAGAAGGACATCAAGGAGAGCATTGTCATCATCACCTCAAGTAGGGGGAGCGAGCGCCCTGAGGGGCAAGAGGCCTCCTGGGGTTGTTCCTTGGTGAGAGAACAGTGCCGGGTCTGGCATGGAACTGCAGAATCCTCAGTGGCCCAAAATCCCTGGGGACTTGCCACCCATCCCAAAAGAGCCGTTGGACCTTGGCTTCCTGAGGCAAGGTGGCCCTCCCTTTCTTCTCTGGGTCCATCTTTACACTGGAGGATGGGCCTGTTCCTAAGGGGAGGGGACTTGGGTGACCCTCCCTGTTGCTTCTTGAAGTCAGCTCTGCCTACCGAATAGCCCTGGCTTCACCCAACCCCGAGGCCCACTTGGCACCAGATTGCAGACGGGCACTTCCTCCTGGGATTCCGGGGCACAGAACATCACGAGACAGATATCGACATGCTGGGTTGGGTGGGCTGGGGAGGGACGCAGCCACACAGCCCTGCAGGCCCTGCCCTCCCCCTCCCGGCAGCCCCCAGCCAGCCAGCCAGCACACGGCACACATAGCAAGCAGTAGGAGGAGGAGGAGGAGGAACGCAGAGGAGACAGACATGGGGTTGCTATGGGATGAGAACATGCTCACTTACACAGCTTGCCCACCCTCCAGAGGCCTGAGGCGGTGCTAGACAGAGCAGCCGAGACATGCAGATGGGAGAGCAGGAAGAAAGGCAATGAGAAAGATGTTAGCATCCGTCCAAGGCACCGGGAACCACACTGAGAAGAAGGAATAACTTGGTCACAAGCTCCTTTGGGGCCCCTGCAGCTCCCAGAAGCCACCTCCTGCTGGCCGGGGACAGGGAAGGGAGAAGGGCGGAGGTGCTGGGCTGACCTCAGGCTCAACAGGGCTGGAGGACCACCCTCCCTTTCATGGAGAGCTCCTGACCGCTTGCCAGTATTGTCCACCTGGTCAGACAAGCAGAGGCCCTGTCTACCTTCTCAGGCCACAGGTGGTCAAGGGCTCCAGGCCATGGCCTCCAAAGAGTTCCAGGAAGCAGCTCAGTCACGGTCAGTTCAATACCCCAAGCCCCATTCCATGAAGTAGATGTTCACAACCACATATGTTCAACAGCCAAAGCCGGACATGAAGCAACTGTGAAGCTCCAGGTAAAGGGAAAGGAAGGGAAGGAGCGCAGCTGGGGATGAGGGGCTGGGCCAGGGAGGAAGGAGGGAGGGGGGGGGAGAGAGAGAGAGAAAGAGAAAAAGAGAGAGAGAGAGAGAGAAAAGGAAGGAAAATGAGTTTTGTGGGGAGCAGTTCAAAGGAGAGCAGTGTACCCTACTTCTTTGTGGTTCCTGCTGAGCTCCCCAGAATGTGCAAGTTGGGCGGCTGTTCCGGCTTTGCCAAGCTGGCGTTTGGAGCCAGAGAAGCTGTGATGTGCCCATGATAGGCAGCCTCTGTGAGGGAAACAGGAATGCCTCTAAAAAGACCCCCTTGGACTCATTCACAGCTGCCCACTGCTGACCAGGAATTCTAGCCTGAAGAGATTTTGTGTATTTTTGGGATCTATACAATGCCATATATAATGTCTGAGTGATTTGCTAGTATAATTGAGGTGATACAGAAATGCTATATATAAACATGCGAGCATTTCTGGGGACAGCCACTGATGAGAAATGCAAGCAGGAAACGTTCACAGCAGAACTGGGGAAGAAGATGCGCAGGCGTCTTCCCCACAGGGTTTTCCTGATCACTCCTGGGGTGCTCTTCCAAGCCCTTCCTGGGAGACCCTCCTCCCCACAGCCCTCTGGGCCAGCTTGTTTAACTGCTGTTCAAAGCTCCTTGATCTCCTGCCAACTGCCTGCGCACCTGGCAATCCTCCCGAGTGGACGACTAACTCCAGAAGTTTACCTGTCTCCCAAACTAATCCAGGTGGAAGCCCACAAGAAAACCCTCCCCTCAACGTGCTTTTTAGCAAATCCCTGTGAGCTCCGCCTGGACACAGCCCTGGCCTGGCTTGCGGCCAGCTGTGAAAGTCAAGAAGACCAGGTAGGTGATTTGGACCACCAACAGGCCAGCTTTAGTGAATGAGGGCAGATGTACGTGTCCCAGGATAATGTTGCAGGATCCAATCTGAGCTGGTCACTGGGAACGAAGATTTATTCTTCCAAGCTTTCAGGCTCATCATCACGGAACCTCTCTCTCCAGAATGTGCGCACTGGGCTGTTCTATGCCTTGTATTTATATGATTCCTTGTTGTGCATGGCTTTTAGTTGTTAATTAGGCTGTTGATGGTTGGCTATTAAGTCAACTGATTCTTGTTTCCTTGTGCCGTTGCATCCTTGGCTCCTAAATACCTGGTAAGCTAGTAGTAAATCACCACTCCTACTGATTTCCCAGGCTTCAATTATTCCTCTGGCTTTTTTTGTCCCAGCTCAGCCAACAATCTTAGTAGCTGTGAAATTGAATGCAGGTCCTTGTTCACTGCAAAGTGAAGCTATCAAGTTGCTCAGGTTTCCTCAACTAACTGCTCGCTCATTCCCTGAGGATGGGCTCCAGCGTGAGCCCAAAAGCTTGGAAGCATAAACCTTTGGTGCCGATGACCAGCTCAGACTGGGTTCACGTATGTTTTAGCCTTGAGTCTGCCATAACTCCAGAGTTCCACCTTCTCTGGGAGGAAGAAAAACAGCCAGCCACCTGGACCCATCATGCCACCAGGACTGCACAACCCTTTCTCTTCATAACAAGGAAGGTTTCCAAACCCTTGGCGGCACCACCACCACAATTGCATGCCTCCTATGGCATTCGTCTTTGGATTCAGAGGAATTCGTCCCTTGCTGGCTGCTCCCTTGGTACCTTCTTCCTGGCCCAGCACACAGGGAGGAGGATGAAGGGATTTCTGCTCATTTGCCGGGGTGGAAGAAAGGTGGAAAAATCCACGCGAAGACCCTGTGCTTTTGTCTCTCAGGTGCCACCTTAGAGCAAGGGCAGATTCTTATCCACAATATCATTCAAGTCTGAAATCCAGAAGATGCTCCTCTATAAAGCTCAGCCTTATTCCCTAGCGTGGCAACCGTTTCCTCCTAAGCAATCGACAATCCACAAATAGCAATAGCACTTATATACTGCTTCACAGGCCTTTACAGCCCTCTCTAAGTGGTTTACAGAGTCAGCATAATTGCCCCCAACAATCTTGCTCCTAATTTTACCGACTTTGGAAGGCTGAGTCAAACTTGAGCCAGTCAGGATCGAACTGCTGGTAGTTGGCAGTCAGCAGAATTAACCTGCAGTATTGCATTCTAACCACTGCCCCACCATGGCTCTTACAAATCAGTGCTTTCATGAGGACTACTGAGCTGGGGACAACGGCAACGGAAATCAAGATTCCCAGGGGTTCAGGCTGCAAATGCCACGCTAGTAGTCACCTTGGTTAGAGGGGAAAACTATATTTTACAAGGAAGTAAGGATTCTGATCATAGTTGTGCCTTAGAAGTTATTTCAGAAGTATCTTGATCATATAATATTACACAGTCCTTCGTTAACAAGAACTGGGACTGGAATTGCCGTCATTAAGCAACGCAATCCTATAGCATGACGTCGCCCAGCTGTGCTGCTTAACGATGGTAATTCTGGCAGTTCCAGCTGCTGTTGTTAAGCCAATCACCAAGGGATGTTGAGCATTATGGACATTGTGGTCTCCACTTGTGACGCCCTCTGGCTTCCCCACTGACCCTGCCTGACTGCAAGTTTGAACAGTTGCTGAATGAGTGGTCATTAAGCAGGAGGAGCACCCGTATACCGATCCTTTCAAGAAGCGACTTCAACAATCTAATGTCAGATTTCTGAATCTTGGGCTGGGCTTATTATTCCAAAGAGATCTGATGCCAAGCCAGGCTCAGGACCAAAACGTTGCGTAAGCGAATTGCTTTACGTTACTGCAAACTCAAGTGGCATTTTTCTCGTATGCGCCCCAATTATTTTTCCTGGCTTGTTGCTTTCAATGCTGGATTGTGGCAGAAAACAAAATGCTTCCGACGTCTCCTTCCAAACCTCTCAGGAGCACAGCAGACGTTAAGGGCGTCTCTCTTTGCCTGCTCCCCCGTCCTCCGTGAACATGCAGGAGTCAAGGGGCAGGAGCCACGGTGAATCTCCCCAGTGGGGCGAGCAAGCCAGGATTAGTAAGGGGTTAGCAAATGGATGGAGTGAGTCTGACAGCGATCGATCAGTCATAAATGCATGCCATGACTTGTGAGCAACTATGGCCCTCTTACCCCTGTATCCTTGTAGGCAGTGCACACTCTGTCAAAACCTGTTTTCCTGGAGAATATGAATTACTCCATGCAGGGGCGGGGGGGCATAGATAGCAACAGAATAGCACTTATATATTGCTCCACGGTGCATTTATAACACTCTCTGAGCGGTTTACCGAGTCAGCCTCTTGCCCCCAACAATCTGGGTCCTCATTTTACTGACTTCGGAAGAACGGAAGGCTGAGTCAACCTTGAGCTGGTCAGGATCAAACTGCTGGCAGTGGGCAGAGTCTAACCTGCAATAATGCATTCTAACCACTGCTCCACCCCGGCTCTTTGTATATAATGAGGTGGGTTCATGGGCCTGTCCAGAGGCATCTATGGCATGAGAATCATCTTGTCAAGGATGAAGAGGGCATCCCTAGTGAAGTTGGTTTTCGTGAAAGGGCACCACCCGGGGGGGGGGCCCTGCCTTACCCACCAATACTGCAGGTCCCTTCATCCATCAGTGGGGGGGTTCCATCTTCTTTAGCCCTCCCTGCCAGGAATAGGGGGAAATCTTAGGGGATTCAGTGGGTCCCACCCCACCGTGGGCCCCAGGCTGAAGAAGACCAGTGGGACTAGGTAACCCCCAGATGGGTTTCTGGCCTGGGAAGGACGCCCATTTAGGCACACAGATGGGATATGCATTCTTTCAGTGGGTCTGGAAATGCCCACTTTGAGCTTTCTAGAGAGGCTTCTTGTGTGTGTGTGTGTGTGTGTGTGTGTGTGTATTATGGTTAATGGCTGTATAGTGACTTGCAGAAGAATTATTGATCTGGTGTGGAAATCAGGTCTATGAATCCTTTAATGCATCTCCTGCAGTGATAAAGAATGAGGCTCTCTACCCAAGGACTCAATGCACAGGGCAAATGTGCTCTCAGCATGCCAGGCCAGGGGTTTCCAATCCTGGCAGCTGGCTGGGGAATTCTGGGAGTTGAGGTCCACAAGTCTTAAAGTGACCAAGTGTGGAGACCCCTGCCCTGGACCAACAAATGTCTAAAGCAGTCAAATAGAGCGAAAAACTTAGTGCTGCCAGGCCTCTATCTGACTCCTGTGGCCAAAACACATTTCTTGATCCCGGAAGACCCTCCTCCAGACAGGCATCCAACAGGGAGAGATGAAGCTGCCTTAAGAGAGGCATTTGCCCTCAATTTGTCCACGTTTGGGATCAGACCTCGAGGTGTGTAAGACCGTGGCAACAACGCCTACAAGGAAATTGGTAAGGTGTTAATTGCCTTAGTTGGAAGCTCAGACCAGATATTATAGTTTCAGCTGACAATTACTTAGCAGGGATATAGAGAAAGAGGAAGCTTTACCCTAGAGGCTAAAGAGCTTAAAAGCCTTAATTCTCTTCAATGTCTTTGTCAGATCTGTAAGAATACAAAGCAGTGGTGGGTTTTCCAAGCACAAACCACATCAACCATATCCTCCGTTCTCCTTTCCCCCCTTCTGCTCTCACCCCCAGGCCTCCCCCACCAGAGACAGGTGTCCGATTTCACTTCTAGATAAACTGGCTGGGGGGGAAAAAGCCCACCTGAATCCAGATGAAACTCTGGATGTCCAACCTTGAAGACTTGCGGACTTCAACTCCCAGAATAGCTCAGTCAACCATGCTGGCTCAGGAATTCTGGGAGTTGAAGTCCACAGGTCCTAAAGGGGCCGTAGTTGCCCACCCCGGTTCTATGCAGTGCAGCAGGGGTCTCAAATGGAAGGGTATCCCCCCCCCAAACATGGCAGTCCTTTCAGTGTGGGGGGAAAAATGGGAAGGGCCCTCCCTGAGAGGTCATCATCCTTCTAGAACTTTCCAAGGGTGAGTTAAGGTGGCCAAACCTTCCCATGCAGGGGACTCTACAAAGGTGCAAGCCATCATGGCTTTCTCTTCTGACGACAGGGATCTGTCCTGCCCGCTAGCAGTGGGGTCCAGCCGCCCATCTTCTCCCTGGCTCTTATCTCCACTGGATTCCGACTCCAGCTGTGCCGGAGGTTGGGAGCCCCCTCAAAGGGACTGCTGGGGCGTTTGGGGTCCTAAACCCCCAGGGGGGCAGAGCGGGCTCAACCTAGAAATGACTTCTTAGGAGGAAATCTTGGCCTGCATTTGCACTGCCCGAAGCGTTCAGTGAAGAAACACGTCGGTCACTAAAGGGATCTGCTGTGGGATCTCGGCTGATCATCTTATTGCTGTCTTTGGCCAAAGGAGGGGAGAGGAAGAGGGATCTGTGTGTGTGTGTGTGTGTGTGTGTGTGTGTGTTTGTGATCCAAGTTACTCAGAACAGGAAAAATTCCACCGAGATTTTGTACGAGGCACGATGGGGCTTGGCAGTTGAAATGCCACCAAAATGAGGCGGACGAAGGGAAGAGATAAAGCATCGTCCCCTTTGGGTAGCTGAATCCTCGGAGAAGAGATCGGGGGTAACTGGACTGTTCAGGATGGCAGGGTATTTGTGTGTGTGTGTTGTGTGTGTGTCTGACCAGAAGTTGTGGGTGTTCCATCACTGGAGTTTTTTCAAAGGAGACTGGACAAGGGATTTGTCCGGAGTCATATAGGGCAAGAAGAGTGTGTCCAACCTTGGCAACTTGAAGACTCGTGGACTTTGCAACTCCCAGAAATCATGCTGGTTCAGGAATTCTGGGAGTTGAAGTCCACGAGTCGTAAAAGAGCCAAGGTTGCCTACCCCTGTCCCAGGCCCTGAACTAACAGCCTCCCTCACACGCCCTCAGACACTCCAACTTGTGCCTACCTCCATTTTGATAAATACAGACAGTCCTCCACTTACGATCACAATGGAGCCCCAAACCTCCGTTGTTAAGTGAGACATTTCTTCAGTGAGCTTTTACAAAGCTTTTACAAACTTTCTTGCCACAGTTGTGAAGTGAATCACAGCACTTGATAAGTTAGTAACTTATCTAGTTTCTCCAGGAACTTTGCTGGTCAGAGGGTCGCAAAAGAGAATCAGGTGACCTCGGGACACAGCAACGGTTGTAAGTATGAACCGATTGCCAAACATCTGAATTCTGATCACGTGATCATGGGGGTGGTGCTGCAATGGTTGTAAGTGTGAAAAACCATCGTAAGTCACATTTTTTTCAGTGCTGTTGTAGTTTTGAATGGTCACTAAATGAACTTGGGGACTATCTGTACATATCCTCACTGTCAGCAGAGAATCTAAAGCGAGTTATAAAAAAACACACTGACTGACATCGGAGCTCAATACAGGCAGTCCTCAACTTACGACCACAATGGAGCCCAAAATTTCTGTTCCCAAGGAAGAACATTGTTAAGTAAGTTTTGCTCCATTTCATGAGTTTTTATTTGCCACAGCTGTTAAAGGAATCGCTGCAGCGCTTAAGTCAGCAACCTGGTCGTTAACTGGATCTGGTTTCTCCCTTGACTTTGCTGGTCAGAAGGTCGCAAAGGGGGATCACGTGACCCCTCCAAGGACCCTGCGACCATCATAAGGGTGAGCCAGTTGCCAAGGGTCTGAATTTTGATCACGTGATCAGGGGGATCATGCTGCAAAGTGAGTAACTGTGAAAAATGGTGGTAAGTCCCTTTATCCCGTGTCGTCATAACTTTGAATGGCCACTAAACGAACTGTTTAAGTTGAGGACTGCCTGTATCTAGGAAAACAAGGGCGCTTCTCGTGCTTTGGGGCAGGGCGAGGGGATGCCCAGGCCCCCCACAACAGCCGTGTCAAATGGGACAGGGGTGGGGAAGCCTCCCGCCTCCCTCGCTCCTCTACCAGGGGCCCAGCCCTCCAGTGGCTCAATGGGGCATTATGGGAAAGGGAGAGGTGCGTGTGTGTGTGTGTGTGTGCGCGCGCGTGGGTGGGTGGGTGTGGGAGGATGAAGCCCCTGCCCTGCTCTAGGGGTCTCCGGGCACAAGGTCCAAAACTCAAAAGCAAATCTGGATGGGTGAGGAGGAGAAAGAGGAAATGGATCAGTGGGAAGGGGCTGAGCATTCTTCCCCAGCACCCCCCAGGACCTAGATGGGGACAAGTCCTAAAGCGTCATTCTGGCATCTTCCCCCTCGGGAAAAAGGGGGCCTGAGGGGGGTCCCGGACCTCCGCCTGCCTGGGGATGGGTCAGTGGACGGCCCCTTCTGACCAGGGCAGGAGGCCCCCTGCAGCCCCCTCTTTGTCTGGCTGGGGGGAGGTCTTACCGTGCGGCCACCACGGGAGGCTTCTTTCCAGGGTCTAAGACGCCACTGGCCGGTTCCTCCCCCAGGGAGCGCGTGTCCTTGTTCAGCTGCTGCAGCCGGGAACTGAGCTCGCTGATCACAGTTGGCTTGTCGTCCTCCGGCCCATGGATGGGCCTGCTGTCCAGGGGGTCCCCCCACAGCTTGGACCTTCGCTGAAAGAGGTAGCGTGGCCGGCCGATGCTGGCGGAAGCCAGGATGGCCGCGTGTTGCTGGGAGATGAGCTCGCTGTCCGAGGACTGCTTCAAAAGTGGGTCCCTGAAGGTTACCGGCCCCTTGCTGGTCTGGGACTTGAGTTTCGGCTTTGGAGGCACTGGTGGCTTCTCGAGTACAAAAGTGTGCCCATCCGCAAAGGAGGTGTAGGTGTCGGTGGGCTCCCCGCTCTCGGAGGACAGCGTGGACATGCTGGAGACAGTGGAGATGGTGCTTGTGGTCTCCAGGTGGTGGTCACTTGAGCTTCTGGTGTCCACCTCTTCCACTCCCGAGTCTGCCGCAGACTCCGGGGCAGTGGGGGCATCAGAGGGCTTCCCTGAGGGTGTTCCACCGGTGGTAGAAGGTGGGACCGCTGCCGCTGGCACAGATGGCGGGGCGATGGCTGGAGCAGCCAGTTGGCTGATAGGTGTGCCAGCGGTGGTGACCAGTACCCCGTTCGCAAACTCATCGGGCGGCGGCACCAGGCCAATCTTAGCCAGCTCCTCCCTGGTTTCCTCATCGCTCGAGGACAGTTGAGCGGGCGGCAGAGTGACCGTGTACGTTTCCACTTCCTCCTCCGAACTCCCTTGTCCGAGAGTCTTGTCCAAGGCTGGGCTGACGGGCGCCTTCCCCACGGGGCTGGGCTGAGCCTCCGCCACGGACGCTTCCACTGGCTCTGGGCCCGCCTCTGGGACGGGGGTCTTCTCCTCCTGCATGTCGAAGCCGAGCTCTTGGCCGTTGCTTGTGGCGTGCACCATGATCAGGCCGGCCATCTTCTGCTGCGAGGTATCCACAATGCTGAGGATCATGGCCTTCTTGTCCTCTTTCTTCTCCACCTCCTTCACCGGGGTCTCGGTTCGTGTCTCGCCCTCTTTCCTTGCGCTTCCGGGCATCCCCCAGGGGCTCTGGGTGGGGGTCAGAGAGCCGGGGGTGGCCACCTTGGCTCCTGGAGAATACGCGGGAGATCCCCGGCCTTCCAGCTGGCCTCTCTCTTGGTCTTTGGTTTGGATGTCCACAAACAAGGGCGCCACCCGGTCGGAGTCGGGGCTGTGGATGGGGGTGGCCCCTCTGGAGGAGACCTGGGTGGAGAGGGCTCTCTCTCTTGCAGCCAGCGCCAGCGCCAGGGGGGAGTTGGGGTCCAGGGGCTTCCCTGTCAGGGGGTGGATGAACGTCGAGGAGGAACTGCTGAGAAATGGCTTTAAAGCGGAGACGGGGGAAGGCAGGAGAACATCCCGGCTCCCCAGCAGACGCTCGTCGATGGACCGGGATTGTTGCAGCGATGGCATGTCTATGGTGGGGGGGCTCCCCTCTATGGCTCCCACGGAAAGGAAGACAGTGGATTTCCGTTTCTCGTCGAGGCGCCGATCTCGGTCTTTCATGGCCCCCGCGACCGCGGTGGCAAAGGGCAGGCTGGCGGTGTCCACTTGCTGGGAGGGGAACTCCATCCCGCTCAGGCGGTGACTCCGCCGGGTGGGGGAGGGTTCCCGGGGAAAGCCCCCTGCCACAGAGAGCGCCGCCCGCTCCTGCGCATCCTCCACCTGCAGCTGCTTGACCAGGGGGCTCTTCTTGCGCTGGGGCTTGGTGGGGGCAAAGAGGCTGACGTTGAACTGGCCCATGTTGGCATAGGGGTTGTCCGCCCCGCGCCCCTTCCGCATCAGCTTCTCAGGCGGGGTGGCTGAGGGGCCCGGCCGGGGAATGTCGGTGGGCTCCACGGGTATGTGGGAGGAGTCTTGCAGGATGATCATGGAACGGGCCCGCTTCTGCCGCTCGGGGTAGGGGATGCCAGCCCTGGCCTGGTCATACATCTCGGCCGCACTGATCACTGGCGGCAGCCCGTGCAGCTTGGCCTCCAAGGCCGGCTTGAAGCTGGACCGGACGGTGTCGTAGACCCTCCCTGGGGGTGGGGGCGGGGAGAAGGAAGGGGGTGGGCCTGTGTCGAAGTAATAGGGGGAGGGTGGCGGGGGAGGAGCGGTTTGTGGTGGGGGCGGAATGCCGTGGCCCTCTCGGACAGTGTCTTGCATTGACGTACTCCGGGGAAATTTTCCATCCATTATGGAAGCCACAAATTTTTCATCTTCACCTAAAAAGCAGCAAAAGAAGAACAGTTGCAGCTCCTTCGGGAGGTAAAACAATGCTTCTCTCCCTTTGGCTATCAGGATGGACTACAAAGCCTGCAAATCAGGCAAGGCTTCTGGTGCCTATTGGCAGCTGCACCTCAGGCAGTGGGGACTGAGGGGTCCTTGGTGCTCTCTGAACTGGGTTGTTTCCTTCCAAATGTTTCCTGAC
>JAKJMR010000375.1:189737-201560 GCA_024449315.1 Daboia siamensis
AGCACCCTACAGTCCTCCTCCTCCTCACTCCATCCCTTCTAGCACTGATGGCTTACCTAGTTGTGTCATAAAACGTCTGCAATAAAACAACCAAGCTCAGAGAAATGCTGAGGACCTCTCATTTCAACCCTGAGCCATAAATATTCTTTAGTGCTTGGAATTCCTGAGCCAGAAACCAGCACGGGAGGATGACCCACAGCTACTAGCCAGGAAGGCGCAGGGCAGGCAGGCTGACGCGCCTGGGAGGTTGGGGAAGGGCAATTAAGGAGAAACAATTTTCACCGAATCTCTTGCAAAGAGCCCTTTGCACTGTGAGCAGTGATCCGTATTCCTCTGGAGTCTGGCACCTAAAAAATGATGTCGCTAAGCAGAACCAAGCCAGCTGTGTCTCCTGCCCGGGGTAGCGTAACGCGCAAAGGCCCCGTGGAACAAACACGGTGTGCAGTTCTGCTCAGCCTTCCAGGCAGTGCTGGGCACCTTCGTGGCCTCTGTAAGGCATGCTGGCATCTCCAGGGGGAATCCTGATGGACCAGCACCAGTGGCTTCCTGGGCCGAGGACCCCACACCTCCCACTGCCGTCCCTGCCATTTACGCAAGGAGGCCATTGCACAAATGATGCAAAGTATGTCACAGTCATAGTAACACTGCCGCAGTGGCACACTCTTTCATAGAGCAGCCTGGGGAATACAGATAGTCCTCAAATTATGACCACAACACAGCCAAAATTTCTGTGGCTAAGTGAGACGGTTGTTAAGCGAATTTTCTCTCATTTTACAAGTGTTCTTGCCACCTTGTTAAGTGAATCACTGCAATAGTTAAGTCACACTGCTGTTAAGCGAATCCGGCTCCCCCATTGACTTTGCTTGTCAGAAGGTCGCAAGAGGGAATCACGTGATTTCCCGGGAGACTGCGACCGTCATAAACATGAGTCAGTTGCCAAGTGTCAGAATTTTGATCCCGTGACCATCTGGATGCTGCAACGGTCATAAGAATGAAAAGTGATCGTAACTTTTTCCAGCGCCATCGTAACTTCAAACGGTCACTCAACGAGGGGCTGTACGTCAAAAACTGCCTTTAATGAAGCCCCCCATTAGACCATCCAAAGGAGGCGTCTTGTGTATGCAGTCACCAGCTCTGAAATTGGAGCTACAGGGTGGTGATGGTGGTGGTGCAGGAAAGTGTTAGAGCAGAGGCCCCCATTGTGTGCTGCCTGCATCTCGCGGATGGGGCTTTGCTTGTTTGTGCGGACCGTTGCTGGCATGCCGTGGCCCTGTACTGGTCCACGCATGGGGAGTTGGGGACCCCTATGTTAGAGTCTACTCACTTAAGGATTTGGCACTGCTGCCTTTCCACTCTGGCGCCCAATGAAGCTGCCAGAATATAAAAACAAAAGCAGAATATAAAAAACTTGGAAAACACAGATGAAAACGGACAATCAGATACGTACTAAGACCCTCCTAGCCTTTAAAGTCTGCAGAAGGATTCTGGGAAGGCTTTAAGGCGGGTGGACCTATAGGGGAGCCCGTCCTGCAGCCAGACAGGGCCCTACGGGGCAGAGGCAACACTTGTTATTTTATTTTATTTTTTATTTTAATTCCATTTATATCCCGCCCTTCTCCGAAGACTCAGGGCGGCTTACAAGCTTAGCAGTAGCCTTCATTCTATGTATATGCCTGCTTATTAGGGCTTTCACACACACCCCAAGTGGCATTATTACAAAGTCAGCTTAATTGCCCCCAACAATCTGGGTCCTCATTTTACCTACCTCGGAAGGATGGAAGGCTGAGTCAACCTTGAGCCTGGTGGGATGCGAACCTGCACTAATTGCAGGCAGCTGGTGTTACTTAAGGAGGCATTAGCCCACTGCTCCACCAAGGCTCCTTTGGTGTTCAATGTTCAATGGGCGGGCTCTGAAGCCAGCGCCTGCAGCCTCTGCCCAGGTGCAGCTGGCCCCAGGCGATGCAATCCCTTATGCCAGGGCTCTCCAAACCCGGCCACTTTGAGACTCGTGGACTTCAGCTCCCAAAATTCCCCAGCCAGTGATTTCTGGGAGTTGAAGTCCACGAGTCTCAAAGCAGCCGAGTTTGGAGACCTCTGCTTTATACCTTGGGCCAGTTAGCAACTGCAACACCTGGACCTACCTTCCTTTCTTTTATTTATATTTCACATATAAATC
The DNA here is from genome assembly GCA_024449315.1 of Daboia siamensis. Lineage (NCBI taxonomy): Eukaryota > Metazoa > Chordata > Lepidosauria > Squamata > Viperidae > Daboia > Daboia siamensis. The sequence goes on from JAKJMR010000375.1 coordinate 191,914, forward strand.
GGAATAATTTAAGGTGAAAAATTTAAAATTATCAAACAACTTTATAACTTTCCCAAAGATAAAGCATTACAAGAGAGGGGACGAGCCGCTGTTAATACAGGCAGGGTTTTTTCCATGAGGTCACAGTCAGCCCCATGGTTGTGTGGGCCCTGGTGGCCCCCCCCCCCACCCAAGACTGCAAAGGCAGGTTTTGCTCTCTCTGCAGAGGGCCAAGAGACTGGGGGCTTTCCTCACCTCTTGAGGGCAAGATGTTCCGCAGTGCAGGGCCAACAGCAGACAAGACCCTTTTCCTAGACCCCACAGTCGAAACTCTTTGACTGACGGGGTCCGCAGCTTACCTTCCTTGCCTGACCAATTGGGACAGGCCAGGGGTAGGCAACCTTGGCTCTTTTATGACTCTGGACTTCAACTCCCAGAATTCCTGAGCCAGCACAGTTGTTCTCCATTCGGTCGTGTCCGATCGATCGGCAATCCTCCCCACACCTTCCCAACTTGCTCTGCTTCTTTGAGTCTTTCTGTGGTCTGGCTGATGTCAGCTTTAACAGCGTCCAGCCACACCCTCTTTGTTGGCGGCCTGGTTTCCATTGACCGCTAACTTCTCAATATAATCGCTCTCTCCAGCGAATTCACTCCTTGTGAGGTGGCCAAAGTAACTGAGATGCAGTTTTGTGATTTTTGCCTTCCAGGGACACGTCTGGTGTTACGTGCTCCGGGATCTGCTTGTTAGTCCCCTCTGCTGTCCGAGGAAGAAGCAGGCGCCTCCTCCAGCACCCTGGCCCAAACGGGTCAGTTTTCTTCCTGTCTTGCTTTCTGAGGGCCCAGCTTTCACAACCAGACGTAGCTACGAGGAACACGATAACGTACATTTGGTTGCCAGGCTGCATTTGGCAGCCCGGCCCTATGCCTCGTAGGTCTTTATAAGTAAGAAGCAACTCCTGGGATTGGACCCAGAGAACAGCCCGCTGTGGAGGCATTTCCATAGAGAGGGTGTGGGGGGAGGAACCAAGACGGGGGGACATCCTTCTCCCAACACAGCCAGCTGGGCAAGGGTTGCAAAGGACGCAGCAGGCCTACCTGGGCAACAGTCCTCCTGTTCTCAGACCCCACTTGGGAATCTGGTGACCGCTGACCTTGACCCAGATGATGAAGCTGGCTGCTCTCTGTCCTACCTGCCCTGGCCGGCTGGCTCTTGCTGGGAACAGCTGGAAGGCAACAGAGTTGTGCACACTGGCCTCACTAGTGCTGATGTTACCTAGTTCGGCTCACGAAGCATCCGGAGGAAAGAACCAGCTCAGAGGGCACCAAGGTCTGCCTTGAATTCTGAGAAGAAAGGGCCGTGTTGGTCCCATCCTATCCGAGCGCTGGCAAGCGCTGGACCTTGTTGATCAAAGTCATCCCGCGGAACCACTTCATGGGGCCTCTGGGTCACTTGACGGGCCTTCTGGAACAGCTTTCCTTCAGAGATTTGAGTGGCTCATAGTCTGCCTTCCTTCAAATAGTTGTTAGGAACGTGACTTCTCTTTCAGGCCTTGGGTTACAGTGGTTGTTGAGTCCCTCTTGATTTTCTTTGTCAAATTCTGGATCTCTTTTCCGGCTTATGATGTTTATATCTCTCTCAATGGTGTAAGTCCTCCTGAGTCACTATAAATCAACAAATGAATAAAATAAAAATAAACTGGGTAATTCTGTCCAAAAGACAATCCCCTTACAAATGGACCTTGAGCTTGTTTGGAGGTTCCAGGAGAAGAGCGGTCATCATGCACCTTTGATTAAAGGTTGGTGAACCTCTGCCGGGATGGTCATCTGCTTCCTCAGCTTCAGGAAGGGCCGCAAGAGAGTGCCGAGGGAGGAAGCTGAACCAACCATGGCGATCAATGGGGTGGCAGACGTCACAGCAAGAATCACCCTTTTCTCTTGGGTGACCACTCTCCAGAAGCCTTTGCCAAGAGTGCAAAATTCTATCAATAACTAGAGCTGTTAGAAGCTGCCTGGCGCTAATTGTCAGTTCCTCCATGATTTCTGATATTCTCACAAAATGTCCTTTTCTAGTTATTGTGTTGTAGGCTGGTCTTTCATCGTGTTTGGTCATACATGGAGGAGGAGACTGAATCCTCCAATGTCAACCACACTTTAGTCTTCTCTGAACTGAATGTCAGTTTGTTCAGCCTTGTTCTGCACACAGGCAACGTCCAAGAGTGATGGGCTTCCCAGAGCAAGATCCGAGTTTGTCAACATACAGATGACCTCCCAGCATGGAATTCTGGATGGCCCCCCGTGGCAGTTTCAGGTGGATGGGAGGGCACGATGGTGGCCTGTAGTCAAACAAGTCAAAACTGTTGGTGCCCCCCTCCCCCAGCACCACACTGATGTAGAGGGCAATTTGTTGATTCTTTGTGACTCCATGGACCATAGCTTGCCGCCCCCCCCCCCCCCATCCTCCACTCCCTCCCAAAGTTTGCCCAAATTCATGTTCACTGGTCTTCTCCAAGGAGACCTTCCTTCTCATTATGTGGCCAAAGCACGTGAGCTTCACCTTCCATATCTGTCCTTCCAAAAACAGGGTTGATTTCCTTTAGGATCAACCAATTGGATCCTCCTTGCAGTCTTCTCCGGCACCACCATTTGAAAGTATCAGTTCTTTAGCACTCAGCCTTCCCTATGGTCCAACTCTCACAGCCACACGTCGCTACTTGGAAAGCCACAGCTCTGGCACCATAGAGGACGATGAGAAAGGGAAGAGCCGAGGCGATGGTCCGATAAGTGAGGGTCGAGGCCGGGCCGTGAAAGGAACTCGAGGAGATGTCTCAAGCACTCCTTCCCCGGTTCCCACGGAGATAAAGGCAGGGAAGGAGCAGCACATTCAAACTGGCAAGGCTCCATTTCTGTAATTGTGTACAGTGAAAGTCGCCCTGACCTACAAGGTGTTGGTTTCTTAGTCGGGTCTACCTCGTAGAACTGACCCTTCTGGACACCATCTCGTAGGAAGCGTTGAAATCAACTCCACAGCAGATGGAGACGCCATGAAAGTCACGGAGATGTCTAGAAGGGCAAAGCTGTATCCTCAGCCCAGCTGTATCCCCTCGCTTAATCGAAAGCAGTCTAAGGCAGTCTTTCTCAACATGGGCTACTTTAAGCTGCATGGACGCCAACTCCCAGAATTCCCCAGCCAGCCTTGATGCTGGCTGGGGAATTCTGGGAGTTGAAGTCCGCCCCTCTCAAAGCTGCATTATGGCAAGCTCGATCCTTAAAACTGCCACGCAATCGATCCTGCATCCCTCCGTTTCACAATAAAGACCCCTCCCCCTTGGCTCCCCCCACTTCCTTCTCGCTGCCCTTTCTTACCTTAGCATCCCTTGGAGGGTCTAACTCTGCCTTCTGTTCCCCCAGAGAAGCACTCCTGCCTCACTACTCCCCCCCCCCAACGTTTCCGCATCAAGCAGAGCAAAAACCTGCTCGGAGGCTCCCGGGCTGTGAATCAGTGCCGTCTGTCAGCTGTTGTTGTGCCCAGAACATTTTCCCCTGGGCGGGGGGGGGGGGGGGACTGGCATCTCTCCTGGAGGGGAGGCGCCCTGCAGCCCTTGCTCTGAGCACTGGCAGGTGACGGAGGAGCAGCAGCAGCCCCTGAAGTGTCACCAGAGCCCCCCCCCCCGGCTCTACCTGCCCCCAGCTTCCTGTTCTGCTCTGCGTCCAGCTGGAGTTCTCCCATGGCCGCGGCAGGGTGTGCCGCCTCTCCTCCTCCACCTGCGGCAACCTTTTTAAGTGGAAACCTGACGGGGGGGGGCCTCTTCATTCCAGGGCGCTGGACAATTTCCCGGAGGTGTTTATCCCCCCTCTGAAATTTTTCACATTCGCTCTGCTGATGTCCCGCTAGGCGAAGTATCAACGGGCAGATGCACCTGTCTCCTTCCGTGAATTTGTGTTTCGCCTTGCTGGAGCCCTGCTCACAAACCGGCCCGGTGAACAGCAGACGCACAGGCCCGGTCCCCGGGATCGTCTGCACGCTTGGGACAAATCCTTGGGATCCGGCATCTCAGAGTCACAAGGTCCTTTTCCCGGGGACCCCGTTCCCAAACCCGATTTCCTTCAGAAGAGCCAAGGGGGAGGGGAGCCGTGCCTTGCAAGGACGTGAGCAGGCAGCCACAGCCTCAGCTGCACCTATCGATCAGGGCTCTCTCCCTGGGGAACAACAGCCCGAGTTCCCGTAATCAAGGCCGCCCACCTGGAAGACGGCTTAGTCAGGGAAACAGACCTGTCCGCAAGAGGGCCTGCAATTTGTGCAGATCGCCGGGGGACCAGCATCGGGTGTGGCCAGAACGGGCTGGCCGGAGACCCGGCTCCAGGTGGCCTCAGCCCGCTAGCCGAGCCGACAGCTGCACCAGGTGAACCCAGTAACAGGCTGCTGTACAGGTAACCCTCGACTTACAACAGTTCATTTAGTGACCGTTCAAAGTTATAGTGGCGCTGGAAAAAATGACTTATGACTGTGTTTCACGCTTACGAACGCTGCAGCGCCCCCAGGGGCACGTGATCAAAATTCAGCTGCTTGGCAACTGGCTCACACTTAAGACGGCCGCAGCGTCCCAGGGAGGCCACATGATCCTGTTTTGTGACCTTCGGACAAGCAGTCAATGGGGAAACCAGATTCACTTAACAACCATGTGACTCACTGAACACTGCAGAGATCCACTTAACAACCGTGGCAAGAAATGTCATAAAACAGGGCAAAACCCGCTTAACCAATGTCTCAGTTAGCAATTGTGGTCGAAAGTTGGGGAGTCCGCCCCCTGCCCAGGGGGCCCCCAGGAGAGCCAGCGGGGAACCCCCCCTACCTACCTACAGACTTGGTCCGCGGGAGGCCTTTCCGGAGGGAGACGTGGGGCTTCTCGGGCCCGGCGTGGGTCGCCATCCCTTGGCGCTCGAAGAGGGACTGCAAGAGAAAGGAGACGCGGCCAGTCTCACCTGCCCAGGCAGGGGGCCACGGGTTTCCCCTCCCCTGAGCACCGGGGGCAAGGAGGGCCCCCAGCCCATCTGCAGGCAGCCCTCGACTTACAACCATTCATTCAGTGACCGTTCGAAGTTGCAATGGCACTGAAGCAATTGACTTAGGAATGTTTTTCACACTCAGGACCGTTTCAGCGTTCCCATGGGTCACGTAATCAAGAATCTCTCTTGCCACAGTCGTTAAGCGAATCCCTGCAGTTGCTGAGTTAACATGGTCGCTAAGTGAATCTGGCTTTCTCCATGGACGTGGCTGGTCAGAAGGTGGCAAAAGGGAATCAGGTGACCCCTGGGGACACAGCAACTGTCAGAAATATCAATCCGTTGCTGAGTGTCTGAATTTTGACCACGTGATCATGGGGGGGGGGGGAATGCTGTGAGTGTGAAAAACGGTCATAACTCACATTTTTCAGTGCCGTAATGGTCACTAAAAGAACTTTTGTAAATTGAGGACTACCTATACTTGACATTAGGCCATAATGGCTGGGAATTTTATTAGTCATCCCCTCCCCCCAAATTGGGAAAGGCTGAAGGGGCAGCCCAGGGTGGCCAGCTTTAGCCAGCCCTGAAATTAGCCTTTGTCTGAAATAGTATAGGGTTTCCTGCCTGAGGAGGGGATTACATGACCTCCAAGGCCCCTTCCATCATCATCATCATTCTGTACTCTGGAAAGTGGCATTCTGACCCGGACAAACGTTTCGGTCCTCCAAAGGCCAGCTCAGTGGAGCCACTGGGCGGCCCTTCAGCCTGCATCCTCAATGTGGCCACAGAGGAAACAGGTCCAGGCCCAGTTGGCCTCAGCAGCCGTCTCGGCCCTTCCTCAACCTGCCCTCAGGGTGCAGCCCCCAGCCCAGCCCTCTCACACTGATCTCCGCAGGGGTGATACGCCGGCTGGTCGGTCTCTGCTTCACAGTGGCTGCCCGGGAATCTGCTTCCACCAGGTCTGCTCTCAGCGAGGGCTCAGCCGCTGCCAGGATCTCGTCCAGCTTCTCTGCAAAGTCAGACACACCACGCCGAGTTAGCTGGGCCAGCCCTTGACCACCCTCTGCCCTATTGTGGGGCCTAAGCCAGGGTTAGGCAACCTGGGCTTTTATGACTTGTGGACTTCAACTCCCAGAATGCCTGAGCCAGCTATGCTGGTCCCAAAACCGGAAGGACCCCAAGCGTCCTTGCGGCCGGTTGGGAAAGGAGAACTTCCCCACCTTCCTTGATTTGAGTGTTCAGAAGATTCACTTTGCCCCTGTTAGGCATATGGTGTTAGCCTACAATGTTGGGTTGAAAATATATTAATCATGATGTTATGTCTTTAAGATGTTAATTGGCCAATGGGTGTGTAAGTGTTCTCATGGCCATAAGAGGGAGCTAGTAACGTAGCTTCTTTCTCTCTCTGAATTCATTGCTCTCTACTCTCATTGTTTTTGCTCTGTTACTGTGATACACCTGAACTGTGTATTGACCTCTGGATCGGTAAGAAGACTTTGTATTTTGGATTACTTCTTGGACTGTTACTATTGTGTATGACCTGGACTGTTTATTTTTGACTGTGCATTTTTGTTTTTACACCACCTCAAAATTAAACTACTTTTTGCTTTTACAACTCAGTGTACTCTTGTGGTTACTGTGTGACTCTTACTGCTCTCAGTACCCTTCCTTGTCTGTGCAACTCTTTGGTAGCACCTCTGCACAACAAATTCCTTAACAGCCCCCTTCTGGGCTTCTCAGATTTTGTTTTAAGATAGAGGGGGGGAACGATGGCCCCTTTGTGACTCGTGGACTTCAACTCCCAGAATTCCTGAGCCAGCCGTGCTGAGGGGAAAGGGAGAGGTTTCCAAGCTGAGTCATGCTGGCTCAGGAATTCTGGGAGTTGAAGTCTACGAGTCATAAAACAGTCAAGGGTGCCTACCCCTGGCCTAGGCTCTCCTGCAGAGTGGGGAGTGCCCGGGAGCCTGGCAGGGGAAAATCTGGTGCCCCGGTCGCCGTGTGGAGCTCCTCAGAGATGGATGGAGCACCATCTTCCTCTCCCCAAGTGCCCTGGTTCTGGAGAGCAGGAGTTTTCCACGTCTTCCCAACTGCTGAGGGACCTTCCTAAGTCAGAGCTGAGCAACCTCTGGCCTTCCCTTTCCTCAGCTGGTCCCAAAACCGGAAGGACCCCAAGCGTCCTTGTGGCCGGCTGGGAAAGGAGGACTTCCCCACCTTCCTTGAGTCGAGTGCTCAGAAGATTCACTTTGCCCCCTTCTGGGTTTCTCGGATTTTGTTTTAAGACACAGGTGGGGAACATGGCCCTTTTATGACTGGTGGACTTCAACTCCCAGAATTCCTAAGCCAGCCAGGAATTCTGGGAGTTGAAGTCCACAAGTCATAAAGGGGCCATCGTTCTCCACCCGTTTTAAGAGAAGAGTTTGGTTTTAAGAGAAGGGAAGCTGCTCCTGACTTCCTGTTCCTGAAATGCTTTTGGCACGGTCTACTTCAAGGGCTTCTGTGCTGGCTCTCCTTACTTGTCCTTGCCTTCTGTTGGGCAGGATCCACCCTTTCTTGCTCGCCACCCTCAAGGAGGCTTCCTCCCTCACCAGCAACTCACTGCCAAGTCAGGCCTTTGCACGCTACTTCTGCCCGTAAGCGTAAGATCCGCAGGGCTGCCCTCCCACTGGCTGTGATCACAGAAGGTAACTTAAGTGAGGGAGCTGACGTTCTAGAAGCTGAAAAACCACCGCTCAGGCGTCTAGCATGTTGGGGAATTCATGATTCACCGTTTTTCGTGTACACAGAAAAATGGGCTTAACTCAGTAGCGAGGTTTACGTTGCACAAACTCAACCCATGAAGTGACCACAGCCGTTTGGGTTCCTGACAAGAGTCCAGCCAAAGAACCTCCCATCTCAACTGCCCCCCTCCCCGAGAAGCAGATGGAGGCCCTGGGGCCACACGAGCTGGGCTGCTGGACGTTCCACCAGCAGCATTTGCAGGACTCTGAGCCCCCTCGCCATCTGGGGGCAGAGGTTGCCGGACTACCATCTCCCACGTTTCTATCTCCTCCTCATGAAATGAAGTTCAGCCAGAATACTGGCATCTTCTCACTTGGCTAGTGAAAACAGGGAAGGGCTTCAGAGGAAGATACAGGATTTGGGGACTTCAGATTGTTAACAGAAAAATGGAGCTGGAAGGTGCCTTCCAGGTCTTCTAGTCCAACCCCCTGCTCAGGCAGGAGACTCTATACCATCCCAGACAAATGGCTGTCCAATCTCTTCTTGTAGACCTCCAGTGATGGAGCACCCACAGCTTCTGGAGGCAACTTCTGTTCCACTGGTTAATTGTCTTCACTGTCAGGAAGTTTCTCCTTACTTCCAGGTTGCTTCTCTCCTTGATCAGTTTCCATCCATTGTTTCTTGTCTTCTGTTGATTTGGAAAATAAGTTGACCCCCCCCCTCCTCTTTGTGGCAGCCCCTCAAATACTGGAAGACTCCTATCACGTCACGTCTGTCCTTCTCTTCATTAAACTGGACACCCCCAATTCCAGCCACCCTTCCTCTTCGTATGTTCCAGCCTCCAGTCCTCTGATCATCTTTGTCACTCCTCTGCGCTCTTTCCAGAGTCTCCAACAACACTGGAGATCAAGATGGGCCTCAGTGGGCCCGGAGCTCTGGGTTCTGGTCATCTGCCTTGCTGTAACGGCAAAGAAAGGCTGCCGATCTCTGGACACAGCTGGGCAGGAGACCCAGCTGTGACCGCCACTAAATATCCTGGATCCACAGTCACGGCCAGTGCCTGATTTTCAGCCCACCCTGAAGCATCAACTGAGTCACCATGTTTGAGCCAGACCCTCCTGAGTTTAAAACAAGCCATGGTGAAACGCAATCTGCAGGCCGCGAAGAAGTCAGGTCCGAGGAGCTTTGGCACTTGCACGTTGGACAGTCTGTTTGCCAGAGTCACAGAAGGCCGATTCCTCCTGGGAAGTTAAGGAGCTGCAGGAATCTCCCACCAGGGCCTTCCAGAGAGAAGCGTAAAGAAGCTGTTAGCAGGAATCGTCACCTGTTTTCTGGCTAAAAAAACCACGCAGTCTTCATCTTCATTTTCGGAGAGGGGGTTTTGCGTTTGGCAAGCTCCCGCGTGGGAGTTTAAGACAGCCTGAAATCCAACCGGAGCTTCTCAAGCCAGGCGCTCGTCACCTCCTTTCTGCCTGAGGGCTTCAGCTGAGCACACCCCTCAGCAAGCTGACCCCACCCCTCTAAAAAACCCCTGGCCTGGACAAAATGGGGATGACTGGCTGGTGCTGGTGCAATCAGGAGCCGCTGCCCCGCCTAAATCCTTGCAGAAGGGAGTCTGAAGAACGGGCAACCCTTGGAATGCCCCCCCCCAAAACAGTGGCCCTCTCTGAGTGGGGGTGGGGGAGGGGTGGGGAGCAGGACTCCTCTATTGCCAGAACCACATCTCCCACCCTTAAACCCCCCCCCCCCCCCGACGGCCCCAGCCACAGGACTGGGATGGCTCTGGACTTCTTTGGACCCTGCCTGCCCCCCCCCCTTGCAAACATCAGCTTCCACTACAAGGCAGTCCTGCGTTTGGGGTGGGAATTTTTTTGGGATATGAGTAAAACGGAATTTAACCCTCGCCCTGCCCAGCAGCCTCTTTCCAGACAACCACGGTACCCCAGGAG
>JAKJMR010000375.1:201570-212537 GCA_024449315.1 Daboia siamensis
CTCCATCCCAGCGTCCTCTCCCTTTCTCCAGGCCCTCTGGCGGGGTGCTCTTCCACAGCTCTTTCAGGCCAGGGGTTGTCCTCTCTTTGCGACCCAAGCCCCGAAGCGCCCGGCCTGTGCCTCTGAGATGCAGGCTTGATATAATGTGGGAACGCAGCTGCAAGGTCTCTCTCTCATCTGATGAAACCGCTGAACTCAGCAGCTGGGCTCAGCCAACTCACTCCTCAAGCTGGGCTTACAAAATGCAGCCGCTGGCTTCGTGTGAGTAAATTGTAACATGACCTAAATCCGTGTCCACCTTGGCTGCCTCGTGCAGAATCAGATCCTGGTTCAAGGCCATGGTCACTGAGTAGGAAGCAGCTGAAGACCACTCCTGGGCTCAGCTCAGCAGAGCAAGAAGAAGCGAGGATGGCTTCGGCCCCGGCAGGCTTCAGAAGCGGCTGGACAGTGGTGGGCAGCCTTCCTGTCCTGCAGGAGGGACCCGGATGGGCCGTCCACGGAAAACCGTTCCCCGTCACCTGCCTGATCTACGCCAGCTGGAAGCTGGCATCCTCCAGTCCTGTGTCAGCATACAGCTGCCTGACTGAGCTGGCCAGCCCTTGGCACCCCATTCTCCACTAACTTCACCCCCGCTGAAGACCGAAGCAACAGCTGCCACCCCAAAACCTGCCTGGCCCTTCCATCCGCAGAAGCACCAGCCAGGGGCCTCAGCTCTGGGCCACAGCAGGAGCTGCCTGGTCACCTCAACTCCTTCATCACAAGTTGGGAGGAGGACTCAGAGAACCCCCAGACGGGTCCAAGGAGGCATTAATTGACCCCTTTTATCAGCAAAAGCCACGTGGTGGGAATCCGCTTTCAGTGAGCAGAGGGGAACCCTAGAATCAAGCAGCTGGAAGGGACCTTGGTGATCTTCTAGTCCAACCCCTCGTGCAAGGCAGGAAGTCCTTATTCCATCCCAGACATATGGCTGTCCAATCTTTTCTCTGGAAACCTCCAGTGTTGAAGCACCCACAACTTCTGGAGGGAAGCCATCCCGCTGATTAATTATTCTAACTGTCAGGGAGGTTCTCCTTCATTTTAGCTTGCTTTCCCCCTTGATAGGCTTCCACCCATCACTTCTTGGGTGCTTTGGAGAATAGGTGGACCCCCTACCCCCAATCTTTGTGGCAGCCCCTCAGATATTGGAAGTCTTTCGGTCATGTTAGCTCCCTTTTTTCATTAAACTAGACACACCCAATTCCTGCAGTGGTCCTTTGTATGTTTTGGACAGACATTTGTCTGGGATGATATAAGGAGTAATGGTTCCCTTAACCTTCCGTCGTATAATTTAGTCTCCAGGATCGGAAGGAATTTCCAGACTGTCCCCACAAAGTAGCATGACATGACCAAGTTGTCCCTCTTTGTTAGGAGGAGGTAAAAGGCCGGGAGAGGGTGGGACACATTTGATTCCCACCTCGAAACACCAAATTCAGCTACGAGAAGCTCACGGGGTTTTATTCGTCCATTGAGTCGGCCCTTTGCTTTCAAGCGCTTCCTAAGTTATTTTATATTAATTTGTGACATACAGTATACGAATGGCAACCGACAAACTAGGCACACAACCAAAATATCCTTTATACCAGGTGTTTTTCTCAACCGTAGCAACTTTAAGCCTGGGTGGACTTCAACTCCCAGAATTCCGCATTCTGGGAGCTGAAGTCCACCCAGCCTTAAAGTCACCAGGTTTCAGAAAGGCTGTTTTACAACATACACCATTCACCCCCATGGATGGAGACCCTGTACCCATGACTTTCCAATTTTTTTATATAACCCTGAAAAGTGAATAAAGCTCTCCATGAACTAATATCCAGCCCCTGAGCGCTGCAAGCGATTGGATTGAGATAGAGATAGATAGATAGATAGATAGATAGATAGACAGACAGATGATACAGAGAGAACAGCTGGAAGGGGTGCCAAAGTCATCGTTCCAGGAGGGGGCCCTCTTGCTGTTGGCCCTGTGCAGGTTGCAGAAGTACCGTCTTCCCCACTGGAGAGGGAGGGAGGGAAGAGGGGGGTGGGAGGGGCTGCCTGAACCCAGGGGACCCCCAGTATGGGGAGTTGCACTCACCCCCTTTCCTCCTCCGCATCGAGGCTTGGAATCAAGAAACAAAGTACAAGAGGTCAGACTGGCAGTTTTCCTCCCCTGGGCTGCCCCTCCTGCCTCTGCCAAGGGGAGACAGGGCCCGGGGCCAGGGTCTCCTCATGGGCCGCCCAGGCGGGTGCGGGAGCAGCATTCTGGGATGCAGCCCTGCCCACGCTTCCCACCAGGCAGCCGTCGTGCCAGCCCAGCCCCTCGCCCGGCATGCGTGCTCCCGCACAGCAGCGAGGCATGCTTGGCAGCGTTCAAGTTTTCCGTTGCCCTCCGCTGTCCGTTTCCTCCGAACATGACACGCTGGAAGGGGTTGGAGGTCCCTGTCCAACGGAACCGCAAAGTGCATCAGGTGCCTTTCAGCCCGAAGAGCTGAAGATGCAAATGTGGATTGTTGCCTGGGGTCTAGTCTTCCCTTTCCCCAACTGCCACCCCCCTCCGTGGCCCCCAAGGAATGCCCGCTTCAGCTCAGCTTCCTCCACCGCACAACTCTGGGGAGGGACGGGACAGTCAAGCCAATAGGCCAGTTCAGGCCCCGGGGACCACCTAACCACCTCAGGTACACACACTGGGGGGTGTGTGTGTCTCAATAGATACCTTGGGGAATGGTGCATCAAAACGGCTCCCTGAAACTGCTTAGGGGTGTTCCTCTTTCCAGCCCCCCACTGCCTCTCAGGGGCCCAGCCACCAGCCACCCCTTCCCTTGCGGACAATGCAGAGCGGAAGTGGCAGAAACCAAAGAAGATGCCAGCTGGCCAAGAAGGGCGTGATGGGCATCGGAACCATCCTGGCCAAAGAGGGCTGCTGCTGAGGCGCTGAGGGCCAATCCAGGTGATCCTCACACCTGTTGGAGAAACCCACCCGCTTCCCAGAAGACCCCACGTCCCCGGCCGGGCTAAAATGCTGGGAAGGAAGGAGACCAGCGGCTCTCAGCCCAGTCTGGATGATTTTTAGGACTCTGAAGGCCCAAGTCGCTACTCCAGCCACTGGAGATGGCCCAACTGGGTGACTGCGCAGAGCGGAAGGGGAGCGAGGATTCCCCAGCCTGGGTCTTCAGGAGAAGACCTGGGGGAGAGGGGGGGTGTCAGGAGGTCAGGGCAACCAATCGGTGCTCTGTAAACCCTCCTTTGATGCCCAACCAACCATAAGGAAAGCCTGTCCACTTTCCGAGACTCTTTCCCTGGCCTGATGTCCATCCACAGAGTGCAAGGGTTTGGGGGACCGAGGCCAGAGTAGCCCCCTCTGGGGAAAGTCCGGGTTGGAGGGGTGTCCTTCCCCTGAAGTCTCCCTCAAGCCTGCTGGGATGACTCAGGCAGGAGTTGCAGGATCAGAGAGCCCAAGCACAAGTCCGAAATCTCGGAAGTCTAAATCTCCGGCCCCACCGACCAACTCAGATGGGATCCCGCAACATTATCCTGGGAGACGTAGACTTCATTCAGGAAAGGGTGTTCTTCGTGGTGTCCTTTCCCCCAGCGGTCTTCTCTCGGGGAACACCCCTCAGAAATGGGGGAGGGCCAAAAGACTTTGGGCAGACCAAGACGGTCCCTTGATCTTGCTGGGAAACCCGGGCACAGTCCGGAAGGGAGGCGTGGACTTCAACTCCCAGAATCCCCCAGGTGGGCACAGAAAGCCGAGGGATTCTGGGAGCTGAAGTCCACCAACCCTCCCAGGGTGCAGGAATCGTCGGAGACGGGGCCTCCAGGTGAAAGAAAGGCGGGCTGCATGCAAGCGGGTCGGGGAGCTCGGCCGCGCGCTAACCAGGGGGCGAAGCCTCGGCAAGGCGCGGGATGCAGACGTTCGGTGGGGACCCGGGCCCAGCCCAGGCAGGGAAGGAAGGCGGGGGGGGGGGGCAGGTTCCTTGCGAAAGCAGGAAAGGGCGCGGCGGGGGCGGCCAGCTCCCCGCAAGCATCGGGGGGGGGCTGAGGGGGGAGCCCCCGGGTCGGGCGACTTACCCAGCTCCTCCAGCTCGGCGGTCATGGACTTGGAGCGCAGGGTGAGGGTGGTGCTGGGGGCGCGCTTGGGCGGCGCCGGGGCTGCAAGGAAGAGAGAGGCCGTCTTGCAGCGCCTGTCCAGCAGCCGGCGGGGCGCGGCCAGGGCGCGGGGCCGCTTCTTCGCCGCCGCCTGGATCTCCTCGTACTCGCGGGAGGAGGCGGCGTCGCACTGCTGCAGGATCTGGTTCAGGCTGCGCGGGGAGGCGAACTTCTTCATCGTCGGGGCGCCGCTGGGGGGCTCAGCTCAGGAGCCGCCCGGCCGGGCTGGATCGCGCGCGGGGCTGCCGCCTTCCCTCCCCCCTCTCCCCCGGGCGGGCCAGGGCTGGGCGCGCGCGGGGCCCCCACGGCCGGCCCGGCTGCCCCTCCCGGGCCCGGCGCTGCTCCGCTGGCCGAGGCGGCTGCCCGGGGGGCTCGGGCGGGGCGGGGGCCGGAGCGCGCCGCCTCCCCTCCCTCCATCTGCCGGGAGGCGGCCCCTCACTCCGTAGCCAGGCAGGCTGCACGCTCCCCGTTGCCATGGGAACCAGCCCGGGCGCTTCTGCCGGCGCCGCCTGCAGCCGAGACCCCGGCGGGGGGGGGGGGGGGGCGGGGCCGGGCCGAGAAGGGCTCTCCTCGCTCCGGCCGGGCTGCTGCTTCTCCCCCTCCCCTGGGGGCCCGCCTTGGCCGGCTCTATGGCTTTTCCCCCAAGCCAGACCCCCCCCCCCCCCCGCCCCAGAGCGGGGGAGGGGGCAGGCCCCATCCCCCCCAGAGGAAGGATACTGGACGGAGCTTAGGCTACCCTCTGCATCCAAGCAGCTTCTTGGCCCACTTGGTGCCCCTCGTTCTGAGCCCCCTCCCCAAATAATTCCTTCGGGTGGAAGAGGAGATGCCCTGGCTCATAGTCAGGGGGGCACCCGTGCCCTCCGAGTGCCTCCTTGGCACGGACAGGTCAGGACCAACGCCTGCCATCCGGCCCCGGCTCTGGGCTCCTGCTCCACCCCCCACCCCACCCCCGCCTCGAGCCCACCTTAAGGGAGGCTGCAGGCTGAGCATGCCAGTCTGACCGCCTGGCACCAGCACGGAAATAACAAAGTGGGCGTCCTTTGCGAGGCTTTTGAAGCTCATGCGGATGTTCGGGAAGAACAACTGTCCACTTTGCTTCTGTATGTAACGCGAGCTGCAAAGTTGTTCGTGACTTTCTTCTTTTGTTTAATGTTGAATAAAGGCTATTTTTGAGCTGCTGATGCTTACGCTGTTCTCTGCTCTCCCTTTTGCAGCTTCGGTTCTGCCCTCTAAGGAAAGTGAGGAAGGGGCCAGCTGAAGAGTTTGCCTGCGCTTTCCCCTGCTTTGATTCTGCCTCTCTGGCAATTGGGGAGGGGGCAGCCGGGCTAAAACACTATCAGAACAATTAATGCCCTCCCTTGGACCTTGTCCCTCTCTGTCCCTTTACAGCAATCCAGGCAATTTCGGCCACCGCCCTCCCCCTCCCAGTGAGAGGGTTCAAGAGCCATTCGAGAGCAGAAATGTGGCCTGAGCTGATGCCTGGGTCGGGGCAGAGGCACCTTGGGCCCTCCAACCGACCTTTCCCTCTCCCAGCCCAAGTCGGGGGGGGGGGCAGGGAGGGCTTCTGGTTGGGGGCGAAACAGACTTCCTTCCAGCCACCCACTGATGACACTGGGACGGAAGCACCAGCCCCCTCCTCAGCATCTCTGCCAGGCCAGCCCCACCAGAAGAGAGCGGCTGCTAGCCTGCCTGCTCAGCGGAGGCCCTGGGTGGGCTGGGTGAAGGAGAACGTGACCCCCCAGGCAAGAGTCCAGACTTGCAGCATGAACGATGTGCGTGTTGAAGGGTTTGGAGAATGAACAGTGGGACCTTTTCCAGAAGACAGAGAGAGGAAAAAAGGATGCCTCGCTTGACCTTCCCCGCCTGGCTGACCGGTCTCAGAAGCCAGACAACCTACTGGCCACTGCATTTCCCAATTGGCGATTCAGCTCAGGAAGGAGAGGTTAAGCCAGGCAGGGCGAGATGGGGAGGAGACCCTATTCTCTGTGGCTGCTTCCCCCTCCTGGAAACAGCAGCTCCAGCCAGGGTCCCCTTGCAGCCCCCCTGGTCCTCCCCTTCCTCTTGGCCTCCTTTTGAGATGGACAAAGGAAGTCTTCCTGATGAGACCGAGGCCGAGGCCCAGAGTGGCCTCACCTTGCACTCTGCCTTATTCCTTAGGACAACGAGGGATGGCGGAAAGGATGGGGGAAGCCCCAGAATGACCACCCAAACAGGCGGCATCTACTCTTCATTAGAGGGCACAGGGCCAATTTGAGGTACCGCTTCCTTCTCCTTTGGGCTCCTTCACTTCACTTCCTGCTCAGCAAAGAGTGTGGATTCACAAAGACTCTTTAGATGTTGGCATCTCAATTGACCCACGGTCTCTGGGGCTGCCAATCTGAGACCCACGGGGTACGAGGGGCGCTTTTTAGTTCCTGGGCTCCAGAAAGCAGCATCTTCATAAGGAAAAAGGCCAAAGGACATAAATTGGACAGCAGGCTTGGTCACCTGATGCCTCTGGAGAAACATCTGTGGGGTCCTTGATGGTCTCTGAACTTGGTAGTTTCCCTGCAGATGTTTCATGACCCAACTAGGGAACGTCATCAGTGCCAGAGGGGCTTTGCGGTCTCTCTTCTGCCTGAGATTAAAACATGAGTAGATGGGCCAAGGGAGCATCGGTCACCTCTCAGCCAGGGTGGCAAGTTCCCGCACCCATGACCTGGTGGCGCAGTGGCTAAAATGCAGAATTGCAAGCACACTCTGCCCACAGCCTGGAGTTCGATTCTGACGGGGCCCGAGGTCAACTCATCCTTCCAAGAAGGACCTTGATTGTTGGGGGCAATATGCAAATAATGCATATTGTAAAGCACTACGGGGCACTATATAAGTCTAAGCTCCTACCCCAGAAGCGTCTCCCCAGAGCAAACGTGCCCTCCGAGTCTACCTTTGGGCTAGGCCACGGGGCCAGGGTCAGCTCTTAGTGGGTGGCATTTCTCCAGGGTTCTGCTTCACGCATGGAGGCCTGGAGAACTGAGCACCAGGCTGGAGAAGACAAGAGAAGGGACGCTGGGGAGGGCGGAGGGCAAACGACAGGCAGGGCAAAAGGTGCCTGTCCCGGGGAGGGTGGGCTGCAAAGAGGCAGCCACAGCTGGGGGGAATGGAGCCCCCCCTTCCAAGCCCACAAGGGCAGCCGAGACCCCGGAGGGAGACTCCACCCGAACAGGGCGGGGCCTGCCCTGCACTCACCTTTCTTCCGAACCACGTCTTCAGACTCTGGCTTGCGGCTGACCGAGACCACTTTCATCAGCAGGTGGTTCCCCCCCTGGCGGATGAGCGAGACCACCTGCTTGTGCCCCACCTTCACCACGTTCACGCCGTTCACCTGTGCAGCAAGGAGAGGAAGGAAGGATGAGCAGAGGAGGGGCGGGCTCCCTCTCCTGGGGTCCCACGATCCTTCCCACGCCTTGCAGGTAACACCTGGCCACGGATGTCTCTAAGCATGGAACGCCAGGTCTCAGCTCCCCACTGCTGCCCCCAGGACCCAGGAGGGGCTGCTCAGGGGTCTCCAGGTGGAAGATGCCGAGCCCCCCCCCCCCCTCTGCCTTGTCAGGGGGAAAGAGCCAAGCAAACGCCACTGGGCTTACAGCTAGGAACCGGCTCAGGCAGGTACAGACTGCTCTGTTTGTCTCTCCAGCCATTGAAACAATAAGGGTGCACTTTAGCAGGGAATGTTTAATCCTGAAATAGCCCAAACAACCTTCGAACAAGCATTCCAAGAAATGGCAGGAAGTGATTCAGTATGGCACTATCACCATTATATCCATTCAAGCAAAGGGTAACAATTTATGTTTCCTCTGAGCTGAAATAGTGACGCATTTGCACTCAGCTCTTTAAGTTTTCGCAGAAAGAGGACAAAAGGCCGAAAGAAAAAGAGGTGCTGTCCATCCGCTCTCGTGGTTTGAGTGGCCCGGTGGACGGGTGGCTTGGTTGGGATGGGAAGAGCTCCCAGCCTCTTTGGGTGGCGCCACCTGCCACCTGCACCACCCCCAGGGGGCAAGACGGCCCCTCCCAGCTGCTGCCAACCACTTTCTGCCACCCAGCGAGCCACGGAAGCCACAGTGCCAACTCCAAGGTCAGAATATGTAAAACAAGACTCTCGTGAATGGGTATTTCCGGGAGAAAATTTAGAGATGTTTCATGGCCCAACTATCTAGTGTCATCAGGGCTGGGAGGGGGCTTGGCTCCGTTTACATTTCGTGGCCCTGTCTGTGTGGGTGAGAGTCTTCTCTGTGGCGCCTCCATTAGGCTGTTGTTACTGTTTGTCCAAGGTGGCAGTTCCTTGACTGTGGGGGCTCCATCCCTGGAGGTTTTTAAGAAAAGACTGGAGAGCCGCTTGTCTGAAGTGGTACCGGGTCTCCTGGTTGAGCAGAGGGTTGGACTAGAAGACCTCCAAGGTCCCTTCCAGCTCTATTCTGATTGATTGGTATAAACAGAGAGCAAACCCCACTCCCTTCTAGCACTGAAGATATTCCCTAGTTGGGTCATGAAACGTCTGCAAGAAAACCACCCAGCTCAGAGAGCACCAGGGACCCCAGGGTTCAATCCTGAGCTACAAATATTCTCCTTTATCGATCCTCTGACTCTTCCTGACAGCTTATCCCGCCCCACCCAGGGACCTCGATACAAGCATGCGTTTCCCTCGGTTCTCCTGCAGGACCTGGGACACAAAGAGTGGTCCACGAATCCTGAAGACGGAACAAATGGGACCCTCCCTGTTGTTCCCTCGTGGGAAGAGGGCCTTCCGGCGCATCCTCCATGGGACTCCTTTTGAAAGCTTCGTCTGAATCGGTCCCCGTGGTGGGAGGAAGGGCGTCAGAGCGGAGACTTCAAGTGCCCGGTGGGCAAAGGCCTCCGCACGGGAGGGGGGTGTTTTGACTCACAGGCTCCTCATTCATCAACGAAACTCTGCTTTCAAAGAACGTTAGTCAAAGATTTGAGGCAGAGGGGAAATGGGGGGGGGGGGAGGAGGAAGGAATCAATGATTTATTGAACCAACGAGATGCATGCGAAAGAGGACCTGGATCAGCCACCTGACCCAAAATGCCATTTCAGACCCAGATCTTCTCCTGGGACGAAGAAGAACGGTCCCTTTGGTGGAAGAGGGCAGCCCATCTCTACCCAACCAGGTTAAGGTGGTGGCCACCAACAGAAGCTAAAACCAGTTAGCGGCTCCCGAGGAGCGGAGAGGCCTCACGGAGGTGAGCCAAGGCGTCCAGGGACCAAGCCGCCTTCCCTCCTTGGCCGGTCCCCGTGCCACGAGAAAGTGGGGAGAGCGCCTGGGGAACGCTGTAGGAGCAAATGGACGGCCATTTGTCTGAAAAGGTAGAAGGAGAACAGAAAGTGAAAATGCACTTCGGTTCAGCGCAGAGCTGGGGGAGTCCAGCCCCCTGGTCTTCTGCAGTCCTCCTCCTCGGCCTGAGCTCTGCAAAGGGCCGAGAAGGGATGAAGTGGGCGGGCAGTAGCGGGCAAGGGAGAGTCCTGGCTCCATCTCGGCTGAGCGACGAGGCCAGGCATTCGTGCCCTTCAGCTGAACCTGGGAACGGGCAGGGAATGCCAAAGGAAGGGGACAGCGGGCTCCACTTTGGTTGATGCCCAGCTGAAGAAGGGAGACGGGCTGGCATCCCTTGTGGAATGTATTTGCTGCCCAGCTCTGGGCGGTCGATATTCTGTCACTTTGGCACCTAATAAAGGGGAATATTTGTAGCTCAGGGCTGAACTGTGGGGTGCCTGCTGCTGTCTGGGCGTGGTGGTTTCCTTGCAGACGTTTCATGACCCAACTAGGGAACATCCTCAGTGCCGAGCAAGAAGCGTCTGCAAGAAAACCACCAAGCTCAGAGAGCAACAGGGACGTTTTTCTTCCTCCTCCTCCTCCTCCTCCTCCTCCCCCCAACCCCCCTCCCTTCTCCCACTGTTGATGTTCCCCAGGTGGGTCATGAAGCGTCTGCAAGAAACCACAAGCGTCTTGCTGCTTGTCTCAACACCATGAGACTTCTGGGCACTATTTTTTTTTTTAATTCCATTTATATCCCGCCCTTCTCCGAAGACTCAGGGCGGCTTAAATGTGCTTAGCAGTAGCCTTCGTTCTATGTATAGGCCTGCTTGTTAGGGCTTTCACACACACCCCAAGCGGCATTATTACAAAGTCAGCTTATTGCCCCCAACAATCTGGGTCCTCATTTTACCTACCTCGGAAGGATGGAAGGCTGAGTCAACCTTGAGCCTGGTGGGACTCGAACCTGCACTAATTGCAGGCAGCTGGTGTTACTTAAGGAGGCATTTGGCAGGTGGAACTGAGCTCCGGGTGCCCCTTTCCCCGGCAGCACTTGGCAGCCTTTCAAATGGGGGCCGATGACAACCAGGTTGACCCCTTCGCCCTCAATCCGGCTGGTGGGGTGGGTAGCCTTTCCTAAGCCGGGGCCTTGCCTCGGCTCAGCTTCTCCTAATGACATGCCTCGGTTTAATGTTTCTTCTCAAGGAAATGAAAGATTTGTTCAAAATAGATGTGGTTAGCTAATGCGCTGAATGTCATTTCTCCTCAGCACTGTGGCAAAAATAACTGGTTTTGTGCATTGGAATGAAAAAAAATATATATCCAGCAACAGCTTCCAAAAAAAAAAAAAAGCCATTTTATCCAAAAGTCTGTTCTGAAAGAGGTTTAATCGAGCTAACCTAGGCCAACCCAACATCTGCTGGGGATGATGGAACCTGGACTCTCCTCACTGGCTCTCCACCCTTCAAGCACCAAGAGGGGATGCCTTGCAAAAGGTTGC
>JAKJMR010000375.1:212937-226949 GCA_024449315.1 Daboia siamensis
CCAAGAGCTTGATCAGCTGATGGTTGACTCAGCCTTCCGTCCTTCCCAGGTGGCTAAAATGAGGACCCAGATTGTTGGGGGCAAAAGGCCGACTCTGTAAGCTGCTTAGAGGGGGCTGTCAAACATTGTGGAGCGGGATAGATGTCTAAGTACTCATGCTCTTGCCCTGGGCCCAGATCTCACTATGACCAGGCAGTGAGTGTTATCCAGGCAATATCCTAGCAAATTTGCCCTCCGGCTGTCCGAGGTTACTGTCAACCTGCTTCCGAGAGCTTCGTACTGGGATAGGTTTGCACCGGGGGAGTCCAATCTTGGCAACTTGAAGACTCGAGGGCTTCAACCCCCAGAATTCCCCAGTCAGCCATGGCTGAATAGGCAGCGAGGACTGCGCAACCAGCTCTAGATATGAAGGGGGAAGCACCAGATCCCACCATCATCCCCATCTATGGAGATTCTCCCTCCTCCAGGCCATGGCTGTCCCAAAGGAGCTTTTTTTTCAGAAGGCGACTGGATTTTGTTTTTCCTTGAAGAAGTTTCGCTTCTCATCCAAGAAGCTTCTTCAGCTCTGAATGAATAATGGAGAAAGGAAGGATTCATATCCCTTGCAGACAGCTGATCTGTCTATTCTTTCAGAGAGTCCTTGAGCTACCTGGAGGCTTATGTGTCCTCAGGGTCACCTGAGTGGTGCAAACGGGCGTGGATCCTTCTTGGAACTGCTGAAAGGACCGTGTTGTAGACAGTTGTGTCTCTGCCCCTCTGTTGAGAGAGGACTGTAAGGAGTACAAACGCTTCCATTCCCCACCGTCCAGTCAGAGATGAAGAAGCTTCTTGGATGAGAAGCGAAAGCGAAAGAAAAACAAGAAAGGGCAGTTGCCTCCTGGAAAAGCACCCATGGGACTCCGTGATCATCATCATTGCACAAAGTGCACAGGGCAGCAAGCTTCTCCCAATGAATCCTGTCCACAGTGGGGCCTTCAGCATCTTCTCATTTGATGTCCACTGTTCGTAAGTCATCTCTTAACAGACAAGCTTGGCAGAACCAGACTGTGTGTTGAGTCACAGCTTGCTTTGTGGAGAAGGTAACAGCCACAGGCCCAAGAATTGCTTTGGGACTGTTCCATACTTGGCATGACTTCCAGCAAAGATGCTTACGCTTCTTTCAAAAGATGTTGGGAAAGACCCAGCCAGGTAGGGAGGCGGTCTCAAGCAAGGAATTAGCCTTGAATCCTTGCACAGCTGCAAGAAATCCAGAAAACTTACACACACGAGCGCCGTGGATCTTTATCTATGTGTTCCCAGGGGAAGGCAAGCAGTCTGGGCAGATTCCTTTATAATAGGTAGAATATAATGAAGTTAGCTTGAACATCTGGATCTGGTTGCTGGTGTTCCTGACAACACCCCAGCATGACAAAATGCAGCCACTCCAGTGAAACGCACACACTGAGCTCCATCTCCATAAATATCGTTGGCCTTAAGCCAGGAGCCCAGAGATCTGGGGGAGAGAGAGGGGCACCGGTATCAGGAGAGAGGGCTCCAGGGGGCCCAGGGGAACCATCCCAGCTGACTAAGGCCAAGAATGGAATGCAATAGAATGGAACAGAACAAGAATAGAATAGAATAGAATAGAATAGAATAGAATGGAATGGAATGGAATGGAACGGAACAGAACAGAATAGGAGCTGGAAGGGACCTTGGAGGTCTTCTAGTCCAGCCCCCTATTCAAACAGGAGAACCCATACCATTTCAGACAAGTGACTGTCCAGTCACTTCTTAAAAATCTCCAGTGATGGAGCACCCAAGAGTCCCAGGCTGGGGTGTCCGGACAGCTCCAAATATTTGTCATTGGCCTCGACAATCTGCACAGTTCTAAACCACACTGTCCACCAGGCCCCATCAGTTTCTCCTCTTTACATCCAGGTAAAGGTGTCCCTGTGGTTTTTACTCCACTAGCCACCGCCGACTCTGGAGGGCGCTGCTCATCTCCATTACGAGGCCACCGAGCCCACGTTGTCCAAAGACGCTTCTGTGGCCGTGTGGCCAGTGTGATATCATGAAGCACTGTTGCCGTACCCTTTACATCCAGCAGTACTTTATAGATGGATATAAAGGTCATTCGATAAGGGCCTCCAGGGCAGAGGAGGCCAGGCCCTCTCGAGGCCGTCATTTCCACTGACAAATGCTCCTCCTCCTATTCCTCCCACTGAGCCCACATCTTCTTTCCTGCTCATTAGTTTGACTCCCTTCATTCCCCCGTAGAGGAGTGTGGAGACGGCCTTGAAGAAAATATGTGGCAGCCTCTGGGGAAGCAGAAACGTAACCCAGGAAAGCAGGAGAGGGTGAGAAAGAAACTCAAGATTGGTTTTCTTTGGTATCAGAAGGATGGAAGGGAAACAAATGGGTTTCCAGATTTTCTGACAGGTAGTTCTTGATTTAACAACCACAATTGAGCCCCAAATTTCTGCAGCTAAGTGAGACATTGGTTAAGTGAGTTTGCCCCATTTTATGACCTTCCTTGCCACAATTCTTAAGTGAATCACTACGAGTGTTCAGTTAGTAACACGGCTGTTAAGTGAATCTGGCTTCCCCCATTCAATTTGCCGGTCAGAAGTTCGCACAAAGGAATCACGTGACCCTGGGACACTCCAACCATCGTAAATACGAGACAGTTGCCAAGCATCTGAATTTTGATCACATGGACACGGGGAGGTTACAACAGTCGTAAGTGTGAAAAACGGTCATAAGTCACTTTTTCAGTGCTGTTGTAACTTTGGTCACTAAATGAACCGCTGTTAAGTCGAGGACTATCTGCATTACACCCTCTATCAGCAGTACTTCTTATGGTCTCTTGTGGAAGAGGAGAGGAAGGGAAGCGTCAGAAACGCCATGGCCCTCCGTCTGCAGTTCCGCTGGGCACCCGCTGGGACAGGTGGCTGAGCCGGGCAGAAGCCCCCCATTCTTTCGCCCGGGGCTACCCCAACGCATCCCAGAGGAAGCAAATGGTTGGGATGCCACCAGGGACAAGTGCAGGGGATGCCAGAGCAGCGAAAGGATGGAGCGGGGCCAGCGGGGGACTTTACGGGCCCAGCAGGTCCCCCTGCCCTGCCCGTGTTCCTCATCAGGGGTGCCGAGAGGCCCGTGGCCAGTCACAGGGGCCACATTTTAAAAGACGCCGTAAGCAACCCTGGGGGAAGGAAGCGGCCAAGGGCTCGTGACCCTGGGGAAGATCCCATTTGCCCCGCTAGAGGTTTTCCTCTTTGCCCCCAGATCTTTTCTCCTTCACCGGATGCCTAACCTAGCAAAATGCAGCTGTGGAGAGAGACGGTCCTGGGTGTGTGTGTGTATGTGTGTGTGTATGTGTGTGAGTTCTTCTCTCGCACAGGGTGCCCCTCCACCTGCCCCTCCCTCTGCAGGGCTGAGCAGCTCCGGCGTGGAGGAGAAGCCTTGCTCAGCCTGCCCTGGCCTCACCTCGATCAGGAAGTCTCCTGTGCGCAGTCCTGCTCGCCACGCCACCCCCTCCACATCCACCGATTCCAGGTACTGCAGCGCCGGGAAAGCTGGCGTTGGGGTGAACTCCTCAATTGGGGTTTCCGCTGAAAGGAGGAGGAAGGAAAGAAATCCCAGGTCAGGAGGAGGGAGGGAGGACCTCTCTGCATGGCTGGCCCTAAAGACATTCTGGCCCACTGACCTCACGGCACTCTGCCTTGGACCTGCAGCCTGGAACACCAGAGGTGGGGGGGGAACCCAGTCCAGAGTCGCGGGGGGGGGGGGGGGGGGTCTCCTTCCCAGGGGACAAGAGAAAGTGGAGCTTGGGAGGTCTGGTGGGCAAGAAGGGAGCAAGTCGGACCCTCCCTAGCAGCTCAGAGTAAATCTATAGTTATTGGAAACGTTTGCTTTGCTCCGGCAAGATTCTGTCATCTAGACCAGGGGTAGGCAACCTTGGCTCTTTTAGGACTCGTGGACTTCAACTTCCAGAATTCCTGAACCAGCATGGTTGGCTCAGGAATTCTGGGAGTTGAAGTCCACGAGTCCTAAAAGAGCCACGCTTGCTTCCCCCTGGTCTAGGCTACTCAGAGGCCCCTCCTTCTGTCATTCTTAGTTCTATCAGCCAGATAGAAAGGCGTTGCTACTATGCACGTAGTCCTTGACTTACAAGTGAGCCCAACTTTTCTGTTGCTAAGCAACAGTTGTTAAGTGAGTTTTGCCCCATTTTACGAACATTCTAGCCACAGTTGTAAAGTGAGTCACTGCGGTTTCTACCACTCCATCAGAATAGAGCTGAAGGGGACCTTGGAGATCTTCTACTTCAACCCCCTAATTACTAACAAGAAGGTAACAAAAGGTGATCGTAAGGAATTAAGGAATTCGCTAGAGAGATTACCAGGTGGTCCTTGACTTACAGCCAAATGGTTTAGTGACCATTCGAAATGGTAACGGCACTGAAAAGAGTGAATGATGACCGTTATTCCCTTATGACCGCTGCAGCATCCCCAGGGTCACCTGATCAAAATTCGGATGCTTGGCAACTGGCTCGTACTTATGACGGTCGCAGTGTCCCAGGATTCCCCATGGACTTTGCTTGTCAGGAGGTCGCAAAAGGGGATCACACGCCCCCCCAGGACACCACGACCGTCATAAATACGAGCCAGTTGCTAAGCGTCCAAATTTTGATCCGGTGACCCTGGGGATGCCACAACTGTTGTGTGAAAAATGTCACTTTCTCCAGTGCTGCTGCAACTCTGAATGGTCACTAAACAAATGGCACTAAGTAAGCAACCCAGGGAGACGATTCTGGGATGGTGGCCAAGCTCCACAGAGGTCCCAGTGGCCACTCCATGCACCCAGCCAGTGCCTGCCTCTGAATGGGACGGGGGGGGGGGGGGCGGGTTGGGCCCGGGGGGCTCATTTAAAGAACGGGGGGGGGCAGGAGGGGGGGGATCTGGGGGTCCCTCTTTCAAAGAAAGCTTCGTCCAGCCTGGGTGACAAGGGATGTGGGCCAGGAGGCCAGGGACAGCACGGAGCCCAGGGGCCTATGGTCAAGTCTGTCCATTTCTGCTGAAGTAGGAGGGCAGCCCAGCCAGTGGCCCCAATCCGCCACCCTGCCTGTCGGGTGCCGACTGTCCTTCCAGGCAGGAAGACCTCCTGGGCAGCTGGTCAGGAGAGAACAGTGGGAAGCTGGAACAGAAAGACGGACTTCAGACTGCCCGTGTCTCTTCTGAAGACAGCTGCCTCGCCCTGAAGCAGCCTCCATTCCCGCTCTCTTCCGCAGGGCTTGCCTTGATGGGCCCCCCCCATCTGTCAGAGCTTCCCTATCCTGACTGAATGTCTATGGAGATTCTCCACCTTCCAGGTGCTCTTCCAAAAGGCAACAGACCTTTCTTGGTTTTTTTCCTTGAAAACGTTTTGCTTCTAACCCAGGAAGCTTCTTCAGTTCTAACTGAAGTTATTTAGAACAGTTAGAAGGGAAGAATGTATGGCAACTAAAGCCATATAATATCTTAAAAGAAGAAAAGATTGTACAAACTTGGTTTCAGTATGGGCAATTACAGGCAAGATGGAAAGAGGACCAGAAAGTTGGTTTCTCGATGATTGATGAAAATTTGGTGAAACAAATCAGAGATCAAGGTCAAGCACATATAAAAAGGATATATAATGCATTGATAGAAATTGATTCAGAAACGGAGCTTGTTAAAGACTGTATGATAAAGTGGGCTCAGAATTTTCAAGAAGTCATAACAATGGATACTTGGGAAAAGATCTGGGTTAGAAATGTAAAATTTACACAGGCCCAAAATTTAAGAGAGAATTCTTATAAAATGTTTTATAGATGGCACTTAAGATCCTAAAAAATTAGCAAGTATGTATCCGAACTGCCAGCCCAAACGTTGGAGGTGTGGTTGTGAGGATGCAACATATTTTCATATATGGTGGACTTGTAAAAAGGTTAAAGCTTTTTGGATTAAAATTTGGTGGAATATGCAAAAGATATTTAAGAGAAGGATAAAGTTTTCTCCGCAATTGTTTTTATTGGGTATTATTACAGATACCACCGTTGTGGATACTAGGTTGATGTTGAATTTAATTACGGCAGCGAGACTTTTAGTAGCGCAATATTGGAAGAAGGAAGAACTGCCAACTATAGAAGAGTGGACTTTGAAAGTTTCTAATCTGGCGGAAATGGCAAAGATCTCAGCGTATTTGAAAGACCAAACGCAACAGAGATACTTTGTGGAATGGAAGAGATGGATAGCATATATTCAGAATAAACATGGGACTAAAAAGTTTCACTTAGCATTTGAATAAGTAGTGGATTTATATGATGTATAAATAGTTAGTAATTAATATTTTGACTATGGAGAGTGCGATAGAATTTAGTGTTCTATTGTTGTTAGCATATTTTACATTATGCTTGTTTGTATTTTTATACCCTGTATTCAGCTCTGAGAAGTCGGGGAGGGGGGAGGGGAGGGGAGGGGGGGTTGGGGAAAGGGGAGGGGGTCTTTTTTTGTATTTAAAAAATGTACTGTAAAACTTTTCAATAAAAAAAAAGAAGGGAAGAAGTGAAACATTTTGAAGGAAAAAAACCAATGAACAGTTGCCTTTTGGAAAAGCACCTTTGGGACATATCTTGAGTGGTTTGCCTGCTAATGGGTGGGACTTAGGAAAACTCCCCTCCTCCAAAAAGAACCCCTTACATTTTTCCATAGTAACTCCAAAATCATTGTTAACCTCCTTGAGGCAAAAAATACTAGAACATACCATATCAGGGAAGAACTGAGTCAAAATGTCAATTAAAAAAGGCTCTCGTCAAGTCCCTATTCACCGAGAAAGCTTGACTCCCACAGAGTATTATTAGATTTATTGCAAGGAAAAGCAGAATTTTGGAAATCTGGAAGCTGGTGTGGGCATCCATTCATACATGAAGTTGGGGATGTCTAGTCTTTCTGACCAGTCGCCACGAGGAATGATCCCATGGATGGAAACCAGTTCAGGAGAATTACTGGGAAATTTGGGATAATGAGCTAGTGAAAGCCTAAACATAAGGAAACCAGAGAGAAAGAAAAATAGCTTAAGAGACTGGTGGAGCCGTACCAAGATTTCTCTAATATACTGAGAAACAAAAAGAACAATCTTTTTTTAAAAAAAATGGAAAGAGGGACACATAATATTAATGAAAGGAGAAATATCAAGGAATGTGCCACGGCTGGAAGGATGGGGTTAGCAAGACCAAGGCTGGGAATGCGTTCAGTCTTCCACAAAAGACAAGATGAGTTTGTTAGGGCAGACAAAGAAAGAAAGAAACAGCCGAGTCCCCTGGCTGGAGAAGATGGCAAGATGCTGATGGGCAACATGGAGAAGACCGACGACGGTTTAATTCCTATTCTGCACCTGCCTTTCTGCAAAAGCGGTCCAACCCATCAGAAGGCGCTCTCCGTGGGGAAGGAGAGGCAGGCAGGTCAGAAGGAACGCATAGCAGCTTGGAGTGGCTTCGGCCCACCGGGGCCAGATGGACCACAACCCAGGATGCTAAAGTGAACCGGCAGATACAATCCTCACAACCAGCAATGGCAATCTTTGGGAGTCCGAGGGAGGGACAAGAAGGCCAGAGAAGCGTTCAGATGGATCCAATCTTTAAAAACGGGGAAGGAACCCCGGAAAGAGCTTTAAAATGATACTCAAGTGAGCTTGGAAGTCCTTAGAAAGATACCAGG
This sequence comes from Daboia siamensis, assembly GCA_024449315.1. Classification (NCBI taxonomy): domain Eukaryota; kingdom Metazoa; phylum Chordata; class Lepidosauria; order Squamata; family Viperidae; genus Daboia; species Daboia siamensis. Next base: position 220,647 of record JAKJMR010000375.1, read on the forward strand.
TCATTAAGCCAACGGGGGTTTGTTTAAAAATAGGTCAAGCTGGACAAATCTAGCTTCCTTCGTGAAGACCTGGAGCGTGGGGTGGACGGTCCCGCCACAAAGCAGCTGACATTGGGGCTCAACGGGGGCCCTTCGTGGACCTGCACGGAGGGAGGCAGGAGGGGGGGGTTCTCTCCTGGTCCTGGAGCTCTTCAACATTTTAAGAGTGTCCAACCTGGCCACTTTTAAGACTTGTGGACTTTGACTCCCAGAATTCCCTGGCTGGCTGGGAAATTCTGGGAGTTGAAGTCCACAAGTCTTTAAGTCGCCAAGGTCGGACACTCCTGGTTTAGAGTATTCAGCCTTAATAATTGAAGGAGACACGCAGGGTAAGGAATAAAGAGTGACCTTTTTACTTCGGATTTGCAAAAGGAATGGCTGGCCTCAAGGAAATTCTCCTGGGAGGAAAGAGAAAGGGGAATTTCAAGCTGTTCCTGGAAAGAGATAAAGAGAAAATGATGAGAAATCAACCTGGTAGGAATAAAGATCAAGGTTTTTAAAAATGAAAAGATTTATAAAGTGACGTTGTTTAATAAGGGTTAAAAAAATATTTGCTATGAATTCTGATAGCTAATTAATGAGATTTCTTTTTGGTCAGGATTGTACGACAAGGCTTTAAAGACTGGTTAATAAGCAGGGAAAGATTCCTTCTGTCTGCTTCATTTATTCATTTAAGTGATAAGCTTGGATTGTAAAGTTAAATTACTGATTAAAATATCTATGTTAATATTCCTGGTAGCTCTTCATAGACTACAGAGCCATAGACTACAGGGAAGCTAGTACGTCCAGTTCCAGGACTTGAGGGGCTGCCCCAGAGAAGAGAGGGGTCAGCCTCTGCTCCAGGGCCCCCAAAGGCAGGACAAGAAGCAACGCATGGAAAGTAATCACGGAGAGAAGCAACCTGGAACTAAGGAGGAATTTCTTGACCGTGAGAAAAGTCAGTCAGTGGACCAGCCTGCCTCGTGGAGTTGTGGATGCTCCATCGCCGGAGGTGTTCAAGAAAAGATTGGACAATCCTTTGTCCAGGAGGGTACAAGGTCTGCTGCCTTGGGCGAGGGGTGGTGCTGCAAGACCTCCAAGACCCCACCTCCAGCCCTAGGATTCCATGAAAATCCCTGGGATGACCAAGAGGACTGCGAGGTAAAGGTTTCCCTGTCCGGTGGTGTCCGACTCTAGGGCGTGGTGCTCATCTGTGTCTTGGTCAAGGGAGCCGGCAGTGTCCGAAGACATTTTCCATAGTCAAGTGACCAGCCCGGCTATACGCCAGAGGCACACAGAACACTTGTTACCTTCTCGCTGCAGTGGTGCCTATTGATCTACTCGCATTTGCAAGCTTTCGGACTACTAGGTGGGCAAGGAACTGGAGCTCACCCCATCCTGCAGAACTCGGCTCGCGAACTGGGCTGTCAGCTTTCCGGCCGACAACCTCAGTGTCTTTACTGCAAATCCCGAATGTAATATTTTATTGATTAAGCTTGTTAAGCTGAGCATCCTTTTGGGGTACCTGGAAGCCACACCTGGGAAAAGAGTGCGTGGGTGGGTGGGGAGGACCCCCCCCACTTGGCCTTCTCATGGGGTAGTCAAGGGGGGGGGGTTGGCTGTTTCCCTGACATGCACGATTTCTGATCATCCTACATTTTATTATTTTACTGTCCTTAATTGCTCCTGTTTCTATAAGAGTAAGCAGAATAATAAGCCCTTTTATTACGTGAAGGAAGCTGATAAAGGAGCTGCAGGGAAGGCAGAACCAGCATTAAGGGGAAGGGGTGCGAGGCCAGCAAAGACCCCCAGGAGACGAGGAGCAATGAGGCTGGCAGACTTGAGACCAGGAGCAATTATGAATCCCCTGAAGCAACCGTGGTTAAAGTTGGGGAAACCCAAGATTAGCCGGTCTGCCTCAGCTCCCGAGGTAGGACGCTGGATCTGGTGACCTCGGGGCAGAGGCCCAGGGGGCGCCGAGGGCAGCCCCACCCCAGACGGGACCACCAAGGAAGAAGTCCCCTTATGGTTCAACGTGGATCTGAAATCTTGGACACAGCTGGCTTGTTATCCTGGCCACCTTGAGGGAAGGAAGGGTGACGGCAGGGCTCTCCAAACCTTGACCACTTGAAGACTTGTGGACCAATTCCCAAAGCTGGCTGGGGAATTCTGGGAGCTGAAGTCCACAAGTCTTCAAGCAGTCAAGGTTGGAGCGCCTGCAGTCGAGCAAGGAGACGGTTCCGCTCAAGAGCATCTGCTGAAGGCCACCAAGGGGGTCCATACCGGGCTTGGAACAGCTTCCGGGCAGTTCTCTGGAACAGGATTCCTTCCAAGATTCCTGGGTGGGGAAATCCATCCTGCAGGACTTCCGGGGCAAGAGCGGCGGGCGCAGGTGGGACCCTGTTTTTGAACCAGGAGGACTCCAACTCCAGATGCTCTTGCCCAGATTGGCCCCTCCCTCCCTGCCCGCCACAAAAAGACCCGCCTCCTCTTGAATTATGTATAGCATTTGCCGTGATGCAGCTCTCTGAAAAAGCTGAGGCTTTGTTGCCTGGATGAACTAAATTGCACATGCAGGTCAACCGCTTCTTTTCCTTCCCCGTTTTGAAAGAGCAGAGTGGGGGTCCCTGCAAGCTGCTGCTCTCCCTCTCTGCTTCTGGAACCCAGACCCCAGAGGAGTTCCCCAGAAGAGGGGACAGGGCTGGGCTGGGCCTCGTACGTCTGAATCCTGGCATGTCAAGCAGATGCAGAACCACCTCCCCCCTTTGCCTTGGAGAAACCAAGCACCCAGGAGGGGGCCCGGGGGCTCCTTCTGCTCCAGGCTGGCCCTCCTCAGTAGGACCAGAGACCCTAGAAGGGGGGGCCTCCCCAACGCTGACCTCTGCAGAGGGCTCCAAATCTCCCTTGGGAGGGCTCATCCAGACTGTGACCTTCTCCTGCCTTTCTCACCCCTCTTCCCAACTACTGGGGTCCCCAAGGCTCTGACTGGCTGCTTTTAAGTAGTGTCAGAATAAAAGTGGGGGGGGGGGAGGAAATGCTATTGCAACCCTGGTTCACCTCCGAACTACCCCAGCTGGTCCCCCAGCCTGGCCTGGGAGCAGAGGAAGGAGGCACCCAGGCAGCTGGAGGGGACCGGCCAGGTGTCCTGCCGAGGAGGCAAGGGAGGTGCCCCCCCAAGGGCCATTCAGGGTAAGCACCAGCACAGGGATCCACTGGATCAGCTCCCGCAGGTCTTCTGGATGCTCCTTGTTGGCCATTCCCTGCATTCCCCTGGACCTGCCTGCCTCTCACCGGGACCCTGGTTCTGTGACCCACTGCCCTGGGGGCTGCCCACGAGCAGGATGTGGCCTTGGGGCGGGGGAAACCTCTCCTCCTCTTCTGCGTCCCTGGGGACCAGCCCCCGTAGCCCCCCTCCACAGGACCACGTTCCTGGCCCACCAGCCGCCTCCACGGCCCTTCCCTGAACTGGTCTGGGATGGCGAGAAGGCAGGCAGCCCAGCGGAAGCCGGCTTGCTCCTCCCGGTCGGCACAGGGCGGCCTGGCTGCTTGGGGTCTTCCCAAAGCCCCTTCCCTACCCGGACGGGGGTCCTTCTCAGAGCACAGCTGCAGAGCCCCTGCCCCCAACAGCTGCCTGGGGCCATCCGCTCCTTCGGTTTGGTGGGGACAAAGGTGGTTGCAGCATCGCACAAGCTGCACCAGGGATTGGCAGGGAAGTGCAGGCAGGCTGGAGAGAGGAGAAGCCGGAGGGGTCTTCGTCCCCTGTCCCCCCCCCCCCAGTGAGGAGGAAGAAGAAGGAGCCGTGTCCAGCAGGGAGACCCCCGGAGGGCTTCACCTGCCCTGAGGGGGGTGGAAGGAGAGTCCCGCCAGGGGCTGAGCTCCACCCAGGTCAGTTGGGGAAGGGGAGGCTGATGCAGATAAAGGGAGGGGCGGGGAGGACGAGACCCTCCCTCGGGGACCCTCCCTCCCTCCTTCTCCTGCCGCTCTGCGGAGCGGTGGACCCTCACAGCGGGGAGGGCGAGCCTTGCCCACCTGCAATTTCTCCCGCCCATCTCAGCAGCAGGTGTGACCCTCCCTTCCCCTCAGCCCTTCCCCCTCCCCCCAGACACTCTCTTGCACCCCGTCAGGCCAGCTTTCTCCTCTGGGTGCCAGCAGAGGGGGGCTCCGAGCCAGGGGTATAGCTGGGGGTGGGCTGTAGAATTGGGTCGGTGGGGGCTGGTGGCAGAGGGAGCTGCACGGGGGTCTCCAGAAAGGAAGCCCCCCTCCCTTCTGCAGCAGGCCCACCAATGGGGGGCACCCAAAGCCACGAGGCTGGACTGGTGGGGGGGCTCCTCGTGTGCTACACACACACACACACACACACACACACACACACACACACGCACGCACACACCCCTTCCAGGCGCAATCGGGTCCCCCTCGTCCAAGAACGCCTCGTGCCTTCCCGTGCCAGACGCCCCCCCGCCCCCCCCCCCTACCTTTGGCCCCGCGCAGGACGAAGCCGAAGCCCTCATGCTCCCGTTTCTGCAGGACGGCCGCCTTCTCCTCGATGATGTAGTCACTGGGCAGGAGAGAGCAGAGCAGAATGAGGCTGGGGGGGGGGCGGCATGGCCGCGGGGGGGGCGGGGGCTCCTCCTCCTCCGCCCAGCCCCGGCCTCCTCGCAGCCGGGAGGGAGGGAGGGAGGGAGGGCGCCCTCCCCTCCTCCTCCCGCTTGGCGGGGCCGGCCCACCCCCCGCCCGCTCACCTGCGGGGGGGGGGGGATGCCGGCGACGGCGCGGCCGCCCTTCCCGGACCCGCCTCGGCCGGCGCGGGAGGCGGGCGGAGCGCGGTCCGTCACAGCGGCTGCCCGGTTGGGAGGGGGCAAAGGGGGGGGCTGAAGTTCCCTGGGAGGGGACTCTCTCCCCGGCTCCGGTCCTCCCCCGTTGCTAAGGAACCGCCTGGAGAGGAGGGGGGGCCGTGGGGGGGAAGAGGGCTGTGCTTGTGGTCCTCAATGGCAGAAACGGGCCGGGGGGGCGCCTTCCCAGCCCATCGTCTCTTTGGATTTCGGGAGGGGGAGAGCCCACCTGCTTGAAGTCCCGCCCCCTCCCCACTGCAGCACAGGCTTCCCGGAGATCTGCCAGAGACCCTCGAGGTTTGCACCCTTGCAGCCCCTCCCTTGCCCTCCCCTGCCCAAATCCTGGATACCCAGAAAAGTCCAGAGCCAGCCCGGGGGGGGGCGGGCGGGGGGAGAGACTTCTTTTCACACGTAGGCGTTCACACGAGAGTGCGAGGTTCACACTTACTGCAGCAGACTCACACATGCCCCTGGGTCCTACACACACACACACACACACACACCCTTAGCCCCCACCCTCTGGCTCAATCCCCCCCCCCAGCCTCCTGACTGAGCGTGAGGCGCTGCTGCCCCCTACAGCCCACTGGCCGCTCCTCCCTCCCTGTCCCCACCTGCTGTTATGGGGGGGGGGAGCGCGGGGGGGGCGTGTCAGACACTGCAGAGCATTGGGTGGAAAGACCCCCTTTGCCTCCTCAGCCAAGGAAAAGGCCCACCCGCCCGCCCAGCGGCTGTTCCTAACCTTCAGGGCTCTCAGACCAGCCCTCTGACAGAGGCAGACCCTTTGCTGGCCCAGGCCTGCTTTGCAGGTGGATGGAGGGCCACCAAGAGATCTAGCTACCTTCCCCCCTCTCCAGGCATGAGTCTGCCCTGGATCCGAGGCTCCTGCCATGGGTGAGCCCCTTCTGACGGGGGAGGGGGTGTTGCAGGAGGGTGCCCAACTGCCCCTGTGCCATGGCCCCACGGAAGGCCAAGCACGGACCCAGCCCCCCTCCCTGGAGACCCTCTCCTGGGCAAGCAAGGGGACTCCCCCCCCCGTAGGTCTCCCCCTCAGCAACCAGCCCATCTCCCACCCAGCAGGAAGAGCCAAAAGTTTCCAGCCAGAGCGATTTTCCCCACTGAGACGGGCGGCGTATAAATTTAATAAATAAATCTCATACAGTGCAGACAGTCCTCAAGTTATTACCCCAACCGAGCCCAACATTCCTGTTGCTAAGTGAAAAGATTAAGTACGCTTTGCCCCATTTAACAACCTTTCTTGCAGTGAATCACCGCAGCTGCTAAGTTACGGACCCGGTTGTTAAGTGAATCGTGCTCCCCGCTGGCCTTCCAGGGCAGAAGCTCAGCCCCGCATTTGCCCTCCTCTTGAAGATCCAGATGTTCAACCAACAGCTTTTTCCGGATTGCACAAAGATCTCTCAAATCCCTCCCCCCTTTTCAGTTTCCCCTCCCCCCC
>JAKJMR010000375.1:227418-258177 GCA_024449315.1 Daboia siamensis
CTCCTCACCCCACAACACCCCAGTGAGGTGGGCTGGGCTGAGAGAGACAGGGACTGGCCAAGGTCCCAACTGACTTTCATGCCTAAAGCAGAACGCGAACTCAGAATCTCCCACAACCACTGGACCAAACTGGCTCTCACCGTATTATAATTGTATAACAACATGTAATATATAACTGTATTATATAGTATCGAGGCAAGAACCCGGCAGAGCCACTCCAGCCCTGCTCCTTTCAATCCCTGCTGTTGTGGGAATGACAGCCAGGTGCGTTTTCCCATTCTCCAGCCTGCAGCCTACACTCCCACGGCCCGGCCTTTTGGAAAGGGGTCCGTGGGGGGGGGGGAGCTCTGCTCAGGGCAGGAATAGAAAGGAAAGCCTCCCCCACGGACCACTGGCCAGCCTCTGCTTGAAAACGTCCAGTGGGGAAGAAGGCCCCAGCTTTCTAGTGGCGGGGTCCACCATCACACCAAGCCCAAGAGGAATGTGGGATCGTCTTGATGACCTCAAGTCCAGGTAGATGGTGGTCCGTTGGCAATGCCCTCCTTTGGAGTCTTGTCCCGGGCAAGACAAGGGCTTCCTCTCCTGCTCTGGCCAACTCTAGACAGAAGTTCAGAGCAGGTTTCCCAAAGTTGGCAACTCCCAGAGGGTGTTGTCTTAAACTAGCCAAGGTTAAGAAATCCTGGTTTATAGGCTAAAAGAACGAAGGAAAAACCCGTAGCTGTCTTGTTCGGCCACCCCGACTCCTTCCTTTCCTTCTCCTACACACTCCTCGGCCGAGGTCGCGCAACCTGCTGGACGCGGCTAAAACGGTGAGCTGTGCACTGCTCTGGCTTGGCCCTTCCCAGGCACCGGCTGAGTTCGCCCCCAGCTCGCTCTTCCCTCTGCCGGCAGCTCCCGGGGTGTCAGTTTCACTCCCTGCCTCTGAGCTTCGTCTGCAGCAGGTAGCCGAATCATCAGTCTGGCCCACCTCCCCCCACAGCGGTGGAGGCTGAAGACCGGGAAGGAGGGGCCTTATCCCCACCCCTCCTCCAGGCACCGGGGATACCACAACGCCACACACCCAGCTTAAGAAGGGTTGGGGGAGCAGACCCAGGAGATGCTCCTGACGGCACCGCTGCCATGGAAATGGCACTCACAATCTGAGGCAGGAGACGAGGAAGCAGCAGAGCAGAAGGGGCAATGTTCAGCCGGAGTCAGACAAGCCCACCCCTCGGCCTTGCCCTCCGCGCCCAGCCAGGTGCTCCTCAACACGATGAAGGCCTTCTCCATCCCGTCGTGCCCGACTCTCGGTGAGTCCGTGAGCCGGGCTCTCTGCACATCTCCCGGTCTCGCACTGAGGTTGTTTTTAAATTCTTGGTCTGGTTTCAGTTTTGATGGCGGGGACCCCACGCCCAGCGGAAGCCTCTCTGGGTGGGAAGGGTTGAGCCGGACCTTCCGTTGATCTCGGCTTCCCGTGGACCGGACCGTCCAGAGCCCTCAAAAGAATCTGGGCTGCTGAATTTCCAGAGGTTCTGAGATCCTGCAACCAATGGGCCTCACTTGGGAAGCCTGGAGGCAGGCTTTACGTCAGCCGGAAACCACGTCCGTGCACGACTCCAGCCGTGACCTTTGAAAGGGGTCCTGCTTGGGGAGTTCAGGGCTGGAAAGGTGGGCTTGTTTGAAAGATGCCTTGAACTGCCCAGGAAACGGCTTGTTACCCAAAAGCCACAATATCCAGAACAACTAGACCAGGGGTAGGCAACCTTGGCTCTTTTGATGACTGGTGGACAACTCCCAGAATTCCTGAGCCAGCTACGCTGAGGGGAAAGGGAGAGGTTTCCAAGCTGAGCCATGCTGGCTCAGGAATTCTGGGAGTTGAAGTCCACGAGTCCTAAAAGAGCCAAGGCTGCCTACCCCTGAACTAAACACAGAGGCAGCTTTTCCCCTCATGCCCTCACTCTGCTGGACACCTGATGCTCCCAGTTCTGTCTGTCCGTCTGTATTTGCCCATGTAGTATGGATGTAGTGTTACTCTTTATCCTTCTAATCTTCTCTACTCCCCCCTCTTATTGGTATGAGGATGAGGATGGTTGCTTTGCATGTACACTTGGAGCTTCTGCACCGGAGACAAATTCCTTGTCTGTCTAATCACACTTGGCCAAGTGTACTCAGCACAACGCAACGCAATGCAAGTCAATCCAATCTGATGCTAGTTGCTGAAGGAGCCCAAAAGAACGGACCGTCCTTTCTGGACCCATCTGGTGCCGCCCGGTTGCTGGGAAGCTGGGCTGCGTTGACTTCTAATTGGGACTGCTCGTCTTAGTAGGAAGGGGTATGCACATCCAGGTCAGAATAACAGAATAAATTGGAAGGGACCTTGGAGGTCTTCTAGTCCAGCCCCCTGCTCAAGCAGGAGATCCTGTATTCCATTTCAGACAAGTGGTTGTCCAGTCTCTTCTTAAAAACTTGGAGCATTCACAACTTCTGGAGGCAGGTTGTTCCACTGGTTAATTGTTCTCATTGTTAGGAAGCTTCTCCTTAGTTCTAGATTGCTTCTCTCCTTGGTGAGTTTCCCTCCGTTGCTTCTTGTCCTGCCTTTAGGCGCTTTGGAGGATAGGTGGACCCCCCCCTCTTCTCTGGGGCAGCCCCTCAAATACTGGAATGCTGCTATCACGTCTCCCCTAGTCCTTCGTTTCTCCAGACTGGCCATTCCCAAATCCTGCAATCCTTCTTCATCGGTTTTAGCTTCCACTCCTCTAATCGTCTTTGTTGCTCTTCTCTGGGACTCTTTCCAGAGTCTCAACATCTTTTTTGTATTGTGGCCATAAAACGAAGGTCAGCAGGATGGGCTCTCTTAATGCCTCCCCCAATTTTAGAGACAGATCAATTTATGCAGAGAAATCAGGCTCCCTCCGGGCTAAAAATCTGCTATCCATCACGGAGCCAGCAGAAGTGACAAGGCTCAGAGTCCAGCTAGGATACTGGGCATGACAGAGAAAACAGACAGGCCCCCCCCCCCGCCCCCCCTTGGAGGAAAGCTGCTTAGGGCTGAAAGTCTTCCAGGGAAGACTTCCATGCAGGAGTTTAACCTGCCTTTTTCCACAGGAGCAGAGAATGCCCCACAAAAGCAGACAATTCTTTAAAAGGGTTTTTAAAGAGGGCCAGCTAAATAATCAATTGTATATCCACATCTCTGTTCATCAAGCGTTTAAAGCAATTAGAGGCCGGACAAAATGAAGGGAAGATGTAGCTTTCCCTCCAACCTGGCAGCTGAGTAAGATGGCCTGGAGGTGAGGAATGAACCCAGCCTCTGCTGAATGTGATTTAATTAACCACGATTTGGGGAACAAGCCGTAGCGGACTGGTTCATGTTCGTGATAAACATGGTCCGCATACATTAAAGCACATTTGGACTGAATTTAAGCCATCTATGGAGGCTGCCTGCCTCTCTGCAGCTGAGCCCATAAGGGGGAGCTGAAGATGAGCAGAGACAGCCCCCCACACCCCTGGGGGTCTCTTGGCAGCGTGTGCCCCTTGGGCCTGCACTGGAGGGGGGGGGCGTCTCTCTTCCAGTGTTACTCCATCTCCCTGCTCTGCTGCTCTTTCTTCATAGAATCATAGAGTCCTAGGGCAGAAGGGACCTTGGAGGTCTTCTAACACTCCCCCCCCCCCCCAGGCAAGAGTCCTTAGACCACCCTGGAAGATTCTCCTGCAACCCCCTCTTCATTCCATGCCTTTCCTATCTCTCCCCTTCCCCCTTTCTTGTCTTGCTCAGCTGTCCTGCCTGGTGAGGTCTCCAAATCCTCTGCCCACAGACCAGGATTAAACAGTGAGACTTGGAGCACTGATGATGTTCCCTAGTTGGGTCATGAAACGTCTTCAAGGAAACCACCCAGCTGAGAGGCCCCCAAAGACCCCACTGTCCGCCTCCTCCTGCTCCTCCTTGCAAACCCCTCCCAGCTTTGATGGTGTTCCCTAGTTGGGTCATGAAACGTCTGCAAGGAAACCACCCAGCTCGGAGAGCCTCAGGGACCCTCAGTTCAGCCCTGAGCTACGAAGATTCTCCTTTATTGGTACTTGAGCAGCAGCATTTCACGACTCTGAAAGCTGAACCTGCACGACCCAGAGGCAGGCAGGCACCTTCTCTCCCTTTCTCTGCGTCTCTCTCGCACTTACGCGGGTGAACTTCAGCCAGAACGCCTCTGTCCCATTTCCCCAAACCCTCGACAGGCGGATTCCCTGCCGACTGGCCTGATGCAACTCGTTCTTTTCCAAAGGACCTTCTTAGCTCAACCCCTTCAGGTAAACGGTAGAAACACACTTCTAAGGCCATGCGGGGGGGGGGGGGGGGGGGGGGGGGGGGGGGGGAGGTCCTTAGCCACTCCATGGTTTCTGATTTGCTGGCTAAATTTCCATTGTTCTGTTGAAGGAGGGAGGGAGGAGGAGGAAGAGGAGGAAGGGCTGCCTATGAGCACCTGAGCAGGAGAGCTGATGCCACCCCAAGGATCCTTTTGTAATGCAAACTGAAAGCATTTATGGAAGGAAATCGCAGCTGGTTAATTTAACTTGTTTTCCTTGGAGTCATTTGCGTCCAATTCTTTCCTTCCTTGCATGTCATTTTAAACATTAGCCACAGCGTTTAGACTCGCACCACGTGTCGCTCCACAGTGCTCTGATAATACTCTCTGAGCAGTTCACGGAGTCAGCATTAAATGCCCCCACCAATCCGGGCCTTCCTTTGACCCACCTCGGAAGGACGGAAGGCTGAGTCAACCTTGAGCCGGTCAGGATCGAACTCCTGGCTGCGGACAGAGTCGGCCTGCAATGCTGCACTTTAACCACTGTGTCGCCAGGGCTCTATTTATTTTTCCTAATAAATTCCTTGTATAAAAAGGTTTGGCTTCTTGGGACTTCTAATTCTCGTCCCGTGGGGGTGGGGCGCTTCAAAGCTCTCTCTTCTGCTTCGTAGCTGGCACAACGTCTATTGACTCCTATACCTCTGGCCGGTGGGGATTCACCCCCCCTCCTCTGTTGTTCTCCTGGGCTGGGCTGGAAATCCCTCACGTAGATAGCCCAGCTGGGCAGGCAGGGGAAGGAGGCCCAGGGCTGGGAAATGGCCAGCCAGGCTGGAAAGAGGCATCAAGCGAGGGGCTAGCTTGGAGTCCTTGCGCAGCTGCAAGCAGCATAAGCTGGATCTCCCGCAAGCTCCATGAAGCCGAATCTGGTTCTTCCCAGGGGGAGGCAAGCAGAGTCCGGGCAGATCCTGGTAACAGAGGCAGCCAGAAAGAAGCAAGAACGCTCGCTGAGTTGCTGCCTTTGGACAACAATCTCGACAATAGCTGAATACATAAAGAGACAGATAAGTGATAGATGGATAGAGAGACAGGTGACAGAATGATAGATGACAGATGGATAATAGTGAGATCGATGATAGATGATAAATAATATATAAATGACAAATGATAGATAGATGGATGATAGATGACAAATAATACATAAGTGATAGATGGATAGTTAGATATAGGCAGATAGATGATTGATGGATAGTAAATAGATGATAAATAATATATATGCAATAGACAGATAAATGATAGAGATAAATAGATGATAGAAAGAAAGAAAGAAAGAAAGAAAGAAAGAAAGAAAGAAAGAAAGAAAGAAAGAAAGATATAGCTAGCTAGCTAGATTTTTCAACCATCTCACAACAATGGCTGGGGACAGGAGGGCTAACAGTGGCTTAACAACACAAACACAACCAGACACCCAAAGGCAAATCAGGAGCGCATAAATCGTCCATAGATGACAACTCAGCCTCACATTCCAATTCAGGAGGCAACACCCCCTCTCCCGCCCTCACGCCCCAGGGCCCCTTGACTGCACAACCACCACTCACACCTCGACTGGCAAGGGAAGAACCGCAGCCTCCTCCATCAGAGCCTTAATTTCCCAAAGAAGAAATCTGCTGAACCGGCCGACTCACACAACACATAAAACCCAGATTAAAAAAAAGACCCCGAACACCTGCCCAGATCTCCCCTACGTGCACCTGCACATCACACACTTCCCCTCTGAGGGGACAACTCAAAGCAAGGAACAGAAACAAAAGGTAGATGCATCCCCCAATGAAATTAAACACAGGTGTTAAGAGAAGCTATTTTCTCCTAAATTTCTTTTTTCTATTTTGATTTCATATCATGCTTTTTGCCCTTGCAAAGCTCAATCTCCCTGGTCATTTACAGATGGCCCCATCAGTACTGATATCCATCGCTGCCAAGTGGTTTGGATCACTCAAGCCTTCACATCCAGATTTAGCATTTATTTCAGAGGTCTCCAAAGATGCCACTTTAAGACTTGTGGACTTCAACTCCCAGAATTCCTCAACCAGCCACGCCCTCCAGGCTGGCTTCCTCCTAAACCCAAAGCTTTGCTCGGACAACTTTGAGTCTTCTTAAGGACATTTCGAACCACCAGCTTGACTTTAGGAGCTCCTGCTTGAAAACATCTCGCCCTTCCAAACCTTCTCCTGAAGGCACGAAACCATTGCTGATTCTCTCTCTCTCTCTCTCTCTCACACACACACACACACAAATATTCAATAGGGTCTGCAAGGCTATCGGTCATTTGGGGCAGGAGCCCACCAAATCCCCAGGCAGAGGCTGACCTCACCTGTGCGAAGTGAAGTTGTCGTAGGAGCCCACGGTGTAATGTCGGAAAAGCCTCTTGGTCCGGTCTTCTCTCGTTTCTGTGGGGAAAGAGCAGCCTTCTTCAGAAACCCAGCAGCAGAAGAGGGCACCATGCCACCCCACCCCGTGCCCAGGAGCCCTATGGAGCTTCAAGCCCAGTTCCCCTTCACTCGGATGCAGAGGAAGACGCACGAAGAGCACCACTCTTGACCCACGGCTCCTCCCAGAGGGGGCCAGCTGGCATGGAAATGAGGCGGGGGGAGGCTCCACTGGATATCCCCGATGCCCGTTCCACCGGGCATGCATCAGGACCACCCAATCTCCATTTCATCTCTCCCAGGGGGGCAGTGTGCCAACGACACCCTTGGAGCCGACTGACCCACAAAGCCTCCCCCGCTTGCATGTGGGGCTGCTCAAGAGTGACGCAGGGGCTGCACTGCAGACCCAGCAGGCCGTTCTGGTTCCAGGCGCTGTTTCTCTGGGGTGACCTTGGGACAGGCTGCAGGGGGGCTCCCCAGAGGCCCGGAGGGATCTGAGGACGACCCTCCCCCACCAATGCTCTCTGCAGGCTTTCTTTGGCCCCCGAGCAGGCCCTCCGCTCTGACTCCCCATTTCACGGCCACCCTGCCTCTAACGGAGATCTGGGAATAGGCAGGGGGTGGGGGCTTCTGATCCTCTTAGGTCTAGCAGGCTTGGGGGCTGGACTCTCAAGCGTCTCCGGGAGAGAAGGGTGAAGCTGTGATACTTCCAGCCTCTGGGACTCTTTCCCACGTCTGCTGGTCTTCCAGCCCTTGAACAGAGACCCAAGTCAACGTCTTCCTTCTTTTGCAAGGAAATCTGCTCCGGTTTTCCCTCCCCCCCCGCCCCCCCCCTGCCTCTCCTTCCCCTGAGCCAGTCCAGGCAGGTGAATGCAGCAGGCAACGCGAGAAGCCCCTCTTCTTCTCAAGGGGGGTGCCCGCCCTCTCTCCTCACACCCCCAAAAGGAGCCCCCAACCTCCTGCTGGAAGCAGCTGGAACTGTGGGCCCTGCAGCAAGATGTCTGCAGACTCTTGGGATACAAGATGGGCGGTAGATGGACAGACAGATTGTAAGTAGATAATAGATTATAAAGATTATAAATAGATAATAGATGATAGATATAGATGATACAGGGATGCGGTGGCTCAGTGGGTTAGGACGCTGAGCTTGTCGATCAGAAGGTCGGCAGTTTGGCGGGTTGAATCCCGAGTGCCGCGTAGCAGAGTGAGCGCCTGTTACTCGTCCCAGCTTCTGCCCACCTAGCAGTTCGAAAGCACGTAAAAATGCAAGTAGAAAAATAGGGACCGCTCCGGTGGGAAGGTAACAGCGTTCCGTGCGCCTTTGGCGTCTAGTTATGCCGGCCACATGACCACGGAGACGTCCTCGGACAAGCGCTGGCTCTTCGGCTTTGAAACGGAGATGAGCACCGGCCCCTAGAGTTGGAAACGACTAGCACGCGTGTGCGGGGGAACCTTTACCTTTTAGAGATGATACAGATAGAAAAATGATGGATGATAGATAAAATAGATATAGATTGAAAGATAAGATAATGATAAGAGATAGATAATAGATATCTAGAGAGATGTAGAGAGGGGAAAGAGAGAGAGAGAGAGAGAGAGATGGAGGGGAGGGGGGAGAGATGTCTATGGGGACCCCGTCCTGAGGGCCAGATGTGGCTGCTGCAATTGTTCACCAGACCCAACGCTTCCCCAGAAGCAACCAGCCGAGTGTGGGGCTGCAGTGCCGCTCATGGCCAGCAGAGGGGGCACTTCCCCCATGCCAAAGCAGCAGCTGCACCCAGGCGCACCCAGTGCAGGACCACAGCAGCAGAGGCAGCTGGGCAGCTGTGGGGCTGCAGGATTCTGGGAGGCAACCCCCCCTCCTGCCTTGAAGCACTGTCACACACACACACACACACACACACACACACCAGCAACCTTCCTCCCACAGGGACCGGCTATCCGCAGCCTTTGCACAGCCACCTCCCGCTGCACAGAATGGGCACGCCAGCCAGCCGGCGGGTCATCCCAGTGGGTCAAGGAGGCCTTGGTGAGGAAGCTTCCGGCTGTGTGATGACTCCCCTCTTCTCCAGGCACCCCGATAAAAACGGACCAACTGTGCGGAGATCGGGCATGCCTATGGATCCCTCAGCCCCATCCTTGGACAACGACTCAGTGGCCCTGGGTCTCATTTAGTGTCTCCTGCAGGGAGGCCCTCCGGTCTTGAAACTCCACAGCATTGCTCCAATTGTTTGTGTGTGTGTTTGTGTGGGGGAAGTCTGACCCACAAGTTTTCTGAGAAGGGGAAGGGTTTCCTGCTTCCTTGCACTAGAACAGGGGTCCCCAATCTTGTCAACTTGAAGTCTGCAAGTCTTCAAGTTGCCAAGGTTGAAGACCCCTGGACTAGAAGATCTCCAAGGTGCCTTCCAACTCTGTGGGTAACTGCAAGAAGGAAGGAATTCTGGGAGTTGAAGTCCACAAGTCTTCAAGTTGCCAAGGTTGAGGACCCCTGTACTAGAAGATCTCCAAGATGCCTTCCAACTCTGTGGGTAACTGCAAGAAGGAAAGCCTTGGGATCATGGCCTCAGCAAGCCCAGCGCAACCCACCAGGCGGGGGATGGCCGTCTGCCAGGCCGCAGCAGATCCGCTGGCTGGCTCTACGCTGAAACCGCTGGCAGGACGGAGGTCAAAGGTCCTGCAGAACTCTCTATGCGAAGGAGGCCCCCTCCTCGGTCCCTGGTCCTATCTGGGGGAGCGGGGGGGGGGGCAGCCTGAGGTGGCTGCTCCCGTTTCCCAGCATAGATGTTGCAAGGCATTGTGGTGGCGGCTGATGGCCGGGATGACGAAATACTAGCTGGGTTCACACAACATCCAAGCAGGCGGAGAAGAGACTAGCATTCTCCTCCCTGTACCTCCTTGATGGTCTCTGAGCTTGGCTGTTTGTTGGCAGATGCTTCATTATCTGACGAGCTAACATCAGCCGAGCCAGCGAGCGAGGGAGGGCCTTGCTCCCTCTCGCTTAGGCAGATAATGAGATGTCTGCAAGCCAGCAGCCAAGCTGAGAGAGCACCGAGGGCTCCGTTGTTCAATCCCCCGGCTGCAGACGTGCTTCTCTGTTGTGCTCGTCTTACAAAATGCTCCCTTCCCCTTGGATTCACCTGGAGAGCACAGACCTGTAAGCCGCAAGGAGCCTTTCAGGCTGAAAGGATGGATTGATGGACGGACGATCTTCAAACACACACACAGAGGAATCAAAGAAGGAGCACGAATAGGCTGACTCAAAGGAAAACCGGGACCGTGTCCACAGGCCTTAGGCAATGGGCCCAATGCTTAGAGGACGCCCATCTGTAGGGCTGCGGGCATCCCCATGCCACCCTCGGGGAAGAATCTCAGCCAGATGCCGGCAAAGTAGAGGGAGGGAGATAAATTTGGGAGAGGCAGGGTGGGCCAAGCCAAAAGGATGGTCTAGTGCAGAGGTGGGCAACCTCGGCTCTTTTATGACTCGTGGACTTCAACACCCAGAATTCCTGAACCAGCCAGGCTGACTCAGGAATTCTGGGAGTTGAAGTCCATGAGTCATAAAAGAGCCGAGGTTGCCCACCCCTGCGCCTAGTGGTTAAGGCACCGGGTTAGAAAGCAGGAGACAGTGAATTGTAGTCTTGCCTTTGGCGTCAAAGCCAGCTGGGTGACTTTGGGCCAGTCACTCTTTCTCAGCCCAGCCCACCACACAGGGTTGTTGTTGTGGTGAGGAAAATAGGAGGAGGAAGAGTATTAGATACGTTCGCTGCTTTGAATTGTTTTAAAAAATAATAATAAATGCAGGATACCACTTAATAAATTAAAATTACCTTTACCGCTACTGAATGCAACACGGTTATGTCGCCTGTTACCAGCCACAGCTGGCGTGCCAGTGCTCAAACTTCAAAACCGTAGTGGATATGAACAGTGCATAAAGTAGCATTCCTGTATTTTGAGTTGATGAAGTGCCTTCAGGTCATTGTTGACTCTGACTGACCCCTAGACAGGTTTTCTCCGTAAACACTCATCCTCACTGTAGCTGAGTCCATCCAGCCCGATGCTGGTCTTCCGCTTCTCTTTCCTTCAGCCTTTCCCAGCATCAGAGCTTTTTCCAGAGAGCTGACAGGTCTTTGCTGGATGTGTTCGGACATCCTAGCCTGGTCATTGGCGCCTCGAGTGAGAACTCTGGGTTGCTTCGTTCTGCGCCAGTTCCTTGATTTTCTTGGCTGTCTGCGGTCTACTCAGGAGACGTCTCCAACACAAAGTCCAGAAGAATCAACCTTCTTCCTCTCTCCTGCTTCTTCAGAATCCCATTCCTTGCTTCCGTAGGGCGTCACAGTCCTGCTCTTTGTAGCGGTAGACGCATCCCGGCGTCTGGAGATCTTTCCCGAGGCCTCCTGGTCTGCGCTGCCAGACGCTGGCTGCAGCTTCTTTCCTGACTGCTTGTTCCTTGAGTGCTGACGCTGGATCCTGAAAGGCCGAGGCCGTCCACCGCTTTGATGTCTTCATTGCCTTCAATCTAAGGCGTGTTGTTCTCTCTGTTGTCAGTAGTTTAGCCTTCCTTCCGAGCATATTTAATTTGAATTAAATTTGTGAAATACAATTACTGCCCACATATGTAATAATTACCTTTCTGTCATCCTGAAGAATACCATTTGCTGGGAACTTTGATGGGCAGTCTGAGGACAGCTGCAGTCTTGGGAAGTGGCTGAGAGAGATTCCTGCCCTCTGGACGGCTAGTCCTCAAGCCCAAGCAGGTTGCAAGGGTGGCGCCCAGCCCAGGAGGGCTCAGATGGTGGAAATCCCTGGTGGTCTCTTCTCCCAGGCCATCCAGTGGAAGAACATGGCCAAGCCATGGTCTCTGCTGTCCAAGGCTGTCCCAGCCATGTTGACACTGTCCTGATTCCCAATCAATCAATCAACCAATCAATCAGAACAGAGCTGGAAGGGACCTTGGAGGTCTTCTAGTCCAGCCCCCTACTCAAGCAGAAGAACCTATGCCATCTCAGACAAGTGACTGTCCAGCCTCTTCTTAAAAACCTCCAGTGATGGAGCGCCCACGATTTAATTGTCCTCACTGTCAGGAAGTTTCTCCTCAATTTCAGGTTGCTTCTCTCTTTGCTCAGATTCCAACCGTTGTTTCTCGTCCTTCCCTCTGATGCTTTGGAGAATAATGTGACATCCCCCCGCCCCCGCCTTGTGGAAGCCCCTCAAATATTGGAACTTGCTATCATGTTTCTCCTATTTCTTCTTTTCTTTAGACTAGCCCGGGGGTAGGCAACCTCACGCTATGCTGACTCAGGAATTCTGGGCGTTGAAGTCCATGAGTCATAAAAGAGCCGAGGTTGCCTACCCCTGGGCTAGCC
The DNA here is from genome assembly GCA_024449315.1 of Daboia siamensis. Classification (NCBI taxonomy): domain Eukaryota; kingdom Metazoa; phylum Chordata; class Lepidosauria; order Squamata; family Viperidae; genus Daboia; species Daboia siamensis. The sequence continues at coordinate 239,482 of JAKJMR010000375.1, forward strand.
AAACCCAAGTCCGGCAGCTGTTCTTGGTATGTTTCAATCTCGAGGCCTTGGATCACGTTAGTTGCTCTTCTTTGTACTTTTTCCAAACTCTCAACATCTTTTTTTTGATATGGTGACCAAAACTGGACGCAGGATTCCAGGTGTGGCCTTACTAGGGCTTTATAAAGCAGTACTAATACTTTGCGTGATCTTGATTCTGTGCCTCTGTTTATACAACCAAGGACTGTATTAGCTTTTCTGGCCGCTGCCGGACACTGCAGGCTTATGGCCAAGCGATCGTCCACTAGGACTCCAAGGTCCCTCTCACAGTTACTGTGTTTGAGCCAGGTCTCACCCAATCTGCACTTGTACCTTTGGTTTTTTCCCTACTTAGGTGCAAAAACTTGCTTTTCTCCACATTAAATATCATTTTGTTGAATATCCCAAAGGTGCTTTTCCAGGAGACAACTGGACTTTGTTCTTTCTTTGAGGATGTTTCACTTCTCGTTCAAGAAGCCTCTTCTGTTCTGACTGGATGATCATTTGCATTCTTTCAGAGAGTCGTTGAGGCCACTCGGAGGTTTGTCTGTTTCCCCAGGGTCTTGAGTAGTGCAAACAGGGGTGGAGCCTTTTCGGAGCTGCTGAAAAGACAGTGTTGGGGAGCTGTGCTTTCTGCAGGACGTTTTTCTGCCTTTTCTGTCCTCACAGTTGAGGACAGGAAGAGACTGTTGGGAGTGAGTCTGGGTTGTCTGCATCTCAAACTGAAGCCCAAATGGTTCCTGGAGTCTGCATTTTCTTCTGGGAAGTCAAGCTCATAGAGCACCAAGGACCCCACAATCCTCCTCCTTCTCCCCCCCCCCCCCAATTCTAGCACTGATGAGGTAATCTAGTTTGGGTAATGAAATGCCTGCTAGAAAACAAGCCAGGGACCCCTCCATTCTTGGCCTCAGCGGCAGCATTTCCCAACCCTACTAACCTTTGCTTAGCTCTCTGGCGCTCCCGGTTCTGCCTCAACCACCGGTGTCTCGGTGAGCTCCTGGCTCAGCGCATCACAGCAGGCAGCTCCACGAGAGGGTCCAGCCGGCCCCCAACCCAGCAGGGTCTCTGAGCAACCCCGGCCCCTTCCCTTCCAAGCAAAGGGAGCCTCAGGCCAAGGCAGCTGTCCTGGCCAAGCCCCACTGGGCCTCCAAATGCCGACAGTATTTACAGTCGTTTGTGGCAGGGCTTTTTATGCTGGATTTATTGCCATTTTTACTGTTGCATATTGTGCTGTATTCTGCACAGTTTTTAATTATCTTTCTAATGTTTGTAATTGATTTGTAGAGTGTCCATGGATTGGCAGTTAAGGGCGATCTAGAAGAAGAGCAAGCAAACCAGCTCTGCATCCACAGATTGACCGGTAATTAAGTCGGTGGGAAGGAAGTCTCAAAGGAGGCAGAGTTGGGGGGGGGGGGCTGGGACTTTGCCAGGCAAACTGGAACCCCTCCCACCCCCCAGCACAGAGGCATGTGGCTCTTGGTTCCCACAGTTAAGAAGCCACAGAAGAGGACCTCAGCTGCCTCCTCACCCAGATGTCCTGTGCTCACACACACACACAAACACACACACAGAGTTAATTTAGTGTGTTTATTAATATTCCCCTCTACCTCCCTTCACCAAAAGCCCAGGACTGTCCCAATTAAGTCCAGCCACCAGCAGACCAAGGCTAGTCCACAAGGCACTGGAAAGATTCCCAAATGAGATAATGCCGCCAGGCCAAATTAAATCTACAACGCAAGAGGTTTCACAAGGCAAGAAAAGTCCAGAGTTTACAAAGCACGATCCAAGTCAAGCCACGGTGTCAATCCAAAGCACGGCAAGAATCACAACCACCAGAAAACACACAGCTAAGAAATGAACACGTTGTTCCCAGCATCGCTTTCTCTGTCTGCTGTGCCACATAGCCAGCTTCTGATGCAGCCCATCAAGAAGGGCGAGGCTGCCTCCTCGCAAGTCATCTGGCTGACCTCCTCTGCTCCTGCCTTTTCTCTGCCCTACGTGTTCTCGGATCAGGTGCAGCAGGCAGCTCCTCTTCCTCATCCCTGACCGGCTGCAGCTGCCTTCTTTCCCCACCTGGAGCCTCAGGGCTGTCCTGATGCAGCTGTACTTCAGCCGAATCCCTCTCGGATGGCTGCTTGGAGCCACTGAGCAACTCCCCTCCAGACATGCCCAGAACTGGTTCATCTTCCTTCAAGCTGACATCGGAGGGGGGGGGGGGATGTAATCAGGGGAAGTCATCACACATCCAAATTCATTCCCCAACACACAAATACTGGCAATCCTTGTGGGAGCTCCCAAAGGATCCAGCCAACTACCATGGGGGAGAGCTTTCTAAGGATCTCTTGCGGAGACCACAGAATGGATGTGCTCCACAGCAGGTTCATGGAGCAGGGGGAGAAGCCCTCTGACCAGAAGTTCTTTTGATGGGACCTTCCATCCCCACAAGCTGGACCAAGAGAAAGCTCTACCCAGGCATGGGAAGATCCCTGTAGCTCAACTGTTCTACCAGGTCCTGCCTTCCTCTCTTGCTGCCCCTTCCTTCCCAGATGCTTCGCTCCAAGCACCAGCCCCTTGTTTGAAAACCCTTCAGAGAACAGGACATTATTTTGTGATGGGACCAGGATTGATGGCCTGTCCACAGCCAGGAGGCTCATTCTTCTCCGGGCTTCTAAATATAGCTGCTGTGAGATGGCACTTAATGGAGCTGTCAGGCAGGAAGCAGGCATCCGGGCTGATGGATGTGAGAACGGAGGAGGAGGAGGAGGAGGAGGAGGAGGAGGAGGAGGAGGAGGAGGAGGAGGAGGCGGCCGAAGAGTCTCTCTGGAGAGAAAGGGATGGGGGGGGCTCCAAGATGCGGAGTGAACAAAGGGGAGGAAGGTGCTGATCCAGCAAACTAACTGGAATGGTACCAGCTCCAGACCAAGATTAATTCAAAGCACAGATTTAAAGAATGAGGATAGTCAACCAAAGGAAAAAGAGGCCAACTTGAAGCATCCATTAACATCCAGCTTCCCATCTCAGTTCTCAGGAAGGCCGTGCCCCCCCCCCTCCCCCAGGAGGCTCGCCGTGGTTAAATGCCTCATTTTTCAAGCTCTGCCATTTCGTCGCAAATTGTGCAGGCAGCCTGCGAAGCGCTGAACTCACTCGTTGTAAGCCTGAAAGGAAGAGATTCCTCCTGGGCTAAGCATTCACACATTCACCCAGACCACTTTTCAGCTTTTCTTCTTCCGCTTGTCTCCGTCTTACTATTCCTCCAAACCCCCAGGCCTGCCCGGTTAGCTAACAACCCCCAGTCTCTACAGAGTAGGTAACTGCAGAATCCATCACGAAACAGACTTCTAGGATCAGCGCCCAGCCAGGCGCAGGATCAGGCTGGCCCAAAGCTCTCCGGGGCCGGTCTGCAGGCAGAGAACAGGAAGGATTGGCGGGGGGTGGGGAGGGGAGCAAGCTCTGCTATTCAGCCCCGGTGACTTTGGGGGGGCCTTTGGAAAGGGGGGTCCAAGTCCACTAAGGACTCAAAAGGCCACTCCGGCATCTTACAGTGTCCCTAAAAAACAGCTGGCAACTTCTGCAGATCTTTGAGAAATGGCCCTGCGTCCATCTGTCTGTGCCTGCCTACTTATCCATCCATCCATCCATCCATCCACAATGTGACTGATGTACCATTTTCATTAACAAACACAAAACTAACTAACTAAACCAAGATACTAACGCTTAAAAGGGACGCAACAAGGACTTGTCATTTGCTATGCCAGCCAAAACAGCCTCCTTGCTCCTCTTGACGCTGAGCCACCAAATAAATAAAACATTTCTGCCCACTTTTTTTTTCAGTTGTCAAGAATCCAGTTTTGCAAGGGAACAGAAAAATCTGGGGTGCACTTAAATCAGATGCTATTAAAAATACTTTATTTTTAAAAGCACCTGTTTGTTGCTAATCAAGCACAAATAAAGATGAGTTGTGAATAAGTGATTAAATAAGCAGGGGCCTGATCCTGAGGCCAAATGCAACAGTCACAAGGATTCAGCAGCCAGCTGTTCCCGCCAAAGGCTTGGGTGGAGAAGGGGGCCTCGGGGACAAGGCCCCCACGCAACGGGGCAGGAAGAGGGCTGGTTTTGCCTGCAGGAGGCAAGTCACATTACAGCAGCCTTTCTCCTACCAAGGGCGGACAGCTGGGCAGATGTGCCTGCCTAGAGAGGGACCTTAACAGAATGACAGAGTTAGAAGGGACCTTGGAGGTCTTCTAGTCCAGCCCCCCCACTCAAGCAGGAGACCCTATCCCATTCCAGACAAATGGCTCTCCACTTGTCCATAAGAAGAGATTGGACAGCCTTTTGTCTGAAATGGGGTAGGGTCTCCTGCTTGAGCGGGGGGGGGAGGTGGACTGAAAGACCTCCTTGTGATTCCAACACCCGCAAGGCAACTTTGCTTTCAGTCGCCTACCTCCCTCTGCAGGGCCCGGCCAGAAGGAAAAAGAGGGGGCTCTGACCATCATCGAAGCTCTCCGTCCTTTTTTTGATGTGATGCTTAACACAACCAAGACCTCATCATAGTGGCAGTCATCTTGACTACTTGACTAATTCCTGGAGGCCTTGGATTTACACAGGACCATCTACATCCGGTTCACCTGTATGCGATGCCCGTTTTAAAGTTCCCACTCCATTTTTCAAATTTCTCCCTCCTCCAATCCCCCTTTGAGGGGTGAACACGCAAGGTTGCCCATCCGTTGGGCTTCAATGAATTGGTCCTAACAATAAAACTGGAACGTGAGGGGCAGCCTTCCCCCCTACACTCGGACCCCCGAAGGCAAGGGAGGTCCCATCCTGCTCCATCCAACATCCCAGTCTGCTGAGAAGAGGACCACGTAGTCCTCTCTGAAACGGGCCCCTTTGCTCTGAGAAGAACAACTGGACGGATGGAGCATCTGGTCTGCAAAAGAGGACCGATGATCCCGTGTTCCATAAGCCACGGATGCCCAGAGGCTCCATGCTCTGGGCAAAGAGAGGCCGGCCCCGTCGGAAACTCCCACGCATGGAGGCCTCTCTCCAAAGGCACTTCTGATTGCTGCGCGGAGCTGTGAGAACGCGGATAATCAAGGATGCTTTGGTGTAATTAGTCAATGACTGACAACCCCAGTTTGCCAGGAGGCCTTCAGCCATTACCTGTTCCTGATTTTGAGAGAAAGGGAGAGGCAGAAGCAGCTGGAATCTGGCTGGCCAAAGACAGAATTGGGGAGGGGGGGCACCTGCAACCTTCTCACGAGGGGACTTGTCCTCCTCCTCCTCCGTGCAGGCAGCGCTCGCTGCCCTCGCCCTGGGAGCAGAGCTGCGCTCCCTTCCTTCCCCTCCCGCATCTGCTGGGCCACCTGCTTCGGGGGTCCGTGCTCACCACAACAGGCCGACCACGGTCTCCTCTGTGGGAGCCCCTCAGGACCCAGGACCTTCTCCAGCCCCCCCACCAGGACTTAGCCCCGTCCTAAGAGTCAGACATGGCCAGGCAGGGGAAACGCTTAGCTTTTCTCTTGCTTTTATATCCCACACCCGCTTCTGAAGGACCCCACCCCCACGGCTTTCAGCCGACATTCCCAACCCAGACCCGTCTTCGAAGGTGCAGCTATTTTGGCTTCTCCAATATTCCTCTTTGAACTCTGGTGCTGGAGAAGACTCCTGCGAGTCCCTTGGACTGCAAGGCGATCAAACCGGTCAGTCCTAGAGGAGATCAATCCTGACTGCTGTTTAGAAGGCCAGATCCTGAAGCTAAAACTCAAATCCTTTGGCCACCTAATGAGAAAGAAGGACTCACTGGAGAAGAGCCTCATGCTGGGAAAGATGGAGGGCAAGAGAAGAAGGGGACGATGGAGAACGAGGTGGCTGGATGGAGTCACTGAAGCAGGAGGCGTGAGCTTAGATGGACTCCAGAAGATGGTGGAGGACAGAAAGGCCTGGAGGAACGTGGTCCATGGGGACACGATGGGTCGGACACGACTTCGCAGCTAACAACAACAGAACAACAATATTCCTCTCCAAGGATCACACGTTACCTATTATTTTTCTAGCGGTATTTGCATATCTAAGTTTCTCCGGCAATTTCCCCAGCCTTAGAAAACCTTCTGGCGAGGCAGAGATGTCTGCTTGTCCTGAGGTTGGCTGCCTTTTTTTGTGTGGCTTTTTTTGCCATTTACGTACAACCTGCAATTGTTCAATCTATTTTCTCCGTCCAATGAAACCGCTTCTATCTCTGTCAGGTTTATTTTCAAATCCATATTCCTCATTGCCTCATCCGGCTATCGAACCGTCCACCCAGCGCTACTTCTCAGATAATGACGCCGCTTCACACAAACGCCAAAGCCTGCGTCCCTCCATCTGCCCAGCCCAGATGCCCCGAAGGCCACTGCAAACCTTCCTGAAACATTCCCCACCCACACAGCAATCAAGAGACTGGGCACACCTTTCTCCTTGTTCAATATTCTGCTTGTTTTCTTGCACGCTTTACTGGTGTCGCTCATTGCATTCGGCAATCCGTCTTCAGACTGACACCAAATTCCCCATTAATTCAAATCTATTCACAGGATAATAGAATGGAGGGTCATGGAGGTCATCTGCACAACCCCCATGCAGGACAGGAACCAACAGCTGCTGTACCCACCCCAGGAGACCCCACCTCATCTTTAAGACACCTGGCTTTTTATGACTTGAGGACTTCAACTCCCAGGCATGCGTGCCTGGCTGAGGAATTCTGGGAGTTGAAGTCCGCAAGTCCTAAAAGGCCAAGTTTGAAGACCCCTCTCCTAAGACAACATACACATCGTTGTGTGGCTCTCAGTTAAGGACCTGTTTCTGATATCCGATGAAAATCTTATTTCTTATAATTTCAACCCTCCGTTCCACATCCTGAAACAACTGTGAGCATTGCTGCCCAACCCTTGATACAGCAGCTCTTCTTATACTTGAAGACCCTCATCGTGTCTTCCCACCATCTTCTCTTCCCTAATATCCTCAAATGTTCCTCGTACATTTTTCTTTCCTGCAGCCTAATAATTGGATGCGTTCCACTTTACCAAAATCCACCCAAACTTGTGCTTTCCAGAACTGGATGAAATATTCTAGGTGGGGTCTGACCAACACCCAACAGAGAAAAAGATGACACCTTTTAGACAGATAGAGCTGAAGTCCACAAGTCTTAAAGTTGTCAAGGTTGCAGACCCCTGGTATAGACCTACACCCTTACATATAAGTAACGTGTAAATATTAACCACAATTTCTGCTGAACATTAATCTTTCCTTAGGATTGCGTTTTCCTTTTGGGATCAGACTGTTGCCTGGGGTTCTGTCTGTGATCCAGATGCCCTTTTGAATTTACTGCCACTCACAGCATATTCCCTCCCCAGCCCCTTGGTGTTGTCTTTGATTTTCTGATCCACTTGAAGGTTTCTTCTTCGGCTTATAAGGGCTTCAGGTGTGGCCAGTAGGTCTTGTGATGAGGAAATCACGCCAGGTAAGAGTCACGTCAGGTGAGGGTCTTGTGATGGGTCAGAAGACCCTTACCTGATGTGAGCCTCATCTGAGGTGACCTCCCCATCACAAGACCTACTGACCACACGAAGCCCTTATAAGCAGGACGCCAACACTGGCATCCCCTGAATGCCGCTGCAGATGTTACCTACCTTCTGAAACGTTCAGAAACCAACCAGAAGCTCGGTGAACAACCTCCACCCTCACCCAACACCCGAGCTACAGATATCCACCACTGTTATCCCACCACCTTTCTCCCACATCACCAGCCACCTGCAAGAGCTTGGAAAGTAGTTTATCATCCCAAGGTAAAAGGGAGCTGGGGGGAAGGGATGGGTCCACAGTGAAGGGATGGACTCTCACAAAGGTCTCCCAGCTTCAAGTCCTGTGTGACACGGTTGCTCCCTGATGGGACTTCCCATGACGGGGAAAAACAAGATCTTGAGCTTCTGGAGAGAAATATGAATATACACCAGTAAAGGTGGTGCCTAGAAGGTTGGTGGAAAGGAAGACAGTCCAGCGGATAGGTTGATGGGCCGGGAAGAGGGAAGGGTGTGGGAAGCCCATATTCCACAGACTGGTGATATCAGCCCTTGTCAGGAAAGAAGTACTCCATGGTTACAAAGTGTAACAAGAGAATCTCAATATCCTTATATTAATCAAGATGGTTTGAGTTTGTTTCTCACCCGCTCCTGACTTTCTGAACTAAATAGACGTCTTCCGGATGACTGTGGTGTCACCTTCTTCAAGGTCATCTCCTGCTCTTTTAGGGCAGGCTGATAAAGTTTGCTCTGCCTCCTGAATATCGAGAAGTTCCACCACAAACAGTCAGGAGCCAGATTCTGCCTGCAATCCAGGTCCAAATGTCCACTGAGAGCAGTGCCACGGCCACCTCAACAACCAATAAAGCCTCAGAGAAAGAATCTTTTCTCCGTCTCAGTCCAGCACAGGGGTAGGCAACCTTGGCTCTTTTATGACTCGTGGACTTCAAATCCCAGAATTCCTCAGCCAGCATGGGAGAACTATAGCCCCCTCATGACTCGTGGACTTCAACTCCCAGAATTCCTGAGCCAGCATGAGGGAACTATGGCCCCTTCATGACTCGTTGACTTCAACTCCCAGAATTCCTGAGCCAGCATGGCTCAGCCTGGAAACCTCTCCCTTTTCCCTCAGCATGGCTGGCTCAGGAATTCTGGGAGTTGAAGTCCACGAGTCCTAAAAGAGCCCAGGTTGCCTACCCCTGGTCCAGCATCTCCGAACAAAACCCTCCTGCTCCACAAGATTTACAGCTGTGCTCAGGACATATAAAACAGCTTTGCAGTCCATGAAAACACCGTCTCACCGGTACCCACAGAGCTTCACGCTTTGTCTTGCTTCTAGCCTCCCCCACCCCAGAACCCACTTTTATGGCCCAGGTGCCAAATCACAGTCAACACAGAACCCTGTGTGTGGCGCTTCCCCTCAAGTACAGGACAATTTATGGTCTCTACATAGTGGCCGCTTTCGGAAGATGCTTCCGTCTTCTGAGAGAAGGTCTAGGTCACCTCAGGAAGCCACGACTGAAAGCGCGCTTGTCCTAAGCACCCTACGGAAGTTCAAGGAGGATCTGCTTCCTCTTTTCCTCTCACACGTGTCAGATGTAACAGATGTAACACACACAGGACCCACAGAGCTGGGAGCCTGCACAACATCCGCTTCCTCTTTCTAGCTTGCAACCTTGCCAGGGTGACCAGCCTGGGCACTGGTATCTCTTAGCCTTTGATGGGGAGCAGATATTCCTCGATTCAGTAGGTCCCCTGGACCCAGAAAGGCACCGACTCGGTTGTTCCTTTCAATGGACCAGAAATATCCCAGCGGCATCAATCTACCCTATAGGTGTGTCGCTAGGGGAATTGGGGAAAGTTACCGGGGGGGGGGGGGGGAGAGAGATTTAAGAGGAAAGAGATGGAGAAGGACAGGGGTTGTCCATCAGGATGAGGAGCAATAAAATTTCCTCCACTAAGGGCAGAAGATCAGTTACTGAAAAGAAGCTGGTCTCATCATGAGGTCCAGCAGCCTGGAGCCCGTCTTGTGAAGGAAGCCTCTAGGGCCAGAGGAAGCCAACGATCTGCCATGGGGCACCCCAGTCTTGGCTGCCTCCCTTTCTTCTCCCCCCGGAAAGGGACTTTCTTACCTGGCCGGGCGTCAAACTGCCGCATCTGCACCTCCTCCACGCATTCTGCCGGGAACCATCCCGTCCGTCCTTTCACGCTTCCTTCCCAGAAGCCCCCTTCTCCAATGCTGAGCACTGCGGGGAAAATGGGGGGGGGGGACAAGAGTCAGATCCATCAAGGCTGAGCATGGGCTGCTCCCCCCTCCCGGGTGCCCACCCGAGACCCCCGCAGACCTCTCACTTCCCACAACCTTCCTGTTTTTCCACTCACGGGCCTGTTAACCGAATTACGGTTCAAAATTGTATGCATTTTCACCTCTGTGGAAATCTGCATCCATTTCGTTTTCTATTTTTGTAAGCTACCCCCTCTTGCAAGTACTTTTATATTGCCCAGCCCTAGCCCCTTAACGTGCCAAGTTACCCAATGCTTCCCCTGCTCGAACCAATTCCATTTTGCTCAAAAAAGGCATTTTCTGATTGAACGGCACCCAAAATTTCTGACAACTCCTAAAGGACAGGGAACATCGGCTTCCCGGTTGCACAACAGCCCGGGAGGTGTGGGGGAGGGTGTAGGCCTTGACCTCTGAACGGAGCCAGCTGCCCCGTCGCAGCTCCAGCTTCTCTGCTTTCTGGCCCCGAAGGGCCTGGGCTGGTCCAGTGTGCCCCCCCCAACACTTGAGAGTCAAGGCACCATCCAGATCCTGGCTAGGGCCAGGTGTGGACGGTGCACAGAGAATTCTGGGGTTCACATGGCTGGCTGGGTAATTCTGGGAGTTGAGGTCCATAGGTTTGCCAAGATTGGACCCCCCTGTTTAAAACCTTGGTCGCTCCCACCATGGCAGACTCTGTACCAGGGGTAGGCAACCTTGGCTCTTTTATGACTCGTGGACTTCAACTCCCAGAATTCCTGAGCCAGAATAGCTGGAAACCTCTCTTTTCCCTCAAGCATAGCTGGCTCAGGAATTCTGGGAGTTGAAGTCCACGAGTCATAAAAGAGCCAAGGTGCCCACCCCTGCTCTACACAGAACCTCCCCAGGGAGTGTTAAAAACCTAACAACAGAAAGTTAAGATTGCAAATACATGAAGGTCACCCACCCCTTAACCTAACTCCAAAGGTCCCTCTTCGGCTGTGCTGAAATGCCAATAGATAATTTTGTCAGCTCAGAAACACCTCTGGGGGGAAGAGTCTTTCATAAAACGGGGCTACCCTTTCGAGGGACTCCCAAAATCCCCCTGTTGGCATGCAAATGACTGAAGCAGCAGGAAAAACACCTGCAGAAATGCCGATGCGATCCTGCCCTGCATTAACAGAGGGATATGTCAAGGCATTAAATAGCTGAACAGCTTAGGTAATGGTGTAATGTAATGTAAGATGGATGATGCGATGATAGGAATGACTCAGCAGGGACCTTGTCTGTGTCTGTATCCCTTTAAGAGCCCGAGTATAAAAGGGAAGGCTTTTGCTGCCCCCCCTTCTCTCTCTCTCTCTCTCGTCTGTTACCTGCTGTGTGTTGGGGTTTGCTATATTACCACATTTATGTATATTGTTCCTGGTGTATGGTATTTGTAGATAGTGTATGATAAACCACCATTTAATATGGACCACTGTTTACTGTATTTACTCCTGGGTTATCTCAGCGCAATAAGACTGTGCATGCTCTGACAGGATGCAATCAAGATGACATGAAGGTTTAGTACTGTTTTAGAATGCCTTGTTTGGCTAGACCACACTTGGAAAACAGCATCCAGTTTTGGTTGCCACGATACAAAACAGATGCTGAGACTCTAGAAAGAGGAACAAAGACGATTAGGGAGCCGGAAGCTAAAACATACCAAGAACGGTTGCAGGAATTGGGTATGTCTAGTCTAATTAAAAGAGGAGTGACAGGATAGCATCTTCCAATATTTGAGGGACTGCCACAGAGAAGAGGGGGGGGGTCAACCTCTTCTCCAAAGCACCTGACGGCAGAACAAGAAGCAATGGAAGGAGACTCATCAAGGAGAGAAGCAACCTGGAACCATGGAGAAATTTCCTGACAGGTAGAACAATTAACCAGTGGAACGGAAGTGGCCTCCAGAAATCGCGGCTGCTTCATCACTGGAGGCTTTTAAGAAGAGACTCGACAGCCACTTGTCTGAAATGCTATAGATTCTCCTGTTTGAGCAAGGGGTTAGACTAGAAGACCTCCAAGGTCCCTTCCAGTTCTGTTATTCTGGTTCTGTAGAGATTGTCCTTCTTTGAGTCTTACTGCCCAGATCTGTTGGACTGGGGCCAGCCAACAACAGCTTCTAACTTGAGAATATGCCCCCGGAGGTTAGAAGTACGCTACAATAACAAGCAAAAGGGCTCCTATCAATACCCTGAAAATAAATGGGAGAGGAAAGGAACAGGATAACAGCTGCTGGATGAAAAGAGAAAAATGCTGTCCCATATCAAAGAACTACTCAATTATTCTGGTTTGGCCGCCTTCAACCATAACGATGCATTCCATTTGAGAATTGCAAAGAGCCCAGAAACAGAGATATGATGGGAAGGCTTCGTTCTTGGAAGGAACTGATGTCCCCAGAGCAAGAAACATCTAGCAGCTCAAATCCAGCCAGTGTAAGATAAGATGCCTGGGGACTTTCTGGACCAGATTATAAAAAGATGGTTTTGCAAGCCCCTTGAAAATAATGCAGCAATCGCCAGAAATCAGCATTGATTTCTCCCAAAAGGTTTAGTCACAGTAGATGCTCACTATTGGATCAGTTCCTTAATAGATTGATGGTACTCAGAAAGTCATAATGTAACTTAACTCTGGCAAAGCATTTGATGTGTCAATTAGCAAGCTGATTAAAGGTAGGCTAGATGGCATGTCAACTGTCTGATAGTGGGTTAAAAATTGGTACTCACAATGTAATCATCAACAACTCTTCATTACATTAGGGAGAGGCACACAAAATTAGTTCTCGCACTGGATGAGAAAATATAAGGAACAAATAGTTGTGAAAGGGATCTTGGAATCCTAGTGGACAATCATTTAAACATTATTATTATTAATTTTATTATTAATTTTATTTATATACCGCCCTTCTCCCGAAGGACTCAGGGCGGTGAACAGGGCAATACATGTTAAAAAACAGTACTACAAAAATTAAAAGAGAATTAAACAAGATGCCCCTAAAACAATAAAATAAGATAAAACCCACAATAAAAACCCTAACCCATCCCCCATCAGGCCAGGCCGGCTTGTTCGAATAAGTAGGTCTTCAGATCGCGTCGGAAGGAGCGGAGGTCAGGTGCCATCCGGAGCTCAACCGGCAACTGATTCCATAAAGCCGGTGCGCCCACAGAGAAGGCCCTCCCCCTGGGGGCCACCAGCCGACATTCCCTGACCGGCGGCACCCTGAGGAGGCCCTCTCTGTGGGAACGCACTGGGCGGAGGGATGTTGACGCCGGCAGCAGGTGATCCCCGAGGTACTCCGGACCCAAGCCATGTAGGGCCTTATAAACCATCGTCAGAACCTTGAATCGCACCCGGAAGACAACTGGTGACCAATGCAGCTCGCGGAGTAAAGGTGTAACATGGGAGTACCGGGAAACCCCCAAGACAACTCTCGCGGCTGCATTCTGTACCAGTTGGAGCCTCCGAGTGGTCTTCAAGGGAAGCCCCATGTAGAGAGCGTTGCAGTAGTCCAGACGAGAGGTAACGAGCGCATGAGTGACCGTGCATAGGGCATCCCGGTCTAGATAGGGCCGCAACTGGCGCACCAGGCGAACCTGGGCAAAAGCCCCCCTAGTCACAGCCACCATATGATCTTCTAAAGTAAGTCGTGAATCTAGGAGGACTCCCAAGTTGCGAGCCCTATCTACGGGGGGTAAAAGCTCACCCCCCATAGAAAGAGGTGGAATATTCTGAATATCCCGGGATGCCGGTATGCAAAGCCACTCAGTCTTGTCAGGGTTGAGTTGAAGTCTGTTCCTCCCCATCCAGACCCGAACCGCTTCCAGGCAACGGGACATCACGTTGAGGGCATCACTGGGGTGGTTTGGGGTCGAAATAAAAAGTTGGGTATCATCAGCGTACTGATGATACCCAACTCCAAAACCACGAATGATCTCACCCAGCGGTTTCATATAGATGTTGAACAGGAGAGGCGAGAGGACCGACCCCTGAGGAACCCCACAAACGAGAGACCTCGGGGTCGACCTCTGTCCCCCTGCCAACACCGACTGCGAACGTCCCAGGAGATAGGAGGAGAACCACTGAAAAACTGTGCCTCCCACTCCCAATCCCCTGAGACGCCGCAGCAAGATACCATGGTCGATGGTATCGAAAGCCGCTGAGAGGTCTAATAGGACTAGGACAGAGGAATGTCCCCTGTCCCGAGCCCTCCAGAGATCATTCACCAGAGCGACCAATGCCGTCTCCGTGCTGTACCCGGGCCTGAAACCCGATTGGCACGGGTCTAGATAATCCGCTTCATCCAGGACCAGAGGGAGCTGATGCGCCACCACAGTCTCAACAACCTTCGCAAGAAAGCGAAGGTTGGAGACTGGACGAAAGTTATTTAACACAGCTGGGTCCAAGGCAGGCTTCTTGAGGAGGGGTCTCACCACCGCCTCCTTCAAGACGGCGGGGAAACTACCCTCACTCAAAGAAGCAGATATAACCGCCTGGAACCAGCCTCGTGTCCTCTCCCGAGCTGCATAAACCAGCCAAGAAGGGCACGGGTCCAATAAACATGTGGTGGAGCTCAACCTCCCCATAATCCTGTCCACTTCCTCAGGGGTCACAGAATCAAACTCCTCCCAGATGACATCGACAAGACCGCCCGTATCCTGATCGCCAGACCCTGCCCAGTTGGAGTCCAGACCGGTCCGAATCCGAGCGATTTTATCCGACAGATGTTGACCAAACTCCTCGGCACGACCCTGCAAGGGTTCCTCCCTCACCTCCTGATTAAGGAGGGAGCGGGTCACCCTAAACAGGGCGGCCGGGCGATTATCTGCGGACGCGATGAGGGCAGAGAAATAATTACACCTCGCCGCCCTCATCGCTGCGAGATAAGACCTAATAAAGGTTCTTAGACGCAACCGGTCGGATTCGGATCGGCTGGACCTCCAACAGCTCTCTAGGCCCCGTTTCCGACGCTTCATCTCCCGGAGCTCCATGGAGAACCATGGAGCTCGTTGGGATCTGCACCGGGTCAGGGGCCGCGAGGGTACAACTCGGTCAAGTGCCTCAGTGGCCGCCCTTTCCCAGGCTTCCACTAGGTCATCCGCCGAGTTGTGAGCAACGGAGGCAGGTGGGGACCCCAGCACTGCCTGGAACCTATCAGGATCCATTAAGCGCCTGGGACGGTACCATCTAGTTGGCTCCATATCCCCACGGCGGGGGGTGGCAAAACGGAAGACCAGCCGCAGGAGGTAATGATCGGTCCATGACAGGGGCATAATAAATGGAGAGCCCCCACCAAGATCATCAAACCACCGTCCAGATAAAAAAACCAGGTCAAGGGTGTGGCCTCCCTTATGAGTTGGTTCAGAAATTACTTGCGTCAGGTCCATGGCCGTCATGGAAGCCATGAACTCCCGAGCTAACTCAGATGAACCTCCCAGGGATGGTAGATTGAAGTCACCCAAAACTATAAGTTTGGGGAACTCAATCACCAACCCTGAGAGGACATCGAGTAGCTCAGGCAGGGCTGCCGCTGCGCAACTAGGCGAAAAGTACACGAGCAGCAAGCCCAACTGCGCCCCCGGACCAAATCTCAAAAAGAGAGACTCACACCCGACTATCTGAGGAACGGTGGTCTCCCGCGGACATAAGGTCTCCCTAATAGCTACTGCTACTCCCCCGCCCCTACCTTGAGCCCGGGGCTGGTGTAGCACCCGGAAACCTGGTGGGCAGAGATCAACCAAAGGAACCCCACCCTCTGAACCCAACCAAGTCTCCGTGATGCAAGCCAGGTCCGCATGCTCACCCTCAACTAAATCCCGAACAAGGGGAGCTTTGTTAACCACGGACCTGGCATTTAGGTACACCAGCCGGAGTTCAGGAGGCTGCACATCCTCGCTCCCGGGACCTCGGGGAAGAGACAGAGGGTCGGGGCGCCTCACCGCTTGTAAATAGCGGAGACGACTCCCCCGGTAACAATATGGCCCTCTGTTCATGCACCTGCTGCCATTCCCCAACGTCGTGGGAATCGGTAGTCCCACGACCCGCTCCAGAGCCCCGGAGGGAACCACACCCCGCTCCAGCTGTGTGCAAAAAAAGCCAACGCAGCCCATAGGGATGGAATCGAGATCACGTGAAGTATTAATACCACTTTACAAGGCCTTGGTAAAGCCACACTTGGAATCCTGCATCCAGTTTTGGTCACCACGATGTAAAAAAGATGTTGCAACTCTAGAAAGAGTGACAGAGAAGAGCAACAAAGATGATCAGGGGACTGGAGGCTAAAACATATAAGGAACGGTTGCTGGAATTGGGCATGTCTAGTTTAATGAAGAGAAGGACCGGAGTGTGTGTGTGACAGGACAGCAGCCTTCCAATATTTAAGAGGCTGCCCCAGAGAAGAGGGGGAGGGTCAATCTATTCTCCAAAGCGCCCGAAGGCAGAAGAAGAAGCAACGGATGGAAACTCATCAAGGAGAGAAGCAACCTGGAACTAAGGAGGAATTTCCTGACAGTGAGAAAAATTAGCCACTGGAACAACCTGCCTCTAGATGTTGTGGGTGCTCCATCACTGGAGGTCTTTAGGAAACTGGGCAGCCACTGGTCTGGAATGGTATGGTCTCTACTGCTTGAGCAGGGAGTTAGACTAGAAGACCTCCAAGCTCCCTTCCAGCTCCATTCTGATTGACCTCTGTGCCGATCAAGGGGTTGACCTCAAGGATCGTTCCCACTTTCATGTGCTGCCAGATCCCTTGGCTAAATCCAGTGGGGCAGAGCAGGGGGTGCTGGTGGGGCCCTTTTGCCAGTTTGATTGTGCATCAGTGCAGAGAACAGCCGGATTAAGAGTCAGCATTCTCCCTTCTCAGTCTGATATATTCCTAATTAAGCCCCTCGTGCTGTTCCCTCGGATTGGCTCAAGCGAGGCTCCTGGCAAGACCTTGCAAGCCGAAAGGCCTTGGAGGGGAGGGGCCCCCCTCAGATAAAACGCCTGCAATTATTGCCTCGACCATCCTGAGATGGAGGAAGAGTCCACGTGTGGAGAGGGGGGGGGGACACCAACTCGGTGCAGCCACGTTCCAAGCGGCATTCGGCCATCAATCACGGGGTGTTAATGGCTGCAGCAAAGGCAGGGCCCCGTCCTCCGCAGGCAGAAGGACGCTCTCCGGAGCAGCAGCTGGCATGCAAAGGGAGGAGGGAGGGAGCCAAGCGCCCCAGCGCCAACTCGGCCTCCTCTTCTCCCACCTTGACCAGCAACACTTGCACAAGGAGCAGGGCTGGAGGGGGAGGGGGCAGCAGAGGCTGGCCCAGCCATGCAGATCTTTCCCAGACAGACGGACATCAGCGGTCCAATCCAGTGGACTTTGTAAAGGAGAGGTGGCGTAGAGAGGTCCTCTCCTGTCTCCTTAAGCAGAATAACCAAGTCTCAGAAGGGAGACTGGAGGCTTCTAGCCCAACCCCTTGCTCGAGCAAGAGACCCTCTTCCCTTCCAGACAAAGGGCTGTCCGTTCTCTCCGGTGGTGGTGCACCCACAGCTTCTGGAGGCAGCTGTTTCCGCTGGATGACCGTCAGGAAATTCCTCCTTCGTTCCAGGTTGCTTCTCTCCTTGGTTAGTCTCCGTCCGTTAGTTCTGACCTTAAACGGAAGGTCTGGGCAGTCCTCGGGCTTGTGGACTCCTGCAACACCCTGGCAGTGGGTGAGGGGGAGGCCCTCCGCCCCCTCCCCGGACCCTCAGTGCAAAGGGGCTGTTTTTCAGCGCGGTGATCTCTCTTTGCGTTGCAGGCCTCTGCACACGGACGGCCCCATCGAAGCAAGCCAGATTATGCAGAAAAGCAGCAGTGTGATGCAGCAAGCCGGAGAAAGGAGAGGCCGCTGAGAAGGGAGCAAATCAGGCTTAATCAACGCCATTCACTCGCCCTCCCCACCCGTCTTCATCTACTGGCGCACCTGCTCCCTTCTGTTCAAAGCCGTGTGTGTGTGTGTGTGTGTGTGTGTGTTGTTTTGCTCCCACCCACTCCAGTAAGACACACAAGGAGGACTTTGGGATCTGCAGCCTTAACAAAAAGGGCTGGGCTGGAATGAGCCCTTTTACTACCCAATTTTTGCCCGCATGATTTCTGTTCCTTTCCGGGGCTTGGGCGAGGGGCCAAGGCGGCAAGTGGAAGGACGGGGAATATAATGTTCAGGAGACCAAAGGGGCATCTGGAGGGCTGGTGCCAACACCCTCCCCAGGAGAGCCAGGGGTCTCGGGGCTTCTGTGCCAGAGCTGGAAGCCTCTTGAGATGGCACCAGAGTGAAGATAGGTGGGTGTACCAGGAACTTGACGGGGAGGAGCGCCATGTAACAGAAGGGCAGACTTGGGACCTTGGAGGTCTTCTAGACCAACCCCCTGCTCAAGCAGGAGACCCTCTACCATCCCCAGACAAACGGCTGTCCAGTCTCTTCTTCAAAACCTCCAGGGTTGAGGCACCCACAGCTTCTGGAGGCAGGCTGTTCCAGTGGTTAATTGCTCTCCCTGCCAGGAAATTCCTCCTCACTTCCTGGCTGCTTGCACCCTTGATGAGTTTCCACCCTTTGCCTCTTGTTCTGCCCTCAGGTGCTTAGTCAGGGTTACGTGGTCATCCCAGCAGACAAATTCTGCCGAAAGGTCCAGCAAAGGGCCAGATTCCTTCAAAGAATCACAGTGGTGGGCAGGAGGCAGTTGGATGCTTTTAAGAAGAGACTGGACACCCATTTGTCTGAAAGGACATAGCGTTTCCTGCCTGAGCAGGGGGCTGGACTAGAAGACCTCCCGGGTCCCTTCCAACTCTTGATTCTATTCTATTCTATTCTATTCTATTCTATTCTATTCTATTCTATT